>JAMAGZ010000017.1:0-481031 GCA_023626575.1 Penicillium sp. PF1803
GATGATCTTGTTGTTCCTACTAGAAAGGCATAGTACTACTCGAGCGCAGCCCTGAGCAAGGGTTCGCTCTCTCTATCCGCCATTGTGGTGCGGGGCGGGGCCGCCCCCCCAGCGAATCATGCTAATTTATACTGGCACATCCAGATCGGGAACCCTGAGCATGTATGCCGCCATGAACATACTCGGCTTCAAGACGTACCATTTCGCCGAGGCTGTTCTCGTACAAGGATTTCCTCATCTGAGAATCTTCAACCAGGCAGTCGCTGCGCAGTACAACCGTTTTTCCGGAATCAAGCGATACACAAAGGCTGATTTTGACAAGTGGATGGCCGAGTATGACGTGAGTAGATATCTTACCTTCCAACTTCCATCGCGCTTCAAACAAGGTGATCGTATGACTGAACATGCCTAGTGCCTGATCGAGATTCCCAGTTACATGGGCAAAGACCTCCTCGAAGCGTATGCAGCAGACCCAGATGTCAAGTTCATCCTCACTGAACGGAATCCCCAGAAGTGGGCCAAATCCGTCAACAACTCGGCCGGTGGCGTGGTCGCCATGGCAGAGAGCTTCCCCATGAACATCATAAAGCACTTTGATGCGACCCTCTCCGAATTCATGAAAGCCAATATCCTCGTATACGATGCCCTTTCCGCGTGCACGAGGCCCGGTGACGCAGACAACGAGTTTGAGCTATGCAGAAGCTACAATGACTAGTACGTGGACCAGTGTTAAGCTTAAAAGAGTACCCAGCCGAACTAACCGTTATTTGCAGCATCAAACTGGCCAAGGATACCATCCCAGCGGATCGTCTCCACCTCATCACGCTTGAAAATGGTGTCGATTGGGAGGATATTTGCCCGTTCTTGGGTCTGCCAATTCCTGACGAAAAGTACCCGATCCCGAATGACCCTGAGAATTTCAAGAAACTCGTGGATGGATTCATGAAGCCGAGGATGAGGGCGGCAATCATCAACCTGAGTGCCGTTGCTTTGCCAACTCTGGCCGTCATTGGCTGGGCGTCTCTCAAGTACGGGCCGTCGTTGCTGGCGTCAGTCAAGGGGCTGCTTTAGAGGCTCCGAGAGAAGCTTTCTAATAGCTTTGCATATATATAGAAGGTGTGCAACCGAGAACCTACCTAATACACATGGGAACAGGGAGGCATGGAGGGAAACTGTCTTTTGATCTGCACTGTAATTTATTCGAGGACGTGGGTTCTATCTACATGACACAAATACATTCCTTTGTCTATTTCTTATCTCCTGCAACTCCCACCAGATTCCCATACTTCAACGTATTCATCGTAGCAGCAAACTGCCCAGCCGAAGGCGAAATCGTCAAAATCATCGCAGAATCCGTATCCGACGACGTCTGGAAATGCTGACGCAAGACCATCGTGAGCGGCGATGATCGAAAGGGGACTCGAGCTAAATTCTGAGCCCGAGCACGGATCACCTCCTTCAGAGCCAGGAGATCAGTATTAATCTGCCTCCCCTCTTGCTTCTCCCGAGGTGTCTGATTCGGCCTTAGTCCGTTCTTTGCATCATAGTACTCCGAGCCAGCCAGATCCACAAATACAAGCTTTCCTCCCAGGCAGGCATGGCGTCCGGATATAGTCTGGAAAAGACTCGACTCATACTCCTCAGCAGACTTGACTCGCGCTTCAAACTCGGCTTTTCGAGCCTCCGCAGCATCGATGCGTGCTTGATCGACTTGATAACCAGGATTGGGGATATATTTCCCTTGCTCATCCTGTATAACAGCCCGAATCTGCTCTTCCAGATAAACATCCGTCGCATATTTACCCACAGGAACAAGCTCAGACTGTCGCTCAACAATCGCATCCCGCGCCTCAAGTATCTCCTTAGTAACAATCTCCAACTCCATCACCGCATGAGTCCGTGAACTTTGGTCGTGCACCGTCGACGTCCCCGTCGCGCGAAGCCTGAGTCCTACTTGCAGCTCGCGCGAGAGATCCTCAAAACTCCAGCATGCCTTGGTTGCAATCGGTCGCACACGGACTTTACCGTCCTCAAGCATCTCTGTCTTTCCACGAATGTAGACTTGACCATCGGACCCCTCGCGGACGAAACATTCACAGCGATCGTTCAGGAGATCGAAGGCGCTGTTTTTTCTGAGCTCGTACATGCGGATTCCAATACCTAATTGACCGCTGGTATCGTCTGTGTTCAGGCGAGAAAGCTCTTGCATTAAGTGGCGGGAAGAAGATAGACAAAGACCAAGCTCTTTGGTATTTTCGTAGTCATATCCGATGATGGTGTGAGTCTTGCCGCTTCCTGAATGGCCGTATGCGAAGAAATTGCTTGATTTACCCTGCAGGACCCGTGGGAGAATCGGGGCCACCACTGCATTGAAGACGGTTTGGTTGTTGTCTTTGACTTCGAAGATTCCTGTCATAGATGGCTGGCTCTTCCATGATTGATCCCGATTTGAAAGGGACTTGGACTGTGATGGCATGGCAATAGATATGGATGAAAGTGTTGAGCCATTTGGTGCTGTTTCTCGCTGGATCTCCCCGTCGCTGGACTCTTCCGCGCTGAGGCTCCTCCACCGAGTGAATACTCTGAATGGTTGCATTTCGGCAATTTATTATTGAGTGGTAGGATATCGGGGCTCATATATTGGTCAGGATGGATCGCTGTAGAAATAAACACAATCGGCTCAAGCAAACGACTTGTTTATCCACGTGATTTTGTCCGTTCCGGTGTTCCCTCGGTTGCAATCCTGGCTCCTCTACAGGCATTAAACTGACCTGTAAACAGTCCAGCGTGGGGCGTCGAGGATGAGCCATATCCACAGTAAGACAACACAATACGAGGCTTCAGTGCTGGAATATGATAGCGACAATTCAAATCACTTTATCAGACCTTGCAGATCTTAAGATAGTTGAAAGAAGTCTTTAAATTCGTTCCTCAAACAAAGCAATAACCACTCCACCCGTCATGATAAAAACTAACGACTGACACACCACCCCAAGGATGATAGAAGATGAAAAAGAGAAAAATAGACAGGAAGAAATGACGGAGTGACCTCGGAGCCTTTATCATGCTTTCTGACCCAACCTAGCAAGTTCGATCAGAAAATAGAAAGCAACTAGATACAATACAGATATAAGAATATCAAAAGAAAAAAGACCATAAAAGAAGGCTCCGAGGCGAGACTGTAAACGAGAGAATATATGGCAGGCAATGGAAATGAATCCTTGGGGGGGTGACAGAGAAAACCAAAAAACAAACCGAAGCCACACCCCCCCTCCCTCTTGATTGCAAACTCCCCCCTTCAGTCACCCACTTGACTGCCGAACCGACCTAGGTTCCTATCAATAGATATGCGCCAAACACCACCTGATAAAGGATCAAACGAATGCGATGATTGAAGATGACGGGGGGTACACCACGGGTACCCGCCACAGACATAAATGGAGGAACGATGATAATGAAATACGCGGGTATGAGCAGATATAAGGGAAGTGGGGAATAAAGCAGAAAAATTCATGAGACTTCTGTTTTTGCTTCACCACATGGAGAAAGAAGATAAAAAAATGAAGCACTCAAACAGGACTCATATGGACAGGGTATCAATGGGCCACACCAAAACCATCTGGCCAATCTGCAGGGCATGAAAGTAAATGTTCAGGGTATGCAAACGGAGGAGCTCAGGTACTGTTGGATCGCAGCAGGGTCTGTGATGAAAGAAGGAACGGTTAGCCGGGGGTTGGTCCTGAACTCAGTCCTTCAACAACATACATGCTAACGTACCCGATCATCGATCATCTCTTCATCCTGGTCTTCAGGCTCGGCGACACTGCCACGGCCTATGGGGCCAGTGGTGGAGATTGCACGGGTCTCCATGTTGGGCCCCGGTGGCGAAGGCAACCCTTGTTGTTGCTTCTGTGACGGCTGCTGCTGATTTTGGTTATCGGGAACCGATGAGTGGATGGGATGCATTTCTCCACTGCTGGAAATTCGAGACTCCTTGCTCTTCTCCAGCAGTGAGCCACCAAGCGTTGCACACTTGAGGATGGTCTGCATCATCTGGTTCTGCTTGAGCGGCTTGGACAAGTACTCATCCATTTGAGCCTGGATACACTTTTCACGATCTCCCAGCATGGCGTGGGCAGTGAGCGCGATAATCGGAGTTCGCTGGAGACCACTCTCCCTTTCGTACTCGCGGATCTTGCCAGTGGCCTCGAAACCACCCATGACGGGCATCTGAACATCCATCAGAATCACATCATAGCGGCGCTTCTTGACGGCCTCCACGGCCTCTAGACCGTTACCAACAACGAAGACGTTGTGGTTGTGCCGTTGGAGTATTTTCATCGCCAGTTGCTGGTTAACATCGTTGTCCTCAGCCAGAAGAATGTCGAACGAGCGAGAGTTGTCGGTGGTGATCGGGGTCGACCGGCCTTCCAACGCCGGAAGCATACCGTTACCCATATCAATAGGCTGGCAAGGCGTTGTCATGTAGGAGCTGATACCCAGATCCAAGGCAGACTTCAAGCTGACACAGACCAAAGGACAAACCAGAACAATGGGGATATACTTGAACTCGTCGAATGTTCGCAGGATACGAGCAGTGTCCACAGAGTCCACAATGATGACATCGTATGCATGACCAGACTCCTTTCCAGAGGGGTCTTGGATCTCGGGTGGCGGAACATGCTCTTCGTTGCGCACCACCAAAGGCTCCAATTCGATCTGCTTAAGCATCTTCATGACATTGGTGGCTTGGGCGCCGTTTTGGCCCTTGTCGATGAACAGCACGCGGTGGTTCCGGTATGGCAGAAGCTGGGAAGCAATGACGTTCAAAGACTGGTCGGCAAGCTTCACGACACAGGTGAAGTGGAAGTTACTGCCGTGTCCGTACTCGGAGGTGACCCAGACGTCACCACCCATGAGATTCACCAGACGTTTGGAGATGGACAGACCGAGACCAGTACCACCGAACCTGCGGGTGGTTGAGCCGTCGGCTTGCTGGAAGGTATCGAAGATCAAGTCCAACTTGTCCTCCTCAATACCGATACCGGTGTCAGAGACTGAGAACTCGAAGGCGTATTCGTTGGTGGTGCATTGCTCACGATCGGACTTGCGGATCGTGAGCTTGACCTCACCATGCTCGGTGAACTTGATGGCATTGCCAACCAAGTTGAGGATGATCTGGCGCAGACGGAACGGATCACCAATGACATAGTCGGGAACCGTGTTGTCGACCTGGTAAGTGAGGCTCAGGAATTTCTCATTCGCCTTCACAGCCAAAGTCTTGAGCGCATTGAATACGGTGCCGCGAACGGTGAATGGAATGCTTTCAATGACCATCCGGTTGGCTTCAATCTTAGAGATATCGAGTATATCGTCAATGATTGTGAGCAAACTGTTTGCCAGGTTGTGCACCACGTTCAGCATCTCCCTTGTGTATGGCTTCAGATCATCGGTATCCAGCGTGAGCTGGGTCATACCAATGATACCGTTCATGGGGGTTCGGATCTCGTGGGACATATTGGCAAGGAATTCGGATTTGGTGCGATTGGCAAGCTCGGCGGCCTCCCTGGCGGCAGTGTTTCGCTGAATACTGTCTCGTAGGTTGGAAACCATCTTATTGATCTTGCGCTTCAGTTCGTCCATTTCTCCAGAAGCGTTGACGGTGATGAGCTTGGTGAAGTCACCGTCCGTGGCGGCGTCTGTAATTTCACCAAACGCACGCACTTGGGATGTTAAGTTCTCGGCCATGGTATTCACATCCTCTGTGATCTCCTTCCAAGTTCCTGCGATCCCTTCGACGTTTGCTTGACCACCCATCTTTCCATCGACACCCACGTCGCGGGCGACCTTCTTCAGTTCTGTGGCGAACTTGGCCAAACGCCCCACCATGTGATTGATGGTTACTTTGAGGGTCAGAATCTCTCCCTGAGCGTGCACCTCAATCTTCTTGCTAAGATCACCCTTGGCAATAGCTTGCGTCACGTCTGAGATACTTCGCACCTGCGACGTCAAATTTTGCGCCATGGTGTTGACGTTATCGGTGAGATCCTTCCACTTTCCTTCCACGTTGTCTACCTTGGCTTGACCACCTAGGGTACCATCGGTACCGACCTCACGCGCGACCTTACTGACCTCAAAGGCAAAGGTGTTGAGACGGTCCACCATGCCGTTGATGGTACTCTTGAGATCAAGTATCTCACCCTGCACGTTGGCAGTGACCTTCTTGGTCAAATCACCCTTGGCGACAGCGGTGGTGACATCGGCAATCTCACGCACCTGAGTAGTCAGGTTGTTGGCCATGCGGTTGACGTTCTCGGTAAGGTCTTTCCATGTGCCTTCTACATCATTCACAGTGGCTTGACCACCTAGTACGCCGTCTGTACCGACCTCCTTGGCGATCTTGGTGACTTCCTGCGCGAACTGTCGCAGTTGGTCCACCATGGAATTGATAATGTTCTTCAGCTCGGCGATTTCTCCTCGGCAGTTGGCTTGCACCTTCTGGGTTAGGTCACCCTTGGCGACGGCCTTGGTGACAGTGGCGATATCACGCACTTGCGTGGTAAGATTGTTGGCCATGGCGTTGACATTTACTGTGAGTTCGTTCCACATTCCCTGGACACCTTCGATCTGAGCTTGACCTCCTAGTACACCTTCTGTACCAACATCGCGGGCGACTCGTGTGACTTCCGTGGCAAACGTCCGAAGTTGATCCACCATGGTATTGATCGTCTGTTGCAGTTCCAAGATTTCACCTTGAGCGCGGCTTTCGATCTTCTGACTCAGATCACCGTGGGCGACAGCTGTGGTGACAGCCGCAATTTCTCGCACCTGATCCGTCAAATTCTTGGCCATGATGTTGACGTTCTCCGTGAGTTCCTTCCAGATACCGTGGACACCGGTGATTTGAGCTTGACCGCCGAGTATACCCTCCGTTCCGACTTCACGGGCGACTCGAGACACTTCACTACCAAAGACTTGCAGTTGGTCCATCATGGTGTTGATCGTGCGTTTGAACGTGGCAATTTCCGGGTCCATCTCCAAGGGATGGATCTGGACCTTCATCGAGAGGTCACCATTGGCGACTTGAGTGATGATGCCACCGATTTCTCGCAAGGCTTTCTGGAAAGCCTCGTTGGCCTGTTGGTGCTTCCGGAGCTCGCGTTCGAGCAGCACAACATCCTCGTTTTCGACCTTGGTGAGCGCCCGGCGGGTGTGCTCTTCCTGCTTCTGCAACTCGTCGCGAACCTGCGCTAACATATCCTTCTGGAAGCTAATCTCCTCGGCTTGCTTTTGCACATGGTTGCGGAGAATGCTGATGTCCTCTTCACGCACCACCCGTGTGGCGCCGGTCTCATCCTCCTCGTCGGTATCGTCTTCGTCAAGGTCTCCTATCGGGGCGGGTTGTTGGGGTGGACGAGGGGATTTTTCTTCAGGGCCCGATGGGGTCCGCTGTCGCCGATCGGGTTGATTCAGTTTTTGCTGCTGTGTGAGGCAATAAGAAGAGTCAGAACCTTGACCGGACGACAAGCGATCGAGCCCGAAGGTCCACAAAAAATCAGGGTCCTTCTCGTTGGATCCGATAGCAGACGGGGTGGTCTGCTGGGGATTGTCGGGGAGTTTGTGATGACTGACAGCTTGGAATTCCAGGTGGTGCACGCGGCGCACCAAGGCCTCCAACTCGGCTTCGAAGGCGACCTTTGCTGGGCTGGGTTCTCCGGGCAGTTTGGATGATTTGGCACCGTTGGTGGAGGGAAATTCGAAATCAAAGGGAGGGGACACAGAGCCAGTGGTGGGCTCGTCTCTCGCGAGAGACTGCAGCACCGCCGTCGCGGCCACGAGAGTCTCGTCCGCGCCAGCCATTGTGCCCTAGGACCTTGTTAGTTCGATCATCCAGGGCCGTGATGATATTTAGAACCCTAAACTCCGGGTTCTCGTATCGTCTGTCCAAAAAGTCCCAGCAAAATAGAGAGATCACGGGTGAAATCTCTCCCCTGACACCTTGAGGCGTTCGTGGGCCAGGATGGGATCCATCCCCTCAAAAAAAGGGAGTTCGGGACGGTCGAACGCCGAAGCGGAGTCAGGACAAGCACAACTTACTGGGACGGGTTCCTTACACGACAGATCTTAACGAGCTGGTTATAGCGACATGGGGTGATTCCAGAGGAGGCTTTTTTTTTTTCAGGGTGAAAATGAGGGTATAGTTTCAGAGATGTCCCGTGTGACTCGGGGGAATCGAGGATGTCGAAAGGGAACCCTGAGTGAGCGAGTTCAAAGGGATCAGGATGTTCAGGATGAAGGGGGAGGGGAGAACAGCCGCCCGGTAAGGCGGTTATGTAAGCGACGCGTTCTTTGCGGGGGAATGCCAAAAAAAAATAAAATAAGATAAACTTATTGGGAAGAAAAAAGGGCGGAAAGGAAGGTTGGAGATAAGGCAAATTAGGGTTCTCAGGGGGGAAGAAGAAAGGGATCCAAGGTCAGTAAGTGGAGGAAGAGCCGATCGAAATTCGGAAGGGAGGGAGGGAGAAAAGAAGATTTCAAAAGGGGCGGCGATGCCGATGGCTACAGGAGAAGTTTGGGGAGAGAGAGATTTTTTTGGGACGGTGAGTACTACAGTCCAGCATAATTTAGCATAATTAGTAGTACTACTAAGTCCATGTCTTTACTCTTGAGTCCTTCGTCATTAGTTTTTCTTTTCTTTTGTTTTTCATCAGAACGTGCTTGCCCTCTCTTAGGGAGGTCTCATCCACTATTTTTCACATCCACACTTGCCGCTGGAAAAAAAAAGAAAAAAAAAGAAAAAAAAAGAAAAAAACAAGAACATATTACAATCACAGCCTCCAAATGATCATGTTCAAGTGACTCCGATGCCGACTGCAACAAGTGACGCCAACGCACGGACAGGTGCACTACGATAGAGTTCACCCGCAGAACCAGGGTAGTAACTTATCGGGGGTCCTCTAAGTTCGATACCACAACTCAGTTCCTCTATTATAACTACGTTACGGAGTATAGTCTGCCAGTCTAGTGATATGTCGACTGCAAGTTGGACTGTACTCGGTACTCTACACTCTATATGGAGCACACTAAGAATACCTCCGGGATTCAATCTGCTTCAGCCTTCCCGGGGCCCGCTCTGTAAATGACCTGCAAATGATCGGGCTGAAAAGCGTGAGGATCACCGCTAGAACTCGGTCGCCTAGTGGCGATCGCAGGGCTTGCTTCATCTTCATGACCCCGGTTTCAATGGGCTTTCGATCAACCACATTAAACACTGCCGAATATTATGTTATCTATCAACCATCACGATCACTGGAGGTGAATCATGAAGAAACTGTTGCGCAGAGCAGTCGGCTAGAGCATGTGTGTGTGAACGAGAGAAAGAGACACACACAGACCAGTCCGATAGGAGACGCCCCAGTGGTCCTCCCAGTGTACCAAGTGGAGAAGATACAGTCGCCGAACCTTAGTCGGAGCCAGTGAGAAGTGGCCTCGGGAGGTTCGTTGTCTCGGGGAGGTAACGACCACAGCCCCATGCTGATTCTTACTGACTGAACTACGGAGTACAGTGACTGCTGTAGTTCTGGTACACTATCTCTGTACTCTGTACTCCGTACCGACTGGTTAGTTAGTAGGGAGGTTACTGTACTTGGTACTCCAAGTCTCCATAGTTTGATGCCACCCCTTTGGTAACGAGCACACCTGTGGCCGAGCCGTTTCTCGAGCCTCTCATGGTCGCAAGCGATTGGTTGTGCCAGACTCCATCGTTCTATGGGGAAAAAAAGAAGGAACACAAATTGGCCTGGGGGGACTACATACGAAGTTTCCAACTGGCAACGGTACTCGTACCTGAGATGCCCGTGGTCGTCTCTCTTCCTTCATCCTTGACCGCCGAAGATCCGACAAGATGGTTCCCCGGTCGCGGCAATCATGAAATGGCTGATCTCACTCTCACTCTCAGAATCAAGTAGAGACTGTGGATGATCTCATTTTTGAATCATCAGAGTACAGACTGCTGACTGACGTTGGTACTTTTAACAGCGTTGACGTGACAACGCATCGCCCTGGCGAATGGGCCACGAACAAAAATGAGGGCAAGGACACTGACCGCAGGGATAAACTCGGAGATAAATGGAGAGCATACATCCAGCGGTCTACAAGAACCCAGTTGAGTAGTCTAACACGGTCTATGCCAAAGAAAACAGGGAGAAATAGGCGATGATAAGGCTGGGCGGAGGGGCTCAGTCCCTACCTGTTTGACAGATTGATAGATCACCTGGAGCAGCCACACTCTATCTATCTAGGGATTTAAAGAGGGTATATACAAACTAGCTGATCTGGGCAGTAGTACTAGCGTACTATTCGAGAAAAATCATGCCAATTTGTATCCATTTCATCAACTAAGACCGAGTAGTACTCGCATAATTACCACCTACATAGTTAGTTACAAGATGGCATATTAGATAATACAGTAGACAATTAGTTAACAAACTAACATAGTTAATTGTATGCCGTGACAGACAGTCGTATGTCCTTAAGCTACTAGGACAAGACCTTCGTTAAACGTTATTCGTACTGATAGACAGCCTCTGTACTAGCTAGAATGCTTCATAGTTTAAGGCTTTTTAAATGCCAAATCCTGAGGACTGCGACTGACCAACTACTCCCCTACTTAACACACACAGTGAAGGACAATTGTGGACTGCGACTGCGGCCTGTCGGCCTGAGACGATGGCGGGGTGAAACGGCATAAGTGGTCCCTGTGCCCCCCCGGAAACCAACGCTGGGAAAAGAGTCATCGTGAATTTTGGCCGACACCGCAAAGACCGATTCCCCTCCTCCCAACCGCTTCCGCCAAAAATCCCTCTGCAGGAAACGGCTGCAGTCATGGCGTCCGACCTCACAAAGCCCGTTCTGGACGCCCTGTCCGCGTCCGATGCCCCCATCTTTTCCAACGAAGCCTTCCCCTCCCACCCCTCATCGAATGTCAAAAGTGCGCTGGACCGCCTGGGGTCGCGACAGATGATTGAATATGAGACCCTGGAGAAGGAAGTCATTGTGCTCACCTCCGAGGGTGAAGAGATTGCCACCAATGGCAGTCATGAGGCCAAGGTCTTTGCCGCTGTTGTTGCTGCTCTCGACGGCCTGAAGATTAGCGACTTGCCCGGCTTGGTGGGGAAGGATAATGCCAAGGTTGGCCAGGGCAATGCCTTCAAGCGCGGTTGGATCAAGAAGGACAATGATAAGCTGCGCGCTGTCAAGGAGACTATCGTCGATGAGACCCGTGAGCAATTGCTCACCGTGCAAAAGACCAAGAGCCTGAGCGATGCGAAGGCCCTCGCGGATCTCAAGCGGAGGAAACTGGTCTCCGTCTCCAAGGATATCGCCTACAAGATCTCCAAGGGCCCCAAGTATGCCCGAGAGTTCGTCAAGGAGGAGACCGATCTCACTCCTGAGATGCTCGCCGACGGCTCCTGGAAGACCGTCCACCTGAAGCCCTACAACTTCAACGCCAAGGGTGCCATCACCCCGGCCGGTACCCTGCACCCGCTGAACAAGGTGCGCCAGGAGTTCCGCAACATCTTCTTCGAGATGGGTTTCGAGGAGATGCCCACCAACCGCTACGTCGAGACCGGCTTCTGGAACTTCGACGCCCTCTTCGTGCCCCAGCAACACCCTGCCCGTGACCTCCAAGATACCTTCTACATCGCCGACCCTCTCAAGGCCGACCCCCCTCGTGAGGATCCCCTCAACGACCTGCACCGCCCCAAGGCCGCCCAGCCTGCCTCGCAAGCAACCAAGGACAAGCCCGTGGACTACCAGCAGTACTGGGATAACGTGCACGAGGTCCACGAGCACGGCAAGTTCGGCTCCATCGGCTACCGTTACCCCTGGAACGCGGAAGAGTCTCTGCGTCTCGTGCTCCGCACCCACACCACCTCCATCTCGGCGTATGTCCTGCACAAGCTCGCCGCCAACCCGCGGCCGGCCCGCTTCTTCAGTATCGACCGTGTCTTCCGAAACGAGGCCGTCGATGCCACTCACCTGGCAGAGTTCCACCAGATCGAGGGTGTTATTGCCGATTTCGGCCTTACTCTGGGTGGTCTGATTGGCTTCATGGAGGTCTTCTTCGCCAAGATGGGTATTCACCAGCTCCGCTTCAAGCCCGCCTACAACCCCTACACCGAGCCTAGTATGGAGATCTTCGGCTACCACGAGGGTCTGGGTAAGTGGGTGGAGATTGGTAACAGTGGTATGTTCCGGCCGGAGATGCTGGAGTCCATGGGTATCCCCAAGGACATGAGAGTCTACGGTTGGGGATTGAGTCTGGAACGACCCACCATGATCAAGTAAGTACTACCCTCACACTGCTTTTTTTCCCCCGTGAATCGAGTTTCTAACATCTCCCTCAGGTACGGTGTCAGCAACATTCGTGAGCTGCTTGGCCACAAGGTCGATCTGCACTTCATCGAGACCAACCCGGCCGTGCGTCTGGAGAAGGAGTAAAAAGAAACCCAGATCTAGTCTAGCGAGGCATGGGTGGTTTGCTTGTCTATAGATTATAAAAAACCTTGTCTCTTTTTTTCTTTATCAATTGTGTCTTGTCTGTGGAAGCCTTGGGATTATGAGTTTCAGGGAGTCTACTTGAAATCACGAGTTCATGTGGAAGGCAACGTATTGCATGTCAATGATGGATGAGGAGATATGAATCAAAATTCTTAACAGAGTTGTTGTTAAACAAAGTAGATTTCATGTAGACACGACGGGAGAACTGGTAAAAGGTGTGAGTCAGGGCGGGAGTTGCCATACTCCTGACGAGTTGGTAGTCTTTTACAACTCCATCGATAATGTATGAGATGGAACACCAGACAGCGTCATTAGACCGTCCCTGATAGCAAGGCTAGTAGCCAAGCTAGTTCGGTTTACTGAGCAACTCAATCATAAACTCAACTTAATCAAATTGTCTACAGAATCTAAGAAATGTCCCACCCGTATCTGTGCCCCCGTGCATGGATCTCTGCAACGGTGGCTCTTCAGAAGGCGGGAGTTGGGTATAATATTCGGCTGGATGTGCTATTTCTACTTCCTCGCCCATAGCAAAGCAGACATCAGAATCACAGATCGCGTGAGCAATCCGGTTTCAGAGTCCACAGGGATGAGGAAGCCTTGATGTGCCGGTTTGTTGCAAGTCAAGAAGTAGAAGAGAGAGGGGGATTGTGGTTTTTAAGCTTTTTGAGTTTATTTTTGTGACCTTTTTCCTCCCTTGGATGAGTGCTGGCGGGACGAAGACCCGAGAAGACAGACGTCGCTTCCCGAGTGATAATCTATCGGAAGAAGAGTAGGGCAACGCGAGGAGAAGATTTGAACGGGTGGCAATCGTTAAAAGAAAACCGGACCCATGAAAGTCGTCGATTCCATTTTTCATTTCGATAGATAGGACAGTAGGAAAAAACAGGGCTCCCCCCGAAGGAAGAAAAAAAATTTCAAACCGAAGGAGACATATTAGTACTCCCTCTTCCCTTTTTTTCTCATAACCAATCCTCAAACTGGACCGGTATAAGCCACAGTTCGTCTGATTGCGAAAAAGAAGTCAGCATCCCATCCCATCCAATCTCTATGCAATCTGCATGCAACTCGAATGACGTTTACTCACATCATATCAACCCGTCAACACCCTCCAATGCAAACCACACCACACCTCAGCGGCTAAATTTAGCGCTGGCGGGAGGCGGTCCACACGTTCTTGAGGTAACCGTCACGCTGGGCCAGGCGGTTGAGGGAGTCATCGCTCTCACCGCGGGCACGGATGAAACCGCACATGGCGTAGGTCTGGTTCTCGCCGGTGTAGCGGCCGTTCTCGTCAACCTTGCCGACGGAGATCTGGACGGAGGCGTGGTCGTTGGCCTTGATGATGCGGTTGGTGGCGCTGCACTTGCGGGGCACGTAGCTGTTGAGCGAGGAGGAATGTGTTAGTTCATGCTGGTTTCAAATGTTCAATCTTGAATATTGTCCCCTCCATGATCCAATCGGTGTCCTGGTCCTGGGTGCTCGCAAAGAAGTCGCACTGGTTTCGCCAGATTGTGGCCTTTCCGGGTGACATTTCGAACAGTCCCCGGAAGTCCCATCGCTTCGCGCGGCGAATTCGGAGCGCGAGTTCGTAGATGCAGACAACCAGACATAGGACACCGAGCAGATGATGGCGGAAGCGAATTCGAGGATAGAAGCACGTACAGATCGACGATCTCTCCCTTCTCGTTCTCCATTTTGGCTGATTGTGTATGGGGGGTTTCGACGGGCGACGGTGAGGTTGGAGGAGGTGGGTTTTTTGATGGCCCATAAAATCAAAGACTCAAATGATTTGTGTGGGTCATGTGACCATTTGTCGAGGGCTGGCGTGGCCGGAAGGCGGTGGGGCGTAGACTTACCCAAGTACAGACTGTACCCTCATCTACGGCCGTGGCAATATTCGGGACCCATAATTTCAGATTCTCAAAAGATCAGGACTTGTATGTAGGTACGATTCTTCTGATGTATACTTTGTAGATATTCATGACAGAGGACTTTCTGGGGCAGAGCTTGGCCAATGTATAGTCTAAAGATTACTCCGCTCTTCTCTTCCCTCTTTGAAAATATCCTTCCTCCAGGCCACGGTCACTTCCCTGGCACTTCCCTTAGTGAATCGCACAAGCACGACATACTCGGACTCGCCTTGTCTGTCAGATCCCTTCAGCTCAAGACCAGGATCATGCAGGGCTAGGACTGCACGACCATCCTCCATCACTTTCATCATCTTGGGTGAAATGCATTTGTGTGTCCAAGGGGGTGAGCCCGAGTGCACAAACTCGGTAAGCCCTGCTCGACGTTTTTCCATTTCCTCCACAGAAATACCCGATCGAGGGTCCTTGTCAAGGAATCCAGACACCAGATGTAGTAGAAGGAACTGGGGCGGGAAGAGGATAATCTCTCCTCTCTGTGCGCGATGAAGCCACTCCGAAGCTGGCAGGAACTGTGCCTCTGTGACCTCGATTCCACCGTCGCTGGAGGGGACTTGGATTTCCTCGCGCTCGCCTTCCTTCGGCAGCCCGTCGAGTAATTTCTTGTCCGAATTCACGGGCAATGGCATAAAGTAGATATACATCTGAGTTGTATACCGCCTAGGGTTCGTGGTTGGGGTAACCCAGCGACTGAACGGAATCAATTGGTCTTTCACATGTCAGTCAGGCATCAAATCACAAGGTTAGCTAGGTAAGGACAACCACAAACCTGTATCAGGTTCAGCATTCGCATACTGCTGCTTTAGCCACTCGTCGAACGTCATTTTGTTCTGATGAATGAGCTTTCGTCCTTGCTCGCGCGTTGCTTCATCAACAACGAGCATCTTTCCAGAGCGCCCGTCTTTGGCAAGCAGAATCCCACTCTCCTCGAAGAGCTCTCGAATGGCTGCTCGCCGGTAATGAGGGCCATCCTCATGTCTTGAAAGATCTTCTGGGGGCGGACATGGGCCGTCCTGGCTGGACAAGTTGCCACCAGGAAAAACATGGGCAGACGCGAAGGAAGTCGATGTCTTGACCCGATGGAGAAGCAGAATCTCGTTCTTGGGCGAGACCAGAATCACACTAAAAAATTATTAGTTTTGACTTCCCAAGGGCGCAGTTTCTCCGATGGTGACCTTATGTTCCGCTCAACCGGGGTTTGAAATGCGAAGTGCGAGCATGTTGCCCGCCAGGCAAGGGCTTACCTAGAACTGGGCCGAGGCAAGGCAGGCTGCTTCTTGCCCTCGCCATCTGCTTTGGCGCGCGGCATCTTCTGTATCTGTGGTGAAGATGTCGATGAGATTGAACTTGTTGAGTTACTTCTAGCAGAATCTCGTCGGCTTCCGGTCGGTAATACTAGACAGGCCCGAGGGATGCGAAACAATGATTGAGATCGTGGTATTCTGCAAGGCTGTGCAAAGGCAGGTGCTAACCAACGGCTGCAGATGGATTTAGGAAGTATGATAGACATCTCCCAGCGCCACTCTAGCTTCGCCCTCGGTGGTGTTTATAGTCAAAGGGCTATTGACCCGAGAGCCTAGGCTTATCCCTGTACCCCGCGCCCGCCTTGGCCATATCGGGGCTAGCCGACATGCCTCTCGCCATGTGCTTCGGCTTCGGCTACTTCTTGAGATGACTGTACATAATACATGGCAAAGACTACAATTATGAAACAAACTTTGAACAGATAAAACCAGAATCTCGTCGGGACAATATATGCTCATTAAATAGAAAGTGTGAACTCCTCGAATCTAACTCCAGCCCTTGTCATACCCCATTTTTGTTATTTTCAAACCCGTAGCATCGTGCGGAAAATCCCATTTTAAATCATATTCACAGCGGGAAAAACCATCCATCATTCAAGAAAACTTTGCATTTACGCGTAAAGCTTCTTATCATAGCTGTGAAGGCCGTGGACGTTACCCTCGACCTGGGCGCTGGCGCTGCGCATCTCGAAGCGGACGAGACCCTTGTTAACACCGTCGTGCAGGTCATCGAGGGACTTGATACCCATGTCCTGCAGGGAGTGCTGGACACCGGCAACAAGGTAGGGGACGAACTTAGTGACGGAACCGCGGTCCAGAACGGAACCAGCGACACCCTGGGCGACCAGGACGCGAGAGTTCTCAGAGAAGTAGCGAGCAGTACCAGCGTTGCTAGCCTTGTTGGCCTTGCTGTCCTTGCTGTTGCCACCAGCCTTCTTGTCCTCCATGGCGGCGATACTGCCCATACCACGGTAAGACTTGACGAGCTGACCCTCGTTGCTGACGAAGTACTCGCCGGGGGACTCGGTGGTACCGGCAAGGAGACCACCCATCATGACGGTGCTGGCGCCAAGAGCAAGACCCTTGACGATGTGGCCAATGTTTTGAACACCACCGTCAGCAATGCAAGGAACGCCGAAGCGAGCAGCGAAAGCGGAGACGCTGCGGACGGCAGCAGCCTGAGGACGGCCGACGGCCATGACCTCCTGGGTAATGCAAGCACTACCGGCACCCATGCCAATTCTCAGGCCATCGGCACCGGCGGCAATAAGCATAGCAGCCTGCTCCTTGGTAACAACGTTACCGGCAATAACATCAATCTGGGGGAACTCCTTCTTGATGTACTTGAGCATGTCAATCTGGTACATGCTGCTGCCGTTGCTGGAATCCAGGATAACAATGTCCAGACCGGCCTCGACAAGCAGCTTAAGGCGGTACTTGTCCTCCTCACGAGTACCAATAGCAGCAGCGCAGATAAGCTGCTTGGAGTCGGGGAGCTTGGAGGCCAGGGGGTAGTGGAGGTTCTTCATCAGATCGGAGCGGGAAAGGAGAGAAACGAGGTTGCCGGAGGCATCAACGATGGGCAGCTTGCCCTTCTTGGACTGGCGGAGGACCTCGTTGGCCTCAGCAAGGGTAGTGCCAGCAGGGGCAGTGACCAGATCAGTGGCCATGATGGCGGTGACAGGCTCCTCAAGGTCCTTGTGGAACTGAATGTCACGGGAAGTGACCATGCCAACCAGCTTGGAGCGAAGGGTTCCGTCCTCTGTCACAAATACATCGTTAGCATTCAGGCCATATGAGCATTGTGAGTGAGACAATTTGATGTTGTTGGAGACAAGGTCAGATAATAAGTTTCTCTACAGTGCAACTCTCGTTGCTGCCAGTGGAACGAAAGTTATAATGAAAAGGTTTGTTCATCATGCAAATGTGGGGCAATGTTGGGTGAAGAGGAAATTTTTTTTCAAATCAAACTTACCAGTGACAGGGAAACCACCGAAACCCCACTTGGCCTTCAGATCCTTGGCCTGACCAACGGTGGCCTTGGGAGAGAGAACGACAGGGTCCAAAATGAAACCGTTCTCGTATCTCTTCACCTTGCGGACCATCTCGGCCTGGTCCTCAGGGGCACAGTTGTGGTGGATAACACCCAGACCACCGAGCAAGGCCATGTGGATAGCCATGTTGTGCTCGGTGACAGTGTCCATGGGCGAGGACAGAAGGGGAGCCTTCAGGGTGATGCGCTTGGTAACAGGGGTGTCCAGGCTGACATCAGAGGCAGGGAAGCCTATTGATCGGCATGATTAACACATAGGCCTCGCCAAACCCTCGATTGTGTCTGGCTTACCGATATAACCAGGCAGGAGCAGGAAGTCGTTATAGGTGAGAGCTCCGTGCTTGTCTGAGTCCAGAAGAGTGTCCACATCGAGACCATCCTGGGTGCTGTAGGTCTTCACGACCTCAAGGGCCGTGGTGTAGTCCTCAATCTCGGCCTTCATGGCGGCACCAGGCGTGGCCTCCTTGTTGGTAATGGGCATTATTGAAAAGAATGTGACTCTGAAACCAGAGACTAAAGGGGGTATCCAAGAAAAAAGAGACGTTGATCAACAGAAGATAAGCAATCTGTTGATGGAGAGAGACCAGCTTTCCCAAAGAAAAGAAAGAAGAAGAAAAAGTTCGAGCGGGCAGTTTCTTCCTTTTCTTTTTTTCTGCGAGCAGCGGCCCCTTACCATTTTAGGATTAGCGCTCAAGCTTTTTTCGCCCCTCATCGCGGTCATTGGCTAGTTACCGAGTTTCTGTCGGGCGGTGAGGCCTCGCTGCTTAGGAATGATGACGAGGGCTGAGTAGTATGGACATTGGTCAGTTTGCGGGTGCCGTTGCTAACAACGGAGTGTACTACTGTAGCTAAGACTCCGGTAGATCGGAAGTGGGATTTGATTAGAAATGTATATTCTTACCAATTGAAGCGGAGTATGGGATTGGGCGTCAGTAGTTACTGCTAAATACGACCGTCGTATGAAGAAGCCATTGAGCCAAACGAAGTCCCTTTGATCTAGCTCAGGCACATTCTGAGACGAGCACCAATAGACTGGACTCTCTGGAGCTGAAACTACCCACATTGGTTTTATAGGACTTGATCCATGGGTGAGTGTCTCAAAATCCTAGGCGGTATAGATATTAAATAATAGGACATCGCTTTCGGGAGATTGCTACAGCACAATGACGACAACATGATTGAACCGATACGGTTGTCATTCTCTACAAGTCTTTTCTAAAATGAAGTCTGCTTTTTCATACTGTGTAATCTCATTTTGCTCTTACTTTGCTCTCACCCAAGGACTGGCTGCATTATTATCGCCGCAAAATGTCATCTCCAATGGGCGAACATGGCGTTTTCAAGGCGTCGCCAGTAGCACAGAGTCAATCGAAGCCTGGGTAGGACATTATTAGTATATTTTCATGAAATTGGATTGTCAACCTAAGTCAACTCAGTCTGGAGAGCAAATTAGCATTCCCGAGCGAATCGAGCAAGTTGGAGGGCGAAGGGGACTTTGTTGAGTACATGGGCTCAGGGAAACTAAAAGGCAAGAAGGTACTCATCACTGGCGGGGAGTATGATAGCCCTGGAGAATTATGAAGACTACTTACAATCATTGACATGATTTTAGCTCTGGAATTGGCCGTTAAGTAGCCATTCTAATGGCAAGAGAGGGAGCTGATATCAGCATTGTCTTCCTGCCAGCAGAGCAAGTGGACGCGGAGACCACCAAAGATTGGTTGAGAAAGAGGGTGTCCAGTGCCTTCTTATTCAGAGTGATTTGAGAGACCTGAACTTTTGCCTCGAGGCAGTGGAGAAACATGGATGTAGCTAAGTATGAGGCGGTACTTCTTTTCATCTCTGGTAACGATACACTGACTCTTGCGTTCATATAGTTTCGGCAGAGTCAATGTACTCGTCAACAATGCGTCGAAGCAATACATATGCAAGGAGCTTACAGACATTGATCTTGAGAAAACACAGGATATCTTCAAGATCAATATTATTCAGATGATTGCTATGGCGAAGTTTGCTCTCCCACACATGGGTCGAGGCGACTCGTGAGTCCTGCTCCATTCCAGCAATGCGGTAATAACAACGCTCATACCCTCAATGCAGTATTATCAACACTTCGTCTGTCGTGACTTTTAGAGGGTCGGGTACTGTGTAGACTATGCTGCAACCAAAGGCAGCATTGTCGGGTTCACCAAATCGCTGGGAGCCCATTTGATCCCGAAAGGCATTCGAGTCAATGCCGTGGCGTAAGCAATTGTTGGCTTTGTTAAACATCAAGTTCGCAGGCTAATCCTATGAGTGTTCTAGACCCGGTGCTATATACACGCCTATTCAAGTTGACACTCGGGAGGCCAAACAGATGGAGTGTTGGGGCTCGAAGGCAGGTCTGGGTCGACCCGGTGAGCCCAGTGAGGTTGCAACGAGCTTCGTCTTCTTGGCGAGTGTGGATGCTTCCCTGTATTGTAAGTATAAGCAAAGGGAGATGAATTGTCTCGTTATCAGGATCTAACTTGAACCCTGATGTACAGACGGGCAGGTTCTGCATTGTTATCCACTTGGGGACTAGAGGTCTCACTGGCAGCTCGGTATTCTTCTGTTCGATAGCAACCATGTGTTGAATCATGGATCTACTTTAATTTGAATTTCAATTGTGCCGAAATCTCTAGGGCTATAGTAATAATTGTCATAAAATCAAATCATCAAGGCTTTGCTTTCAGGACACAAGCCAAGGTTTCGCTCCATCCAAGGCCTTATCCCATCCTCCATCATTTTGCCAGATTGCGATGCTCTCTACCTCATCCCTGCCTAGTTTGAGTCCGTTATACAAGTGCTTTTATCAAACTTTACGTTAGTAAAAAAGTTATCTTGTTGGCAAAGCCAACCATGATTTCGGCTCACCGGGAATAGTCCCTCCCCTGGCCGCGGACCGCACACTTTTCCGTCTGGGGACTCCCAACGGATATCCTGGATCACGTTCGCATAGTTGATACGGAGGATATACACAAGTGGTTCCTCGCTAAAGAAGATCTTCAGGGTATTAGGCACCTGGGATGCCATTGAGAGGTGGACAAATCCCGAGTTCTGGTCCAATTCGCTGACGGGCAGTCGATCGGGAAGAGGCTCCCGCACGGGGACCGTGGAGGGAATGATCTTGTAAATATATCTGGGCTGGGATTCAAGGAGTGTAGCCATGGTGGTAATGCAACAGAGCAGCTGTCGAGTAATGGTTGATAGGTGAAAGGTGAGAGAAGAGTGAGAGAATGAAGAGGAAGTGTTGGTTAGCGCGGGAAGTTTTTACGGTTCGGCCCATGTCATGATTCTTGCGTTATCCCCAGGTTGGCGGGGTTCCAAATGGGTCAACTGACACCGCGAGCCGTCAATGCTCGACTAGTGTATGGGCTATTGAGACGGATATGGGCTTATTTTAATAATTGCTCTCAAGATCGAAGTAGGGACCTTCGGGCTGATATACAAAAGTGTCATTCCGGGAGCTACATTGTTGAGCAACATCTGCGTCTGTATATATGTAGCGCCCCATACCTCCACTATAAGGTGGGGGGGAACTTGGGAAGCACCTTATCTGTACAAGAGATATTCCGATTGCTAGTATTGGGCTGTGGAGAATGATCAAGAAGAGGTAGAGCCAGGTGGCGTAGAAGTACAATCCAGCCAAACCAAGCTTGACCGATTGACTACTGTGTTAGTGGGGGGGGCATGGTGGACTGCGGCGGGCAAAAGGCAATGGTCGCACGGGACTACGAGTCCCTCTCAAACTTGCCAAATCGAACTTGGCCACGCCAAGACTGCAAGTATCCTGCCCTGGTCTGACACGTCCAACATGGGATAAACACTGGTGGCCACAACACGACCAGCAAGTTTTCATGTGCCTCTCCCTCAAGCAACAGTCGTACCAGCCTGTTGTGATAGTCTTGAAGAGAGCCTAAGGGAAAGAGAGGACGTGGCTGTGGATCGACGGCGATCACCTGATCGACGCTAGTCCTGATTGGGAGATTTGTTTTGGGACTGTCCCGTTTGGGGGGTTGGGGAAAGAATCCCGGTCGCACCTGCCCAGTTTAACCCCCCCACCGTCCGACCACCGTCAACAAGAATTCCATCATCGGGGCTCCTTCAATCTTGAAACTTGTGTCTTGTTCAATTCTTCACTCCTCGACCCCACTCACCCATTCGGAAAATAACTGTCTCGCCTAATCGCCAAACCGATGCGACTACGGGCTTGAGCTCACATTCCGAGGTTTCACTATCAACAAAGACCACCGGGCTTCGAGAGCCTGGATTGGACTAAACAACGCCCCCGCTTCTGCTTTTGGAGCAGGGATGCGGTCAATCGAGAACGATAATTTCTTCGCACCGCTTTTTGCATTCTTGTCGCAACGGTAAAAGCGATGTCGAGTCATTTCCCATCGCTCAAGCGCGCCCAGACGGATACTCCGGCGCAGCAAACCAGTCCACTGCGACACGGGTCAACCGCGTCAACCAGCTCGTCCACCTACTCAGTCACTTCCAGTTCGTTTGCTCCCAGTCGAACAAGCACCGTTTCCTCAAATGCATCCATCCAGAGCAGCCTAGGCCATCATCGAGGAAAGAGCGAAACGGGTTCGGCGACAATGGGTGCCAGTGAAGTGGGAAGTTGGTCGAAAGCCGGGACGACATATGAGAATATTCGCCGGTCCTTACGACCTCTCCAACAGGCGCCCAATATCACACCCACGGCCAACAAACCGATCGCGTATCGACATTCGCGTAGCTACACCATCGATGGGCCACGAATCGGAAAGGAGTACCGGCCTAGTACTCCAGAGTCGCCTCGAGTCCACTTCAAGGAGAACGAATCACCTCGTCACAGAGCAGCTACACTCGAGCCACAAACACCCCCACGGGGAATGACGCCTCAACATCTGTCCCCCACCCCTACGCCGGGATCATCGCGGCCCTCATCGCGGCCCTCATCGCCTCAGAAAACGCTTTCAAGTAGTCCACACCCTCCACAACTCACAACCGCCTTGTCTGCTCCAGAGCTCGAGACCTTCCAAAAGTCATCAACGCGTCATCTCAGAACTCTGTCGAAGATTGCACAGTCCGGCGATAATGATGAGTTTAAATTCGGCGCGGCAACACAATCCGTGGTGGGAATGCAAGGGCGACGACGATTGAAGCGTGCGGACTCCGTTGCTGGTGGACGCAGCGGCGCGGTGTCCCCAGAGAAGCCAAAGGTGTCATCCTGGGCTGCTGGGAACTGGATGGATCAACAGCGGCAATTCCTGCAGGCCTACGAATATCTCTGCCACATTGGAGAAGCCAAAGAATGGATTGAAAGTGTAATCCAGAAAGAGATTCCGCCCATCGTGGGACTGGAGGAAGCTTTGCGTGATGGCGTAACGCTCGCCGAGGTGGTGCAGGCCATGTACCCTGATCGAGTCTTGCGAATTTTTCGACATGCAAAGCTGCAGTATCGCCATTCCGACAACATTGCCTTGTTTTTCCGATTCCTTGACGATGTGGAGCTGCCCGAGTTGTTCCGCTTCGAGCTCATCGACCTTTACGAAAAGAAAAATATCCCCAAGGTGATCCACTGCATTCACGCCTTGTCCTGGCTGCTATTCAAGAATGGTATGTTGGACTTCCGCATGGGCAATTTGGTTGGACAGCTGGAGTTTGAGCACCACGAGCTTGAGCAGACTCAAAAGGGCCTCGACAAGGCAGGAGTCAGCATGCCTAGCTTTGCGGGCATGGCCGCAAACTTCGGTGCAGAGCCAGAACCCGAACCTGAACCGGAGCCCGTTGAGTCGGAGGAAGAGCGAATCGACCGAGAGCTACACGAAAGCGAACCTTCGATCGTTGACTTCCAAGCCCAGATCAAGGGCGCTATGCTGCGGTTGAAGCTTGGCACCATGATGAACGACCTCTGGGATTTCGAGCCTTTATTGATCGAATTGCAATCACGCCTGCGTGGAGACTGGGCCCGGCAAATCAGTCAGTATCGGCTGAGTATGCGTCAATTCGCCGTCCAGCTCCAAGCCATCAGCCGCGGATTCATTGTGCGTCGCCGCCAGAACGGAGAGAAGCAATGGCGGGAGGCACAAGAGACCGATGTGCTTCTACTGCAGAGCCTGATTCGTGCCTCGAAAGTGCGAGCAGAAGCTCAACTTTTGCAAACCCGCGCTCGAAAGGAGCAGTCTGGTATCAAGCAATTCCAAGCTGCCATTCGAGGTGCGCTGCAACGCAAGAATGTCTCCGACCAATACGAACAGACACGCTATGCCGAACATGATGTTACGACCCTTCAAGCAGTAATCCGAGGTGCTTTACAACGACAGCAAATGAGTGTCCAGTCCCGGGAAGTTGAGCAAGCTAGCAGCCCGGTCAAATCACTGCAGGCAGTGATTAGAGGAAATCTCGCCCGTCAACAAATGTCGCAAGTGAAGACGTCCCTTCAACATGCAACCCCTGCCATTACCTTCATTCAATCCACCGTTCGTGCCCTGGCATCGAAAAAACGCCACGTGCAGCTCCTGGAGGCTCTTTCGAAGACCGAAAAAGAATGCACTGCGTTGCAGGCAATGGTACGTGGTGCTGCTGTGCGCCAGAGCAATTCAGTTCTTCGCTCTGAGTTGGCCGAGCACCAATCAGCTGTCACTAGCCTTCAGGGCATCCTCAGGGGCAAGGCGACCAGAAAATTCCTGGAGGACCAACAGGCTTCGTTGAAGCAGGAAGAGCAGGTTATTCTGGACTTGCAATCCAAGGTCAGAGGTGTCCTACAACGCAAGCATCTGGCAGCAGAGCGGAAACAGCTCGAGAAGCACGAGCACTTGACAGTTAACCTTCAGTCACTTGCACGTGCCGCATTGCTCCGCATAGAAGTTGGGGGAATTCTCACACGACTTGAAGATTGCGAAGAGGAGATTATCCAACTTCAAGCACTGTCCAGGGCTTTGCTCGTGCGGGTGCATGTTGGCCAGGCGTTAGCTGATCTGGAAGACGAAGAAGAATTCATCGTTGATCTCCAGGCCCGCATTAGAGGTAGCCTGATCCGCAACCGCTTCGAGGAGAGACGCCGTCACTATAATGAGAACATGGAAAAGGTCATCAAGGCCCAAAGTGTTATCCGAGGCCGCATCCAAGGCCAGGCATACAAGAGCTTGACGAGCGGCAAGAACCCTCCAGTCGGCACAGTGAAGGGCTTCGTTCATCTTCTCAACGACAGCGACTTTGATTTCGACGAGGAAATTGAATTTGAGCGGTTGCGCAAGGTAGTCGTCCAGCAGGTCCGGCAGAATGAGCTCGCAGAGCAGTATATCAGCCAGCTCGACATCAAGATTGCCTTGTTGGTCAAGAACAAGATCACACTGGATGAAGTTGTCAAGCACCAAAAACACTTTGGTGGTCATATTGGCAACCTGTTGTCTAACACCGACATTTCCTCCAAGGACCCCTACGATCTCAAGGCCTTGAACAAGACGTCGAGAAAGAAGTTGGACCAGTATCAGGTGTTCTTCTTCCTCCTACAAACCCAGTCCCAGTACCTCGCCAGACTGTTCCGTCGCCTTCGTGAGCTCAACACGTCGGATAAGGAGTATGAGCGGATCAGGCACTTGATGATGGGTCTCTTTGGATACTCGCAGAAGAGGCGCGAGGAATACTACCTGGTCAAGCTCCTTGCTCGCTCTGTCAGGGAAGATATCGAAACCTTCACCGCGCTCCCTGAATACCTGCGATCCCACGCCTTCTGGAACAAGCTCTTTGGATCCTATGCCAAATCACCTCGCGACCGCAAGTTCATGCGTGACGTTTGGGGCACTGTAGTGAAGGATTCTGTCATCGACAATCCTGAACTAGACCTTGAAAGCGATCCAATTCAAATTTACCGCTCCTCCATCAACAATGAGGAGCTTCGCACAGGTCAACGCAGCCGTCGGCGACCGGACCTCCCACGAGAGGAAGCCATCAGGGATCCAGAGACCCGAGAGACGTTCATTCAGCACTTGCAAGATCTGCGAGACATTGCTGACCAATTCTTTGCTGCTTTCGAAGATTTCTTGTACCGCATGCCATTCGGTACCCGATACCTTGCGCAACAAATGTATGAAAATCTACTCGCGCGGTTTCCAAATGAGGACCCCGGGTTTGTTCTTCAAACAGTTGGCCAATGGGTGTGGAAGAACTATTTCCAACCCGCACTACTCGAGCCCGAGAAGTACGGTGTTGTGGACCGTGGTCTGACCCAGGAGCAGAAGAGAAATCTCGGGGAGATCGCCAAGGTGGTGGCTCAGGTAGCTTCTGGCAGACTCTTTGGCGCCGAGAACGTGTACCTCCAGCCCCTCAATTCTTACATCGGCGAGTCAATACAAAGGCTTGGCCAAATCTGGGGACAGAGTAAGTTGACATCATCCATTTTTCCCGTTCTATCCTCAATGATCTAACATTCAAAACAGTGATCTCCGTGCAAGATGCCGAAGCATACTTTGACATTGACGAATTCAATGATCTCTACGCCAAGGCCAAGCCCACTCTGTATATCAAGATGTCCGACATCTTTTCTATTCACCAGCTTGTGGCTTCGGAGATTGAGTTCATGTGCCCGCATCCTGATGATTTCCTCAAACAGCTTGTGCGGGATCTTGGAAACGTCAAGAGCAACGAGAACGAGTTGATGGGTGTCAGCTCCACGGAAATCAACTTGACACTTAACCCAAAGCTTGCTCAAACCGAAGGTATGTGTGCTTGCAGAGAGATACTTACTATCGGAAACTTTAGCTGACTAAATTATCTCTTAGATCCGGAAGCTGATATCAAGACCTTGTTCATGGAGACCAAGCGATGTATCCTCTATATCATTCGCGTCCAGACCGGAGCAAACCTGATGGATATCATGCTTAAGCCCCCGAGTGAAGAAGATCAACAACGGTGGCACACCTTGGTGCGAGAGGAGCTGAGCTCAAATAGCTCTCGTCGGGGTGCCTACTCGGAGGCCAGCACCTTGATTGACATTGGGTCCATGGGCTATTTAGAGCTCAAGGGTATTGCTTTGGAGAACATCCTTCGCCTTGAACAGGCTGGCAAGATCAGCCGGCATAACCACTACCAGGACCTATTGAACGCGATCGCAAGCGACATCCGCACCAAACATCGCCGCCGAATCCAGCGAGAGCGTGAGTTGGAGGGTGCGCGAATGACCTCAGCTCGCCTCAGCGACCAAGCCATCTATCTGGACCAACAACTCAAGACCTACAACGACTACATTGAGCAGGCCATGATCACGCTGCAGAACAAGAAGGGCAAGAAGCGATTCCTGTTGCCGTTCACCAAGCAGTGGGACCACCAGCGTGAACTCCAGAAGACGGGCAAGGTGTTCAAGTTTGGTTCATTCAAATACTCCGCTCGCACCTTGGCTGACCGAGGTGTCCTTGTTTCCTGGAAGGGATATAGCGAGCGACAATACGATCGCGTGGATCTTACCATCTCCAGTAACGAAGTTGGAGTTTTCACCATTGACGGAAGCACTGGCAACATGATGGTCCCTGGAGCCAATGCTCAAGTGCCACTTGATGACCTGCTGCAAGCCCAGTTCAACAACACACAATTCATGGACTTCTTTGACGGGCAGATGCGAGTTAACGTTAACCTCTTCCTGCACTTGATCATGAAGAAGTTTTACAATGAGTAAAGCTTATGCTGATGGAAATTATGAAGGATGAAGTTTTCGGGTGGAGCATTCTTATTGATATCTTTATGTTTTCATGTTTTCCTTATTTGTTTAGATACCTTGGGTATTTTCTTACTGTGTTTGGATTTGATAGCGATAGCGCCTCAGTTTATACGGGCACCCGAATGACATGTACACAATTGCATAATACTCGAGGACTGCAAACAATCATCCAAGCTTTCGTCTGATTCTTCCGTATATTAATCTCGGTAAGCCGTGAAGGTTTAAGTATACAGGGCACTCTGTACGGAGTATGGAGTACATAGTTGTTGCCCGACTGGGGTCAGGGGTTGCCACGTGACTGCGTGACACATTGGAGTGGAATAGGCCAGCTGGAAACCGGCCGACTTCCCCTCCAACTACCTCCCTTTACACTCCATTGCCGGCGGGCCTGGATCGTTTCCTTCTCTGTTAACTTCAATCGCTTGACCGGTTCACCTGGCCTTGCTTCGCGACGTTCATTTTCTCCACCAGCGCCCGTTTCATCCTGACAACAGTCCCCCCTCGCCATGGACTTCTCAAACCTCCAAGACAAGGTCAGCAACCTGACCTTGTATGACCTCAAGGCCGGTGTTCGCAAAGTACAAAATGGTAAATCGCACCGTCTCGATGTTGCTTTCATTGTACATGAAGGCGCTTGAGCATTGTCTTGCAATTCCAGGATACCGAGCTGACCGCTTCGTCATAGCCGTCATGAACTATACCGAGATGGAGTCCAAGGTCCGTATACCAACCAGAGTCCCACCGTGCAACGAGATTCCGAGCTCACAACCCGAGGACGATGCGATTGCGCCATACGTCATGGGACAAATTAGCTTACTCGAGCACTAGGTCCGAGAAGCCACAAACAATGAGCCCTGGGGTGCCTCGACTACATTGATGCAGGAGATCGCCAATGGAACACACAGCTAGTCAGTGTTGCCCTCGATTTTCGAAGCCAAGCCAAGTGGCCTATATGCTTATTATCTGATGCAGCCAATTGCTTAACGAGATTATGCCCTTGATTTACAAGCGATTCACCGATAAGAGCGCCGAGGAATGGAGACAGATCTACAAGGTGCGCAGTATCGCGACACGGTTACACGAAGTGGCTGTACTAACATGGTTGTTTCTTGCGAAATCTAGAGTCTTCAGCTTCTCGAATTCCTCGTTAAGAATGGTTCGGAGCGGGTGGTCGACGATGCACGATCTCACATGTCCCTGTTGCGGATGTTGCGGCAATTCCACTATATCGACGTGAACGGGAAGGACCAGGGTATCAACGTGCGCAATCGGTCCTCAGAATTGGTCAAGTTGCTGGGCGATGTAGACCAGATTCGCACTGAGCGCAAGAAGGCTCGCACCAACCGCAACAAGTTCGGTGGTTTCGAAGGTGGCATGGGCGTTGGTGGCGGCATGTCTTCTGGCTCTAGCCGCTACGGTGGCTTTGGAAGCGACAGCATGGGATACGGCGGATACAGCGGTGGTGTGTATGGTGATGGCGGAGGCTTTGGTGGAGCCACGAGTGATTTCCAAGATACCAGTACCAGTCGCGACACCAGCCGTCGCGGTAACCGGTTCGAGGAATATGACGAGTATGACGAGGGAGAGACCGGCGCCCCACGGCGTGAGTCTGCTGCGCCAGCGCCCAAGGCCAAGCCAGAACCGAAGAAGCCGGAGCCTGCACCTGTGGTAGACCTCTTTGACTTTGGTGATGATGAGCCTGTCACGACTACTTCCACGGCTGCAGGCAAGCAGCCTGCTAGCAATGCGTTGAACGTGCTGGACTCGACGGCAGATGATGACGATTTCGATGACTTCCAGTCTGCCACCCCGGCGGTCCAACCCTCAGTGCCTGCTACCTCCAACTACTCCATTCAAGCCCCTGCCTCCACCCACAGCACCACCGCAAACACCCAATTTGCTGCGCCGGTCCCCGTTTCGGCCTCGCAGGGCGCCAACATCAACGGCATCGTTGGCTTCACATCCGCCACGCCAAGCCCCTCTACCAGCTCACTTACCTCCCCGGTGTCGCAGACCGCGCCTACGCATCAACTCATGGCTGCGAAGCCGTCCGGGTACCAGGCTGCCACACCAAACTACTTCACCTCTGTTTCAACCGGCGCTGCCCAGCCATTCTCCTCCCACGCCGCCAAGCCGTCTCTCTCTTCCCCGGCTGCCTCTACTGCCGCGAGCAAGCCCAAGCCCGCCGCCAGCACTGCCAGCAAGTCCTCTGGCGATGCCTTCGGCTCCCTCTGGTCCAGTGCTAGTGCCAGCGCTGGTATCGCCAAGTCCAATGCCAATACCAACAAGGGCCCTAACTTGGCCAGCATGGCCAAGGAAAAAGCCAGCGCTGGTATTTGGGGTGCCCCGGCTGCCTCTGCTTCGCAGGCCCAATATAAGCCCCAGCAGAAGCAGGGTGGTGGCTCTGCATTCGATGACCTGCTCGGTTAATTTGGTCTTAACTCACCAATGACTACATAGCTCTCATTGAAATGTGTCGCTATTTGTGGTCTCAAACAGCAGCAGGTCAATATTCTGCATTCCGTTTCGTCCATAATGTCAAGATTTGATATGATTTGATTCTTCATCTTATGTTTTCTTTTTTTTTTTTTTTCTTTTTTCGTTGTTGGTTTGTTTGGATTCTCACGCTTTAGCAAAGCAGTTCTGAAAATCTCCTTTTCTTCCCCTCTTCCTCTTCTTTTCTTCAATCCTATGGGATTTTATGCTAGTAAAATGCCCTTGCACCATCTTTGTTTATAGATTCCTCCCTTATGACGTCGGGAAATAAAATTCTCCTCTACAATTATTCATATGACCCGATTCCACTGATAAGTAAGGTAAATTGCTAGTTAAATACATTGAGTATACAGAATGAAGACAATCCCAAGGCAGGATTGATAGCCTAATGGAAGAAGAATGGATTGCTTCGAGTCCCTTTACACATACAGTTCCTCTCAAGCAAATCAGGTCAAATAGAAGTTAAATAGGCATTACGCTAATGCTAATTGATGCTAGGACAACGCCTGCGCTGAAGGAAGCTAGATACAAGTGCGAGGAAGGGGGATAAGGGTTGAACAGATGACGAGGGACGAGAGACAATCATAGGTAGGTAGGTTTGACAGAACACAGAACAAGGGGGGAGAATATGTAAGAACAGTTGTGCGCGCATATTGGAGAAGATGGGGAACTATTTGTTCCATCTAGATTCTCTTTTGTCTCTCTCTTGATATCCTGATTTATTGTGGGATATGGAGAGGGACGTGGGCGGTACGTGTGAGGGGAGGCAGCTGGGATATCAAAGGTGGATGAAGTGCAGAGTTGGGAGACGGACGATTCGTGGTGGAGGCTGTTATTGTAGCGAAAAAAAGGATCGTTCAAAGTCCTAAGCCAGCTTCTTATTGGTTATGGCGTATTGATCCAGACAAGCGGGCGCGAGGCCTGTGTTCTTGAATCTCTGCTGGATGTATTTGGCCGCCAATGCCAGGCCAGATGGCATTTCAAGTCTCCATCAAAGAGAACGGGACATGGCGGTGGCGACGGTGTGAGATGGGGGGTTCGAATTCTTCGAACCCCTATCTGATGAAAGAGCGAGAATGAACTCATTCATTGGCTTTGACAATCCAAGAATTGGTTCGGCACTGGGGGATGCCTCGTAAACCTGGACAGCTGCCGACTTGGGGCCTTTGTTGAGTGAAGCCACTTATGCATCTTGCAGGGGTCGTCAAGTCTTTGTCATCATGCTGGATCGGTTGCCAGAGCCTCCAACGGTCTTTGCAGTCTCTGATGTGGATTGAAACTGATCTGTATTTCCAACAGAAACGGATACCGGGGTATCGCCATTCGTGCCTCTGTGATTTTCTTGTGTGGGTGTTGAAACATGTTCATCCTCGGTCATATCCATATTGGTTGACAAACTGCCTTCAGTGACATCCAGGCTGGGCTCCCCGTTCAACGAGGTCAGACCACCTTCGATGTCTCGGAGAAGTCGAACAAACTGCTCTGGGACCAGTCCGTTCTCTCCTGTCTTCGGGTCCTCAGCGACTAGCCAGCCTTCACCATGCCGGTATGAGACATAAATCACCTGGCCCTCAGTGAGAGGGAGTTCGTTTTCGTGCTCGCGCACAAAGTCGAAGAGCGCAACGGCCTTTCCATGCATTTCCTCGTCCGGACAGCCAACGGCAAACTGATAATCGTTCGAGTATCGGTCTCCGCGGGCGTAATCATCTTCTGACTCGAAGCCAGGTTCCTGGGCATAGCCTGGCTGACCGCCATATGCTACCGAGTATCGTCCTTCATTTGCCGGGTATGTCACGTATTCTCCACCGGGGCCATCTCCCACTCCATCACCGTCATGGACATAGTACGTCTCGCTACCATCAGGATTCAGACCAACAAATTTACCGCGGGTTGCATTTCCAGCGACCAACATGCCGTGCTCATCGACCATGCCGTTCAAATCGTTTCCGGTAGACTTCTTGCGCTGGCGCGACGAGGTCACCACGGGACTGTGCAGGTCTTCATCTTCACTGTATGGAGGTCCATCACCGAATGACATGGCCGGCAGTTGTTGGTGGCCTTGAGTGCTCTCCGCGTTCCACCCACCGGTGGTAGCCCATGGCCCCTTCGAGGTGTCCCAAGAAGTCGGCGGATCGGACAAGCGACGGTATTCGCTAGCGGGGGTCGACACGCCCGAGGCATGTGGTGGAGGAGGCCCATAGTGCAACGGATGGATTGACGGGTAAGCGAAGTCTCGAACGAGAGCGTACGGGAGGCTGGAATGGAAGATAGGGAACACGTGGGAGCCAGGCCGTGACCGGTTCTGCTGAGAGACGAAGGAGATATTCGAGTATGTGGATAGCCGATCCCGTGCGCTCTGAGATGGCTTGGCCGAGTTGTCAGTCAAAATAGGAGGGAGAACCTGCAGGTTGCTCGCCGAGAGGGTATTTGGCGATGCCGGGGATGTCATCTTGGGCAGATTGGAGAAAGCGCAGACGAAGGGGCTTATGACGGAAAGAAATCAAGTGGCGCTCAGGGTTATTGGCAAGAGTATTCGGGGGTATTCATCGGTCGCGTTGCCGGAGATCTAATTTTGCATGGTGATTGAAACGCGCGCCAACGAGATCCTACTTGCGATTGAGTGTCGCGAATCTGTCCAACAGGTCGGATGATAGGCCAGGTGGGGGTCTCGTGTACACAACCAAGGGGGGGAGCGATATTCCCAAGCCGCTTTCCGATCGCAATCCCAAATGAACCAGACTCTTCTATATCACCCAGGACCAGACCGTGGTGAACGAGGAAACCTCCGAAGTGGAGAGATCGGGAATCGGCAAAAGCGAGGAGGGGAAGGACAGTGCGTCTTGAGGGCCGGCCTGCGGACGCCGAGAGGTGCACGGGTCCAGGGGGGGAAAAAAAAAGTAAGGAAGGGACCCCACGAAGAGGGTCAATCGAGGGGGATTATTCGAGACCGTGACGGGAGGGTTCGTCAGAGGCGCGGAAGGAGTGTGTGTGTGTCAAAGTTGCAGGGCGCTTTTGGAAACGGGGAGTTGTGGTGGTGGTGGTGGTTCCAGGCGTTGTCCCGCAGTGGACGGCAAATGCTAAATATAGCAGAAACTGCACGGCAAGTGTCAGATATAAATGCAACCCGAGCCCAGCGCTTATACGAGAGAGGAGGGAAAATGAAGCACTCGACCGTCTCGACGAAATGGTAAGGAAATTCGCCGGCTCTGGTCGCATTCACGGGGCATAGGATATGAGCCAGGGGCTTCGGTTCCTCTGTGGTTCTTGGAGGGCCGGAGATGGGGCATTGGGGGCATACCTTCTGGACAGAAGTGTATCCTTGAGGATCAATGTGATCAGCACAGGCCGAATGTGGAGATTTTCGGCGGCAATAATAGCAGTCGTATGATGTGCAGCAATTCAACCACAACCAAGTCAAGCAGCCAGCACACAAGTCTGAAGCAGAACCGAGTAAAAGAGACCGACTCTCGCTCGCATTCGTTCGACGAACCGGTGGAATTGAAGCTTCAAGGGGCTTAGGTCAGCGTCACGTGCTAGCGTGTTTCAGATCGCGGGCTTGGCCGTTTTGGGACATTCCACAGTATGTCAACATATACTACAATATGTACTACAATATGTATGTCTAGTTGGTATAATGGAACTAGAATGTTTATGTTTGTATAATGACATGCTACGGAGATTGATACTCATAGATCAAGTGTGCAGTATGTGTCTAGAGGGAAAAATAATGAAATTGCCATCCGGGTATCAAGATCTAACTTTGGAAGTATACATTGAAATTGCATCCCTTTGCTCTTTTCTTTTCTTTTCTTTTTCTTTTCGTATCAATTTATGCCATCCAGTCCTTTCTCATCAATCTTTTGCGGCGCGGAGTCCCGGTGGGAGTCGCCTCACACCCTCCCACAGTGACAGTCTTCTCAGTGGTTCTCCAGGCAGTCACAGTGAGAACTCGAACCACCTCTGTCGTCGTGAGATACAAGGTGGATGTAGATTCAGGTACATCTGTCGTCGACGAAAACGGAATCGAAGATGGATGAGCAGTCGTTTCAGTCGCCTTGGGGACGTCGTCAAGATTGTCAAACTCGGACGGAATAGCAGCCTTGTTGAGATCTTGACCGGTGGCATACTCCTCCTGAGAATTCCCATTCTTCTGCGATATAGAAGCCACCACATTCACATCCATACAGGTGGTGTAGATCTCCGATTTACCCTTTGGGTATGTTGGATCAATGCCCGGGAGGGTAGGCCAGTCCCACACCCAGTAGAGGGTATACAACTTGCCCAACGGGGCCGTGGAAGGCAGCTTGATATCCTGCTGGCACCACATATCCGCACCCATGAGTTGATTAGCCTGGTGTACATACTCTTTCTGACGAGCTTGCGAGATATTGCCGCTGTTGATCTGGTAGCAGCGACCATCATCGAAGTTTTGTTTGGACAACAGCACGCCTCGTCCATCACCCCCAGTGCCATCGCTGGTCCAGACTCCGTGGACGTCGAGAATTTTCTCACCCACTTTGGGTTTTGTTGTTCCGTACACGTAAACACTTCCACGATTGGCGGGCTTGCCAGGTTGGTTCCAGGGGAGTGTGACGTGACCGTTCTCTTGATAGCGAAGTGCAACTGCATCGCCCGCATTGGCCTGCAATCGGGCGCTTCCGGCAGTCTGGGTTTGCTCTTGTTGGGTGTCTTTGCACAATTTGTCGATGGGTAGGACCAGGGTCACGTTGGCTCGACTGGAAGGGGGGATCAGGTAGGTCATTTTTGTATCGCTGAAGTCGGAGGCGGTGCGAAGGACATTCCCTCGTGGATATCCTGGAGCACCCACGAATGTCCCATTTGGGGCGATGACTGATAGTTGTTCTACCCAGCTATGGGCGTTGATGTTTATTGCGGAGAGGAGGAGAAAGAAGAACACTTGAAGCGGTATTGGTCGCATCTTGTCAAAGTTATCAAGATATGAGTTGGTTGGTAGAGGGTGTGTAGTTCCGGGGATGATGCTCTTTGAGCAAGAGTGTGTTCTCAGAGAATAAAGTCAAAGTTTTGAGCATCAAAGGAGAATGAAAGATATATCAAGACAGCGTTATTAGACGGTTGTCTTAGATCGGAGGATTGGACTGGTACTTTGTGTCTCGGAGAGGAGGATGAATGCTCTTATAGAAAAGGGGGATAACAAAACGGGAGAAGAATAGGATCTGATTGAAAGGGATAGTCTAGGCATTCGCACCATCCCATGCTGGACTTGGGCAACAAGGGAAGACAATGGAAGTCGCCAGATCAAAGCTGTTCCAAGGTACTCCTGTCTCAAGGCACCAGGCCACGCGGGGTAAAACACAAAGAAGACGACAATGGCAGCCTGACTTCACCAGCCAGCGGGCAAGAGGCAGATATAACAGGGACGGGCATTGTGACAAATATAGGAGGACCAGGTTTGGCGAGAGCCATCGTCGCGCCTAATTGGGGGAGACAAACAAAGCAAGCTCAACCCTGAAGCAGGACTCGACGTCACAGTTGAAACAATCGATCTTTAGCCACGGGCTGTCATGCGAGCCTAATTTTTGCTCAAGTGCCAAAGGATCGGAGCCTAGAGGGGGAATGATTGGACGAGATAGTTGCAAAAGGCAACGGAGGCTGCCTCAAGATGGGGAGGGAGCGGAGATATTCTTCAGACCCTGAGACGATCTCGGAACCTCCTGGCGCTAAGAGAGTGTCTAGCGGTACTATATCCGTAGCTGCAATGGGAGCATGGGATATCGCGTCGAGAATCCTTCTGCAGATGTTGCAAGTCTGCAGGGAAACGAGCGCGGCGGCTACGTTCATTGGCCCAGGGAAGAGGCTCTCTTAGCGCCTCGTCCTCTCAGGGAGGCGGGATCCTGCTGTTTCTGCAACAGCGGATGTCCTGCATTGTAGGTAAAATTAGCCTGAGTGTCCCCGAGATTGGCTTTGTCTGCTTTTGGGTCTGTTGCTCAAGTTTGAGTTGACATGCACATTTTCTGCAGTTCTGGTTTAACCGGCCGCTGGATCTCTATAGTGCCGGTCGAAGTATATCCGTGAACCCAGGCCAAACAGGCGTAGCGGCAAGACCAAAAACATGATCAATTTGGGTAAATACCTATGCTTGTAAGTAGTAGAGCAATCGATGGACATCTTACATACCTGTTTACCTAACAGGTTCTACGTAGTTACCATTACCATACTACCATTACAGGTAATTGCCCGATGCCCGGCAGCTTCCAAGGAATTCACAGTACACCGCTCCCCGAGTCAACACCAATGGATGCCCGACAGAAACATCACCACTATCCACAACGCCAGACCAAATCTTCTGCAGCCCTATCCAAACAGGACCATGATACACCATCTCCGAGTCCAGTGGATACGAGCGGAACAATGCGCATCATTCCCATTGAGGCATTATTGACATACAAACTGGACGACAGACCATGCTCGAATGTCTCCGCAGTCGGAAATCCATCTTATCTCGGATATTTCATCCCTCTCGACGCTTGGCAAGCTTGGTAACCGAGTCTCATAGTGGATAGAAGCCGCGGGGCCGACAGCGACGAGACGAAGAATGATTTGACTGGAGTTATCTGATTTTTATCTGATTTCTCCGTCAGCTCCACCGGGTGGGTTTCCATTTAGGTCTGTCCAACGAGAAAAGAGCAAGACGACTGCCACACGTCCGCCGGTTGTCGGAATGGGAGGGTCTTCGGACATTTTGATGAGGGCTTTTCTTCGTTTGGAGGAGGAACGGGAAGCTCGCTGACGTGGACTGATCGTGAGGCGATTCCCCGCGAACGCTTGGATTGCAAGGGGACTAAGCAAACCCTGGAAGCACCAGGGCCAAGTGGAGCCTGCGTTGATCGACCATCGGAATCCCGAGTCGCACCCACAAATCCTGGATGTCGGTAATATTCTGCGTCCCTGGCACTGGCAGAGAGGATGGTACAGGAATTGAGGGGCTGTTAGTATGATGGATGTAGTGCAGACGACACCTTCAACCCCGAAATCCGCGATAAGCGGGCTTCGGGCATGAAATTGGGGGGGTCACACTGTAAGAGTGGCTGAGTAGTTGCTTATAGGCAGCCACAATCCTCGAATCTATGCTGTATAGGCAGTATAGTAGTATCGGGAATCTGTAGCTAAGCCGACTTGTTAATTAGTGGGTTAGGGGCTGTACAGTAGGATGCTACTGTACGGGTACATTATGTGCTCCGTCATCCGATCAACCAAGCTAAGATCCATCCGTGTCTGTGCAGCATCAGCAGCAGGGGTCGGCAATTCTTGTCATTGGTGATTCGGCGAGTGATCGGGAGGATCGCTGCCAGATGCACGTTGGTAGAGTGCCGTTTCCAAGTTGCTTGTTGCACGTTAACCGGATTTCAGAGCTGGTCACGTTGCCACCACTTTTCTTTTCTATACAGACCTCCTCCGACACAATAGAATCATTTAAGAACCTTAATTTCAACAGAAGTGGTAGAGCTAAGAATTGATGAGCTCATAACTCAGTAATTGTTAGAGTCCTCAGTGGGAGTACTCCGTAGTTCTGTGCTCCTTTCCCCCTGGGTTTAGGTTTGGTCTGCCTCGATTGGGAAGCATTGGGACTCATTGTTCTCACTCGATTGTTCTCTACTTTCTTTGCTAGATGTTGAACTAAATACTAGCGAGTATCCCCTTGATCTTTCTCAGAATATGGATCTTCTGCACTTTTAGTACTGTGTCCACTCCATAGTACTCTCTCTAACTCCTTTCCTCCCCCGGTTCTACCTTGCCTCCCTCACTTTTCTCTCTCTCTTTTTTTTTTCTTTTTTCCCCACTATACTAGCACTAACTGGCGTGGCTTGGCGAGACCCGTTGTCGGCGATACTTAATTCCATCGGCGCGGGCCCGGAGCTCGAGTATTTTGCAGCCTTCAGGGGGTCCCCGTACTCTTCTTACCCACCGCGACAATCCAATTGCCTGGACGGATTGTTCTCGTCCTTCTTACAAGTCTCTTGTTGTATCTCTGGTACATATCATTTACCCTCCTATCGACCCCGGTGTGGTTCGCTGACTTGAAGTGCCAAAAGAAAGTCCCAAGTGGGAAACTCTTAGTGCCTGAAGAACACCGCCTCGTGAGCCACATGCGGCCCTCGATCTAGGACTTCAGCCCTTTTTGAGATCCTCTCCCTCTCCGGCGCGTCGGTTTTGGTCGAAACAAAGAGCACTACGGCGGTAATTCTCGCAGGCCTTGGCCCCTGCGGACCGTCTCAACCCTCTCAACGCCTTCAACAGGTCGTCTTACACCGCTTCACCGACTCTCCCCTGTCATAATGGCTACCTCATTTATTTCCAAGAGATTGCGCTCCACCGAGGCCGATCAGGAAGCCGAACCAAGCTGGATTCGCCGTCAGGTCACTTCCGGTCTCCAATGCATATCTCGCCGTGCCTGTGTGCACCCTATCCACACCATTGTGGTGATTGCGCTGCTCGCCAGCACTACCTACGTCGGCCTGCTCGAAGGCAGCCTGCTGGACACTGCGCGTAACCCTCGCAATGTTGCGGGGCAAGTCGACGTCGATACGCTCCTTCAAGGCAGTCGTAATCTGCGCCTCGGCGAGTCAACTGCCTGGAAGTGGCAGGCCGAGGATTCCTGGGTCGACTCGACTGTAAGCACATTCACCCGCTCCTCGTCACGAGGTAACCTCCATTCTAACAACTTCTCTTCCCCCAACCAGCAGATTGAGCAGCCTGCGGCTCGTCACCTCGCCCTGACCACCTTCATTTTCCCCGATTCCAACTCCAAGTCGGCGTCCACCGCTCCGGCGGTTGAGGACGTCCCGATCCCTGCCAATGTTTCCGCCCACCCTGTCCCGCATACCCCGAATTTGTTCTCGCCCTTCTCCCACGATTCTTCTCTCGCATATACCGTGCCTTTTGAACAGGTCCCCGACTTCTTGAGAGCCGTGCAGGAAATCCCTAACCCATCCGCCGAGGAGGAGGAAGAGGAACAAGAAGAGTCAAAGAAATGGATTATGAAGGCTGCTCGCGGTGCTACCGGATCTCGGACTGCTCTCAAGCTCTGGCTTACGGATGCGTGGAGCTCGTTTGTGGATCTTATCAAGCATGCCGAGACCATTGACATTGTCATCATGGCTCTTGGTTACCTCTCGATGCACCTGAGCTTCGTGTCTCTTTTCTTCTCTATGCGCCGCCTGGGATCTAACTTCTGGCTGGCCGCTACGGTGCTCTTCTCTGGATCCTTTGCTTTCCTGTTTGGTCTTTTGGTTACTACCAAGCTTGGTGTTCAGATCAACCTTCTCCTGCTTTCCGAGGGTCTCCCATTCCTGGTTGTGACCATTGGCTTTGAGAAGCCCATCATGTTTACTCGGGCTGTTCTGAACGCTTCCGTTGACAACCGCCGTCCCCGCCCCGGTGCTGCCGCCCGTCCCCTGACCTCAAGCACCCCTGGTTCCATTCAGGACTCGATTGCTATGGCCATCAAGGCCCAGGGCTTTGAGATTATTCAGCACTACTGCATTGAGATCGGTCTGTTGGCTATGGGTGCTGCCTCTGGTGTCCAGGGTGGTCTCCAGCAGTTCTGCTTCCTCGCGGCCTGGATCTTGTTCTTCGACTGTGTTCTGCTCTTCACATTCTACACCACTATCCTGTGCATCAAGTTGGAGATCACTCGCATCAAGCGCCATGTTGCACTGCGCAAGGCCCTGGAGGAAGATGGTATTAACCACAGTGTCGCTGAGAATGTCGCCTCAAGCAACGACTGGCCCACCGCCGGTTTGGATGGCAGCGAGGGTGACACCAGCATCTTCGGTCGTAAAATCAAGTCTAGCAGTGTGCGCCGTTTCAAGATCCTCATGGTTGGTGGTCTGATTCTGATCAATGTCGTGAACCTGTCCGCCATTCCCTTCCGTAACACTGGAAATGGCGCCCTGATCTCCCGCTTGTCCAACGTCATGGCTCCCGCTCCCATTGATCCTTTCAAGGTTGCTGAGAACGGCCTGGACGCTGTTTACGTGGCCGCTAAGAGCCAGAAGCAGGAGACCATGGTCACCATCATCCCGCCCGTCAAGTACAAGCTGGAATACCCGTCTATCCACTACGCGGCCAACGAGGATACTGGCTCATTCGATATTGAATACTCCGATCAGTTCCTGGATGCGGTTGGTGGCAAGGTCCTCGAGAGCTTGCTCAAGAGCGTGGAGGATCCCATCATCAGCAAGTGGATTATCGCTGCCCTGACTCTCAGCATCATTCTTAACGGTTATCTCTTCAACGCTGCTCGCTGGAGCATCAAGGAGCCAGAACCCGTCATCGCTGCCCCGAAGGAGCCTGTGGCCCCCAAGGTCTACCCCAAGTTCGAGCCCAACGAGGAAGAGTCTACCCGGACAATGGAGGAATGTGAGGTTATGCTCAAGCAGAAGCGTGCTCCCTTCTTGAAGGATGAGGAGCTCATCGCTCTGTCTCTCAAGGGCAAGCTCCCTGGTTATGCTTTGGAAAAGACTATGGAGAACGAGGAATTGATGAGCCGTGTGGATGCCTTCACTCGTGCCGTTAAGATTCGCCGTGCTGTCGTCGCCCGTACCCCCGCTACCTCCGCTACCACCAGCTCCCTGGAGAGCTCCAAGCTTCCCTTCGAGCACTACAACTACGGTCTGGTCCACGGCGCTTGCTGTGAGAACGTCATTGGTTACTTGCCTCTCCCTCTTGGTGTTGCCGGTCCCATCAACATTGATGGTCAGAACTACTTCATCCCCATGGCTACCACCGAAGGTGTCCTGGTTGCCAGTACTAGCCGTGGTTCAAAGGCTATCAACGCTGGTGGTGGTGCTGTCACTGTTTTGACCGGCGATGGCATGACTCGTGGTCCTTGTGTTACCTTCCCTACCCTGGCTCGGGCCGCCGCTGCCAAGGTCTGGGTTGACTCGGAAGAGGGTAAGAGCATCATCACTGCTGCCTTCAACTCTACGAGTCGCTTTGCTCGTCTCCAGAGTCTGAAGACTGCTCTTGCTGGTACCTACCTCTACATCCGTTTCAAGACCACCACTGGTGACGCCATGGGTATGAACATGATCTCCAAGGGCTGCGAGAAGGCCCTTGATGTCATGTCCAAGGAATGTGGTTTCGATGATATGTCTATCATCTCGCTCTCCGGTAACTTCTGTACCGACAAGAAGTCGGCTGCTATCAACTGGACCGATGGTCGTGGCAAGTCCGTCGTTGCCGAGGCTATCATTCCTGGAGACGTTGTCAAGAGCGTTCTCAAGAGTGATGTCGAAGCCCTGGTGGAGCTGAATATCAGCAAGAACCTGATCGGTTCCGCCATGGCCGGCAGTTTGGGTGGTTTCAACGCTCACGCTTCCAACATCGTCTCCGCTATCTTCCTGGCTACCGGTCAAGATCCCGCCCAGAACGTGGAGAGCAGCAGTTGTATCACGACCATGAAGAAGTAAGTTTTCACCCCTTAATCCTTCACAACTAACCTTTGACTGGCGATTCTAACATATTACAACAGCCGCAATGGTGATCTCCAGATTGCCGTCTCCATGCCCTCCATTGAGGTCGGCACCATCGGTGGCGGTACCATCCTTGAGGCGCAATCAGCCATGCTTGAGATGCTCGGTGTCCGTGGTGCTCACCCCACCACCCCTGGTGAGAACGCCCGCCAGCTGTCCCGCATCATTGCGGCCTCCGTCCTGGCCGGTGAGCTCAGCCTGTGCGCTGCGCTCGCCGCTGGCCACCTTGTCAGGGCCCACATGGCCCATAACCGCAGTGCGGCGCCTACCCGGTCTTCGACCCCCGTGTCCGCTGCCGTGGGCGCTGCTCGTGGCCTGTCCATGACCTCTAAATAAGAGACTGCGACCACTTCAATCTGGCCTGCGGTAATGAGTCTCTGTATATCGTCCCGCGACCCATGACACCCTCATGATACCATCCTGATGCAGACTGCCAGGCAAGCACATCGTCTTGCCTTCCTTTTTTCCTCACATCTTTAAAGCATTGCATCACATTCCTCCTCCCTCATGACTGGGCCCCCTGGGACCTATGATACAAGGGACGTGCGAGGAAATAACCTGCGCGATGGTACCTCTGCCAGCGGATCAATTGATGTCACTTGATTCCTCGGCTCCTTTTCACAGGACCTTCCCTTTGAGTTTGGGGGGTAACCCTGGCGTAAAACCGCAACTCAGCGGATATGAGCTACGCTCCTGTTCTACATTTTTGTACTTAGTGTTTCCGGATAGATATGTCGGCCGATCATGGCCTATGAAACGTGTATTTTGGGGTTCAATCAATATTCTTTTTTTAATGTATGTTGTGTGTGACCCGTGATGATGATCTTCAGAGAAATAGGTGGACTCGGGAGGGAAGACCGTACTAAGCAACTTCAGGGCGGCCCTGAGCCTTGAGGGCCTTGTACAGCACCCAGCCACGGATGTTAGCTTTGGGTGTATCCGTGTCTTTGATAGGCTCATCGAGTAGACAATCCAAGAAGAGACTGTGACTGATGGGGAATAGTGTGAATGATACAATGAGCATAAAAACTTACCGAACGATACACCGGCAATACCGCACCCGAGCGGCGTTAGTGTGGGTTCGTTCTGGGGGGCCAAAAAGGTCTAGACTGGCGACTCCTGAATTGACCGTCTAGTTAGGGCTTTCCCTTGACCCTCATATGTAACTAGGCTTCTTCTAGGTAGTGTGTGGTTTTTGGTGGAATATAGGTTATGATAATGAGAAACCTGACATTAGAAATGCCCGTATCCTCGGAGTAAAACTACCAGGATTCTGCAGGCTGCAGAGTGCAGACTGAAAGGAAGGCGCAGTCACTGTGATTGGGATTTCAGCCCCTGTGTGGCTCGAGTCTTGGCACCGGAGGGTTCGGTACGGACATTATGTACTCTGTATTGTAAATACAGAAAGCCGAAGGCAATTTGCTTTTTCTTCCTTTTGTTTCTCTTGTTCTCTTCTCTTTTTAGTTTTGTGACGGATCAAGCGAAGAATGCGAAACGGCACGAGCGAAGAGCGGGAGGGAAAAGTTTATAGATTTATCGAGTATCAAAGCTAGAATGCCGTGAAGACTGGAAAAATTGATATCATCACCGATGATGTGATATCACCAATGGCTCGTTCCATTAAAGCGCTGCAAGTGTTTTGCCAATGGTTCCTGAAGGCGCACTTGTCATTGTATACAGTATGTATGTATTATTCAAGGAGAAGAACTCCGTCCTCGGTATCGACCAACGGGCAATTCTGCACCAGGAAATGGAGTAAGGAAGAGTAGTACAACTGTAAGGTACATGTACAGTCCGTAAGGGGAGCTGCTAACTGTGGTTAGTTCTGGGTGAAAAGGAAACTCCGGAGTCAACGGACATGAACTGAACTAGGCACACTTTTGGCTCTCCTCCCTCCTTACGACTTGTCCTTGTCTCCTTGATTTTTTTTTGACAACCCCTTCCGTCCAGTCCTTCACTCCTTCGGACCAGGACCTCCCTCTCTCGACGGGATCGAGTCTTTATTTTAATTTTCTTTATTCTTTGATTCTCTCATTCGGTTGGATCCTCCCCCCACCCCCCTTCCTCGGCGGCTCCTCAGGTTTCAGATCGCTGTGTGGAGGAGAGACAACCATTGTGGACCACGACGTGTGCAGTGACGACGGTAGAGGCGTTCAACGGTTGTGTGACCAACCTCCTTGCAATACTCCGGAGAAAGGAACCGCCATTCTCCTCTCGCAATCATCGAATAATCCTCACCTCGGCCGGAGGAGCCAACTTGCATTCCCTGCAGCCTTGATATGAATGGCCATTCCGGAGCCATGTCGCCTGTCTCCGTTGATGGCAGCGACTGGTCCGGCCTTAATCAGTATCAAAAGTCGGACCCGCCCTTCTCGCCGACCGTTTCCTCGCGAGGCAATCTAGCCACTCCTCCGACCTCCGGCGGTCCCAGCGCTCCTTTGAGTCCCAGCAGCATTGGACCTCCCGGCAGCGGCAATCCCTCACCACCCAGCTCGGTAGCCGCACGATCCAGCGTTGGTACACTCGGCGGCGATGGCCAGCGCGATGGTGGCCGACGAGGCCGACAGATGGAGGAGATACTGCACCAACACTATGTGACTTTGAGACGGTTTCTCGATGCCTCGATGCGCGAGGACCGGTTAAACGGCCGATCGAATAAAGCCCGTGACAAGCTTCTCCGACTCTCCGCTACCCAGTTCCACGAACTGAGTACCGACGTCTACGATGAACTTGTTCGTCGCCAGCAGGCTATGCCTCCGCCAGGTCGACCTCCCCGTCCCGACGTGCCTCCCTTCCTCCCTCCCCGAAAAGACTTCCACGAGAAGCGCAATCACGCCCGCCAGAAGCTCGCCTCGCTTCAACACCAGCGCTTCCGAGACCTAGCGACCGACGTGTTTTGCGAGTTGGAGCGTCGGTTCCCGCACTTTACTGGCCGCGGGCGGCCACCCCCTCCCGGTGCCAGGCGGTCCCAGTCAAGGGGTCCCCCTCAGATGGGCCGGGGTTATCCTTCTGGTGGTCCTCCTGGTAGCCCATTCCCGCCGCGACAGGGTTCTCTAGGAGGCCCACCGGCAGGGATGAATGGAGATGGGCCGTTCCCGCGGGCTTTCCAGAGTAACACCATGGTCCCCAACAAGAGTACGATGGTGGAGGATAGTGATGATATGGGAGGGGACGACGATGATGACGCTCGAAGTGACGCTTTTGCTTTGGATGCTGTCCTGAGCAGACGGGGTACTACCACGACTTTAGGGGACAGTGAACGGAGACTACTACTGGAGAGTCAGACGCAAGTTTCGGTACTGCAAGACAAGGTTGAAAAATTAGAGGAACAGCTTCGCGCGAAGGATGAGGAGATTGCTCGATCGTCAGACGCAGACCAGTCTGCAATCAGTCACAGCGAACGTCAAGAATGGGAAGACTTGCGACAGGATCTCGAGAGCAAGGTTTCCAAGGCAGAGGATTTGAATAGCTCGCTCCAGCTCGAGCTTGATAGGGTACGGGCCGACCACGACAACATGGAACGCGAGCTTCGCAATCAGCTTGAGGAGGCTAGCCAGAGTGCCACAGATTCTGCCTTGGAGGCTCGCTATTCCGAGTTGGAGACCAAGCACCAGAGCCTGCAAGTGGAGCTGCAACAGCAGCAGCATGTTACCGAGGAGGTCCGTCGTGAGGCCTCCGAGTTCCTCATGGAGATGAAGACCCTCACTGCCCAGAGCCATTCGAATTGGGAGCGCGAAGAGCAATTGTCCTCCGATGTTCACAGGCTCGAATCTGAGCTGAACGAATGGAAGAACCGTTATGCCAAGGCGAAATCCCAGTTGCGCCAGCTTCGCACATCGTCTGGCGGCTTTGCTGATCACCGACCTGATGCCAGGAATATCATGGCGCAGGAGCATGAACTGGTGCAGGCCGATGGCGTGGTCAAGGACATCCATGTTACCAAGTTCCAGATGTCGATTGACGAGTTGCTCCGCATCGCTCGCTTCGAGGACCCGCAGCAGGTGTCACACCAGGTCAAGTCTGTCATTGTGGCTGTTCGTCATATGATTCAAGATGTGGACCAGGCTCCCCCTCCGGTTGACGGCACGGCTACTCTACGCATGAAGGCCAAGGGTCGCGTCGCTGCCACTGCCAACAACATGATTACTGCCGCTCGTAACTTTGCTACCTCCAGTGGCTTGTCGCCAGTTTCCCTGTTGGATGCAGCTGCCTCGCATCTTTGCACTGCTGTCGTTGAATTGATTCGCACTGTTAAGATCCAGGCATCGCCTGTGGATGGACTGGAGGAGGACGATGAGGATCTGTCACAGGAGAAGTTCCCGGACTACTTCAGCACCACGGCTAGCCAGAGGCGGCAGAGCAATCATTCCGAGTATAGCGTTTTGAGTCCTCCGGATCAATCGCACCCCGCGATGCAGAATGGCCTGACGGATGGTAATGGATATAATTACGGGGCTCCTCAAGGGGACCACGAGCTTCAGGAGCTAAAGGTAAATTCCGTCCAAGGAAATAACTCTCGCCTGGATAATCACTGACTCAATCTTACAGCTATACGTTGAGGACCAGACTGATAGCATGGTCCAATCCATCCAGGCCCTGGTAGCAAGCATTCGCGCCGAGCACGGCATGGACACTGTCCAAACATACGTTTCTGCCATCGGAGACATCGTTGCAAACGTGGTCTCTTCCACAGAGAACATGATTCACGACCGCAGTGGCGATGCTGCACTGCGCGAGGCATCCGAGCAAGTGACCCAGAATCTGGATCAATGCCGCGACCGATTGATGCGAATCGCCGCCGAGGGACATGATGTAACCAGCGCCGAGCACCTACGCGAGATCACCAACCAGCTACCGCCTATTGCCTTCGAAACAGCCCGTCATGCCAAGGACCTCGTGCAGCGTCTGGAATCGCTAGCACAAGCAGACGACGATGACGACTTCCGGTGATCCACTTCTGTAAAACACCTTTTGACAACAACTCTTGAACTCTTTCTTTTTCAATTCTCATAAACGAGCGCCGTGCTAATCGCACAGCCCCTTTGCATCTATCAGTTCACCTTGCCACTTCTCTTTCTCAACCATACCATACTATTTGGTACACCTTTCTTCAGATTCTTCTTCTTCTTCTTCTTCTTCTTTTTTTTTCTGTCTCTTGCTTTTAAGCGACTATCATCTGTGGCAACGAGCCGACAATGTCGAAATGATGTCCTGATATGTGCGGCATAGTCGTCAACCTGGTTTTGTGGCGGTTATGTGACTTTTTTTTTGTATTTTCCTGGTCTTTTGGTTATGGGAGATAGTACTGTAATCTTATCATCATGATTTATATTATTTTTAGATTTTTTGGGTTCTTGATGTTGGTCGTGGAATGAGATGTGTAGAGTACATTCCATGTTGCCAGGAGATCTCGTCGAATGTCTATGGTAGATGACATGTATCGAGACACTTTGCCAGCCAATCGTTTTCTCCTGCTCCGAGAAAGAAACGGATTGACAACATGAAGCTGCCACTTCCTCGAGAAAATAGATCAATGCTCTGACGACAACAACACCGGGTAGGTTGCTAACAGGAATATTTCCGGAGAAAGTGTAAGACCAAATAGTAGGCAAGAGATAGTAGCGAGGCTTCTGAAAAGGTAATTACATTCAAATTAAACAGGATACTATAAAGTCTGCCAAGTCTAAAATACCAACACCGGTAACAGCCATCTATCACAAGCCCTATCCCCCTCACTTAGAACTGATCTTTCAAACCCTTTCCCTCCTCCACCTTCAACCGCTCCTCATTCAAATCAGTCCACCAAGCATGAGACGGATCCTGACTCTTCTGAGAATCATCTTCACCCTTCTGCTTAGCCGCCCATTCATCCCACGGCTTCGGACTGAGAATGTAATGAACATTCTTAACATTCTCATCCCGCCAAATCGCATCATGAATACCCTTCCACCGCAGAGTCTTCAGCGCATTGTAGATATACGGGATAGCAACCCATCGACCGTAAAACACATCGCCCAGGAGAGACTGATCGGCGAAATCGTAGCTCGACGCCGTAGAAGAAGCGAGCTGCGCACTGATCTTGTCATAGGTTCCTTGGGAGGGATTCACTACTTGCAGACCTCCGTTGGGAATTCCCAAGCCCGCGGTAGAAGGGGCACCGACCATCTGCGCGGTAACGGGGTCATCGTGCTGGCTGGTAAAGGCGCAATTGGCCGGGATCCTATCATAGCGTTAGGATAACATTCAATTCAACACATCTGCATCTGCATGTGGAAGCTAGTTCATCCTACCAATTCTTGGGGTAATGCGCTTTCTGCAACGGATTACAAACACAAGCATGACTAGCCGCGAAAACCCGATCTCCCGTCCCCGCCAACTCAGGCGCATCCAGTTCGAGATCCATCAGTTCGTCCATGTTCTGGAGCGCGACCATGTCGCTATCCAGCTGGACGACGCGATCATACTCGACCAGCGAGAACGGGGTCAATTTGCTCCAGCAGTCGTAGAAACGCACGTCATTGGTGTAATCCTTTGAGACTGAGGGAAGCAGATAGGGCACGTGTCGTTTCAAGATTCCCCTGGCGTCGAGGGCGGCGTGGCCCTCTGCTGGGAAGGAGTCTGTGTAGAGGACTACGAGGGGATACTTGGAGTTGACTTTTTTGAGAGAGTAGTCCAGGGTTAAGAGGCCGGATAGGTAGTCCGTGTTAGTGATGAGTGTGGTCCAGACTGGGGGTGTGATGTTAGTGGGTTTGGCTGTTGATTTCTTCGAGGGGGGGGGGGGGGGGGGGGTTATGCATACCTTTGGGACCACCGAGTGGTTGAGCTTGGTCTGCCATGATCGTAGTGTCGTGGTGAGTTTGTGTCTGGCTGGTGGTGGGTTGGTCACTTCAATTGGTCGGTTATGTAACTCTCGGACTTGCTGAAGACAGGATTTGTGTCTACTTCCAAGAATTGAATGACTTGGGAATGTTGACTGTAAATTTGGAGGGGCAGGCCCCTCCGGAACCTTCAGCCTGCCCACATCGGGATCGGGATCGGATCGGTGGGAAGGCGGTAGATACTAGAAACTGTTCGTGATCGGAGCCACTTTCATCATCGTAGACCCTTTCATTTTTCAAGTAAGCAAGATCATTGGGTTCTTGATGAGTATTCTGGATCAGATCTTTTATCGTGTCTTCATTATCTAAGATTCTCGGTTCCACTTTGGAAAACCATGACTGACTGCTCCTAGCTTTGGTGATCCTCCCAAACCAGTAACTAGTTAGCTCATATAGTCACCAGTGACTACCACAGCTACGCTATTTTTTTAATATTAGAGGAATCCATTACTGCTGTATTTACCCTAACAGTAATTGAATGCTTCCTGTATGTTGTAATTATTGGGAATGAGGCAGGACAAGTTATGCCGGACCCCAGAAGCATCAATCTCAATCAGGACGAAGAATCCAATATTCTGGTATCTGCAGTCTATCAGTTAAGTAATAAGCTGTTGATCTACTAACTAAATACTAGCACTCCGCAAAGACCATCTCCATTCTCCATTCTCCATTCTCCATTCTCCATTAATCTTCAGTTCCGGCCGGGGCGGAAGGGCGTTCCCGGGATTATGTAATCGTGAAGCTTTGGGAGCCTTTTCACGACGAGCTTCCAATTTTTCCCCCTAAAGCTTCGAGTCTTTGCGACCTTTATCATCTGTACTTTTAATTGGTAAGTGGATCTCTTTTGTGCAGTTGAAGGAGTCCATTGAGATCCTCTTTGGGTCTCTCCGGGTCTTCTACCCAGGGGTTCCCTCTCCCGAAGGTCATGGATGTTGGTCCCTGGTCCTCCCTTGAGACGACCTTCAAGATGGGGATGACACCTCAGCTGTCAGGCTGTCAGGCTGTCAGGCTGTCAGGCTACCAGGCTGTCAGGCTACAAGGCTGCCAGGCTTCCAGGCTTCCAGGCTTCCAGGCTTCCAGGCTTCCAGGCCACCCAATGTTACCCCTCGGCATCCCTTTTTCCGCATTTAATTCTTCTTCTTTTCTTGCACTTTTGGTCTAACCCGCATGCAGCCCGGCACCCGAGTTGTCCCGCTCCGCCCTCTGCCCCTCACCATGTTTTGCCGCCTCAAGTCAACCCCACTCTCCCTCTTTTCTTCTTCTTGCTCCTTCCATCCTTTTGCCTACCGATCATTCACATCATCCGCAATCATGTCCGGAAACACCAAGGCTTTCTTCGAGGTCCAGTACGCCCCCGTGGGCTCCTCCACCCGTAAGTTTCATTCTTTTCCTTCCCTTCAATCCCCTTACCTGTGCCTCGCGGTTTGAGAGATGGACGGGAATGATGGAGGGGTACCAACTCTTTGACCCCTCCATATCCCTACACAACCATCCCCTCCAACCTTCAATTGAGCCCGTTCATCCCCTTTCATCTCCATGAGAGTCTCTATTGCGATGACCATCCTTGCCATTGACCCTGACGCTGACTTTCTCCCTTCCAGCCAAGGTTGGCCGCATCAACTTCAACCTCTACGAGGCTGATGTCCCCAAGACCGCCAAGAACTTCCGTGAGCTCTGCAAGCTCCCCGAGGGTCAGGGCTACAAGGGCTCCGGCTTCCACCGTATCATCCCCCAGTTCATGCTGCAGGGTGGTGACTTCACCCGCCACAACGTGAGTTCCCTGGTGTCCTGTGTTGCTACCCCGTCGGCTTCTCGTTCACTGAGAAACGGCCTCATTCTGTGGACTCCTCACTAACTTTCCATCTTCCGGAATAGGGCACCGGTGGTCGCTCCATCTACGGCGAGAAGTTCCCCGATGAGAACTTCAAGTTCAAGCACAGCCGCCCCGGTCTCCTGTCCATGGCCAACGCTGGCCCCAACACGTAAGTCTCAGCTGAGCCATAAGTTTCCTCCTGGATTGTTTACTAACAGTCGGTTTCTTGCTCCTTCTTCAGCAACGGCTCCCAGTTCTTCATCACCACCGTTGTCACCTCTTGGCTCGATGGCAAGCACGTCGTCTTCGGCGAGGTCGCCGATGAGGCTTCCATGCAGATCGTGAAGGAGCTCGAGGCCCTCGGCTCCTCCTCCGGCTCTGTCCGCTCCGCTACCAAGCCCACCATCGTCAACTGTGGTGAGGCTTAAACTACTCGATCTTCCATGATTTGAGTTTAGTTTTTGGTGGCAGAGTCCCTTCTTTGAGCGTGGGGTCTCCCTCAACGAAAAATAGTGGGGGCGGGCTGGATTGGCCGTTCTTGGTGGCTTTCCCTTTTCGCGCGGTGTAATCTAGACAGTCTACCAAGCTAGTCATGCATGCTCCCCAATGTAGGGAATCCCAACTTATTCTTATTCATTGTAGCTCTCGTAGAGTATTCGATTGTGTTGGTTTATTCTTCGAAGCTCTGTACTCTTGTACGACTCGGATCGAGGAGGGGTAAGGTCGGATTCAAGTTTGGAAAAAAGTGGGGGTGGCCTGGTGGACATCCCTGCGCATTACGTACTTAGTACTACTACTATCATCAATTATTCTTGATGCTACAGGGTGCTAAGTAACGGAGATAATCCTTCAGGCAGTACATATCTCTGCTCTTGGTTTGCTAATGCTGTATTCTGCGGCGAGTGGCAATCATATGATCATAGGTGGCCTTCACTTACTATATACTTCATAGTCCGCCTCTTACAACTGTCTTATCCACACATCTTCACCATGGCTTCTTCGCCGGTTGACCTGCGGGAACGCGCTCGACTGAGAGAGAAGTACAAGCAAGCAGTACGATCCCTCGTCCAAGAGCCCCAGTCTCGGTCTAAGCCCGCATACACGAACACTGAGCTTGCCCAATTCCAAGTGTCCATCCATCCAATCCATCCAATCCAGAAGATCCAGAAGATCCTACATTCACCGGTTCCGCAGCTTGTCTCTTCCAACCACTCCCAGAGGAGGAACTCAAACCATACAAACTCGACAAAAAAGCACTGTCTGAGAGCGACCTTCGCTACATGACTCAGTTCAAGGACACTTTTTATGACATCCCAGAGGATGTTCCGGAGAGTGTCAAGCCGTGGCTGAGAGCTGGTCAAATTGTAGACTATCTCGACGTCTTCGAGGCAAACTCCGAGAGGAAGATAGGGAGATCGAGATACTCAATAGACGACCATTCACATTGGGATAACATCAAGTGAGTCTTGTTCTATGCTTGGTTAATTATCAGTCAATTGCTATCAGGGCCGAGGAGTCTTTCCACGACACTCCAACAAGAATGTTATCCGGTGTCAAAGTTGGACATTCAAAGCCGCAGGATCTTCCGGGATGGCATACACAATGTACCCGTCAATGGCTTGACGATTTCGAGGATCCGAAGACTACTCGCCCTCATATCAAACTTACAACTCTGAATCGTACAACGGCCAACGAAAATGAGCTACTCCATGGTGAGTTGGCGCCTATTGTAAACGCCCTCCACTGCCGTCTCGAACAGCCAGAGTTCAAGGATACCTCACTCTTCCCAGTGCTCGTCATCTCACTCTTTGCATCAAGGCACGGCCGTCCCCTACAGGCCTAAATTCGATAACTCCGGTACATTACTTGTCCGATCCTCGCCGATCTACAATTTCATGAATAGTGATGAAAAGATGAAGCTTCTCGAAGGTCCCTTGCTGTACAACGAAGTACAATGTATCCCACCGTCCCAGGACAATACATAGTCTTCGCGTGGGACAATTTTGTGGTGCATGCAACAGGTTTCTATGGCGGTTGAGAACGAAGACCATTCCTAAAACCCCATGCAACCAGAACCCATTGATTTCCAGGAAACTTCTAGCCCGATGAGCGTTCAATGGGCGTGTCTGCTAAAAGGCGTCTCCAGTCCAGGCTGGCTGCATCAATAATGCGAAGAACCTGTTGCGGCCTTTCCTTTCACTTTTTCAAGACGGGACTTGGGGAAATAGAGCTCTACGGGAAAGTGCGGCTCGGCAGAGATCAATAGCATCTACTGATCGAGCTCTTCACAGTCATGGATCAGTAAATCATAAATCGGATCAAGTTACCTCGGCTACTCTAGAAAGCTGATAAGTGGTACAAAGGCAATTAATATGGAGCACTTGCTAAAACAGAACGTGGAAAGCCACTCGTAAAAACAGCAGGCCTTTCCGACAACCCCGCCGATGGCTGTCAATCCGAATACTTATTCAAGCTTCAATCTAGATTAATCTGTTTACACGTCTTTCCAGATCTCTTTCCACACCTCTTTCTAAATCTCCCGACCCCTTGCGTCATTTCTTACTTTAATAATTCTAGTAATAATCCTTGGTATAAAGTCATGATCTGCTTCCGAATCTGCAGGAACAGTTATCCATTTCCTCGACATCCAGTAGGCATATAAAGAATGTCAGCTCTTACTGTGCCATGAAGTTTAATCGTAGGAACATGCCTATGCTTTGCTAATTCAAAGAATTGGGTAAGGTTGGTTGGAATATGTTTTTATCAATTCCATATATCCACCGCTCGGAATAGCATCCCTTTTCGGGAGTGATAACAGTAATAGTGGCAACCCCCTCAACAAGAGGACTGGCTACTCAACCCTCTCTCTTTTCGGGGAAATTTCTCTGAATGACAAGGGATCATTTACCAATTTCAAGTACTAAACCTTCAAGCATCTATAATCATTTCAATCTCACTAATATGTTTTCACGATCCGCATTACATGATCAGTCGATACGACCACCCCAGCCGTTACATTCGAGGACAAAGGGCTTGGGCCCACAGTTCACATTAACATTTATCGACAGTGAGCGGAGTGTTCGCAGACTAAGTGCCGAAAATGCAGCAAAGCATCGACAGGCGATCTTCACAGGTGAATATACTCTTCATTCTTGAATAGCACTCGTCCTGATGCAAATATCCACAGATACTGAACGCCAGTGTATGAGCAATGAAATTATCAAATCAGTACCCGACCACAATCCTACGCAAGCACTCCTTGACCTTGAAAGATTCGATCATTGTTCGGATATGACAACGCCGTTCTCATTTTTCCATGGCCCATTCGGGGTCTCGAGGCTATCCCGAGTCATCGAAACAGATGTTCCAGATCTGGATACCGGAGAGACCACTCCTTCACCCAGAGATTGGCTGGCCGAACTCGATGAGATACTTGGACAAAAAGAGGAGACCGATCTCTTGTCAAGTCTTCTCGATGTCTCCAACGATCCACCACTCGACGAGTCATGGCTACTCGAATTGATTCCACCAGTAACGGAACCAATCGAGGTAGTCAGCGATAGCCCTCGATCACAAATTGCTTCCCACCCTTCTCTCTTCAATGACAATCATGAAGCATGGTCTGTTCTATCACACTACAAAAACAGGATCGTGCATTTAATCTCCCCGTTAGGCCATGGCCGCGAAAGTGCTTGGTTAAGCCTGGTGATGCCGTATGCAGTCAATGCACTGGGCGAGCTCACAATGAGCGGGAGCGCAAATCACGCTCGACTGGCATTATTGAATGCGCTGCTCAGTACAAGTGCTTCCCATCTAGGTCAAAATTCAGTTATGCATATTGACCACTGGATCACCGTGGGAAATTCATATTTGCAGAAAGCCGAGTGTCATTTTGTGAAATGCGTGGAAGAGAACCGTATATCAGGCGTCAAGAAGAATAAGTATAAGGAGATTCTCATGGCGATACTGAGTCTTTCTACTGCTTACGTATGTCATTACTTCCCTCTGTATTTCATACCCCTAGAAATGCGAAACTGACAAATGGATATCAAAATGCAGATGTTAAATGGAGATTTGGACAGGCGTCGATCCTGCCTAGTAAAAGCAGAGAAATTCATCTCCATCAATGGATTCGGAAAGTCAACAATCTCTCAGAAACGAAGGTCCCTTCATCATTGCTACGCATACATGCGCATCATGGCCGAGACTACATGCATTGCAGATGGGTTAAGCGAAAAGCTTGCCAATACCAGTATATCGCCACAAGAGGATGCACGCAGTGCAGAATTCCGAATCAATTCCGACATCATTTTCTCAGATCATATTCTAGTCGAGGAGAAGGATCCCAGCGTGGCACAACGGGACCTGCATCTCGCTATTCCTGGACGTTGGAGCTTAACGCTCTTCCCAGAGATGTATGGCGTTGCGGAGAGTTTTCTTATGCTCTTGTCGCAGGTGATTCGACTGGCTAACGAGCGGGACTTTTCCATGCTTTCTCAGAATGCGAGCGGCAGTCTTAATCTCAGGGACTTCTGGTTGCGGGCTAAGACGCTGGAGAAGGGAATCAATATTCTTTTATCATCATGCACGTCAGAGTCTACCTATGACTATGACTCTGAGAAGGAAGCAGATAATCCAAGAGCGCAAGCAATGTACACAGCCCTACTCATCTTCTTCCACCGCCGAATATACGATCTCGATGCTACCATGCTCCAGCGAGAAGTCAATTCTGTGTGCTCATTTCTCACTGGCATTCAGCAAGATGAAGCGGGACGGAGCGGCGAAAGTATGGCTACGCTGATATGGCCTGCATTTATTGCTGCATGTGAAGCTGTGGACTTGAATTCTCAGGCATTTTTCTCCCAATGGTTCGATACTTGTTTTACAGCAACTGGCCTTATGAATGCATCTGTGGCTAAATCTATTATTGAGACGATATGGGCTAAGAGACAGGAAAGTGGCCTGAATAACAACGTGTGTACCTGGCCAGAAGTGTTGAGAGCGAAGAAGATAAGGCTGATGTGTACCTAAATGATGCCCAAACGAATATCAAATATTGAATCCATCCCTTTTATGAACCCCTTTCTGGTTCAGTTTTCATCCAGCAAGTTGTCTTTCTGTTGTTGTCCGGTAAGGATGACCGGAGCAGAGACTTGGGTCGGATTTAGCCACAGCACTTGGTGACTTGACAGGCATCGTTTCTATTAATAGTGTGAAAGCTTGGTTAGCGAATTTCGATGTGAAGCCTTGGGTTGTAAACAACGACAGCGGAAGATAGACGAAGACAACTTACTCCTTTGACAAAGACAGAGGCTCCCACGAGAAGATGAGAGCACCAAGGAACGCTCCGATAAAGATGCAGATGATGATGTAGCCATTGTAATACATCGCCAACAGCATAATGAAGTACGCCACGGCAAACTGAACCATGTGGAAAAGCGCGCGAATCACTTGCTCAACTGGAGCAGGACGATATGGTGGAAAAGTATCAAAGTTCTTCTGACCGGCCATATCGCCATCGACCGAGTGCAAGCCTTCACCCACAGAGGTGACAGCGTTTGAACCGGGGAGCTTTGCATTCGAGGATTCCATGCCAGGAGCAGTGGTGATTGGGTCGTCATCTTGTGGACAATCGCAAGGGCAATCTGGGGTTTTGCGGTTGGAAGCCGTTCCCTTTTTCTTTGCTTGCTTGGCCAGAGTCAGGGAGGTAGAACCAGGGCGGTACATTTGTCGCAGGCGAGCTCGACGCAGGATAAACGCATCATACTCACGACCCATGCGACGGAGGAACTCCAAGCAAAGGACGAGCATGATGGTGCCAATGCAGGAGCCTGCGAACATGCCATGAGAGCGGATGTGCCAGGACCTGGACAGGAAGCCTATAGACCCAAGACAAGTTAGTATCAAGCTGCGGCGTTGACTGGGACGAAGGAGAAGACCAGATCTTACAAGCATCAATAGTGTACCAGTTCCAGAGCATCTGACAGATTTCAATTAGTTTTGTCCCCGTAAAGATCCGATGAATGGCATGATAGTATACGAACCGAGATTCGGCAGCTCATGTCCATACCAGCCATGCTGGGCATGGTCGGCATCGGGCTCGCGCTTGACGCGTTCGATGCCATGGTTGGCATACTCATAGAGCCGGTATTCATGGCCCCCAAAGCAGAGGGAATTGTGGTCATCGTCATGGACTCCATCGAAGCGACTTGAAAGGTCAAATCGAGATTTGGGGAAGCCAGAGGGTGGAAGAGCAGGGCTGTGCGATGGAGGACGGTGTCTCAGGTTTTCGCTGCTCGTGTCGCGGTTGCACGAAAAAGCAGAAAGGCGAAGACGAGAGGAAGAAGGAAGAGGGAAGAGGGAAGAGGTAGGACGAGAAGAATTTAGGAGAAAACACAGGCGTTCGCGAGCTCGACTGCCCTTTCTGGGCGAGATGAGCACATTTCCAACCTTCCGATGGGAACCGCCGAAGGATTGGGAAAACGAGCACAATTGAGCAAATTCCTACACTTTTGAATGTGGACCTGTGTGGACCTAAAAAAAGTACTATTTTTTGCAATCCACAATATCCGATATTTAGTATTCAACATGCAGCAACATTGGAAATCCCCTCAACACCAAATGAACGCCACCAAAAGTGCATGGGTATCAGGTTCTCATCGTATTCAGGTCCGGCTCGACCCTTTAATCACTCCCTCCAACAGTTCTCGGATCTGGTTGCACCCGTCAATACCCACGGCCAGCATCGTGTCGATGTAGGTACAGTGCAGCTTCGAGTCCATAGTCAACACGGCCACCTTCATTTCTCCCTCCTCCTCGTCCATGTTGTTTTCTCCCACGGGTACACAGGTCGTGGTACCCACAGTCAATACAGGTAGTTCCTGCTCTTCGGGAAGCGACAAATCGAGCAATGGGTCCAGCTCATCATTTCGAGGGTCTCGCGGCGTGGATGCGCTACCACTCATACCAGCTGTGCAGCTAGTGAGCAGACCGGGCATGGGAATACCGGCGTCCACGAGGGCCAAGGTGCAGGCGTTGATAGCCGCAGCGAGTAGAGATCCATCAGCAGAGAGAACAGAAACATGAATGCTAATCGTGCTGTGCGGGTAGAGGTAGGTATGCAGGTGCGATTGGAAGGCTGAGCGTAGGGTTGTTGCGATTCTCGAAGATTGTCTGTCAACCAGCAGATTAGCGCTCAGTTGCTCCAATAAGTCCATGGCGAGCATTGTAATATTGAAAAACTCCCAATTCAAGGATCTGATCTTACTTGTCACTTCCTCCAGCCCTCCGCTTGCGATCCACGCCAGCAAATCCAGCAACGTTCACGTCCACCTCGACGATGGCACCTGCGCCGCCTGCAGTACCACTGGCGTCACCACGACGGCCTTCAGCCGGACCATGAACGGAACACATGATCGATGTGTTTCCCATGGACAAGTATGAAGAGCCGGAGCTGGCGGGGTTGGTCGAGATCTGCGCTTGGATGAGGCGCAACTCATTCCAGCGGCGGCCGTCGAGGCGCAGCTTGGTCAAAGGATACGTCGTGGATGTATCGAGAGGCATTTTGGCGGATTAGATCGGGTAGGGATGTAAGAGGTATCAGAGAGCGAGGGCAGGCCTCAAAGAGCAAGCTCGTCAGGCGCTCTGTCCGCAGGTCTAATGGTGGAATGCAAATTAGTCCACAATGGTCAAGTTTGAGATCGGTGGCCAAAGTTCCCGGGAAACTCACGTCGCTTAGATTACCCCAGTAGAATAGGAGTAAAATAAGACTCAATTGAGAGCGCTTTGGGGGTATGTAGAGGAGTAGTTTTGTCTGCGGAGAGCAATATTGATCGGACAGCTTTTTTTCTCGGCGATCGGGAATGACATCGCCCACCTTTCTCCGCCTTTGCGGCCTGGACCTTCCATGACCTGCGCGCTTTCACAACTCTTGAGCCACAACGATCGGCTATGCAGGGGATATGGGGGAGATCAATGCTGAGACCGAGGTCATCCACATCGAGTCAGATGATGATGACCTGGAGGTGACAGCCTATTTGGGTGCGAGCACCAACTACAGTATGTACTATGCGAATCTGGGAATGCGCGCGCGACACGCAGCTCACAACGACATCATTAGACAGGAACTCGACCACTTTGAAACAAGAAGAACCTATGAATACCTCCAGTCGTGCACTAGTTCCTTCTGCTTCAAAGTCAGAGGCTCTCGACACTCCGTCTCGCATATTACCGAGCACGCCGGTCAAGATCCAAGAAGAGAGCGACGATGACTTCAATGATGGCGAGGCAGCATATAAAAAGTTTAAGGAGCGCAAGTCGGTCAAGCGCCGGCAGAGCGCGGCTGCAACTAGGAGGGCAAAGATGCCCAAGAAAGAACACCGGGATCAGAAAATGGTCGGTCTCATCAAGAAGGAACGCACACCAGCAAGGCCAAAGAGGCCCTTGAGAGAATACGGCGAGGTCTCATCCGAGGACGAGTTGATGGAGTACACACTGCCAGGCTATCTGAAGAAGCGAAGGGCTCATTTTGATCGCGAGCATGGTGACCTCAACGAGTATGGTCTTAGGCTGCCGCCTTCTTACGACGATGTCGACTTTTCCGATGATGAGCGCCTCGAACATCTGCAAGAGAGACCTACTTTCCCAGACAGAAAGCCTGCCAGAGAATACAAGGATATAACGCTACCGTACTCTCTGGGTCTGATTCCCGCTCCGATTGCACAGTGGCTGCGCTCATATCAAGTTGAAGGAGTCGCCTTCATGCACGAACTGTTCGTCTATCAAAAGGGCGGTATTCTCGGTGATGATATGGGCTTGGGCAAGACCATTCAAGTGATTGCATTCCTGACTGCCGCCTATGGCAAGACCGGCGATGAGCGAGATTCGAAACGGATGCGCAAAATGCGGAGATCCGGTGATGACAGCACTTGGTATCCGCGCACGTTGATTATCTGCCCTGGAACTCTGATTTCAAATTGGATGTCTGAGCTTCAGCGGTGGGGTTGGTGGCATGTCGATGTCTACCATGGTAGCAACAAGGACATTGCCCTCCATGCCGCGAAATCGGGCCGGGTGGAGATTCTGATCACTACTTACACCACGTATGTGAACAACAAGGATTCTGTGAACATGGTCGAATGGGACTGTGTGATTGCAGACGAATGTCACAAGATTAAGGAGCGAAAGTCCGAAACAACGCAAGGCATGAACGAGATCAATGCACTCTGTCGGATCGGTCTTACAGGCACGGCTATCCAGAATCGATACGAGGAGCTGTGGACTCTTTTGAATTGGACAAATCCGGGCGTTGTTGGGCCGGTGACAACCTGGAAAGCACAAATCGCGGAGCCGTTGAAGATTGGACAATCACACGACGCCACCTTGAACCAACTTAGCAAGGCTCGAAGAACGGCCAAAAAGCTTGTGGAAAACCTCCTTCCACAGTTCTTCCTGCGTCGCATGAAGACTTTGATCGCAGATCAGCTACCTAAAAAGAGTGATAGGGTAGTCTTTTGTCCTCTGACCTGGACACAAGCAGAAGCCTACGAGAACTTTCTGGACAGCGATATAGTGACTACGATCAGGTATTCCACTGAACCTTGCGATTGTGGCTCAGGAAAGAAAAGAGGATGGTGTTGCCACAAGCTGGTCCCTGGCACGAACAAGACATGGCAATCATACGTCTTCCCTGCTATCGCGGTCCTTCAGAAGCTCAGCAACCACCTAGCCATCTTGATTCCTCAGGGAAATGATTCGAATGAGAAACAGGAGAAGGAGAAAGAGATGCTGCAAATAGCTTTACCTGATCAATGGGAAGACCTATACCGTTCCCGAGACTCGATCGTCAACTACGCAAACCCCGAGTTTTGCGGAAAGTGGAAAGTCCTGCGCAAGCTGCTTAGGTGGTGGCATGCGAACGGCGATAAGGTCCTCGTTTTCTCACATAGTGTCCGGCTGCTGAAAATGCTGCAAATGTTGTTCAATCACACAAGCTACAACGTGAGCTACCTGGATGGATCCATGAAATACGAAGACCGTGCAAAGGCTGTGGACGAGTTCAACTCTGACCCAAATCAATTCGTCTTTCTTATCTCCACCAAGGCTGGCGGTGTTGGATTGAACATCACATCGGCCAACAAGGTCGTCGTGGTCGATCCAAACTGGAATCCGGCCTATGATCTACAAGCGCAAGACCGAGCCTACCGCATCGGACAGGTTCGGGACGTGGAGGTCTTTCGACTTGTCTCTGTCGGAACCATCGAGGAGATTGTGTACGCCCGACAAATCTACAAACAGCAGCAAGCCGAGATTGGCTACACGGCCAGCTCCGAGCGCCGCTACTTCAAGGGTGTCCAAGAAAAGTCCGACCAAAAGGGCGAGATCTTTGGTATGCAGAATCTCTTCGCCTACCAGCATGACAACATCGTACTCCGCGACATCGTCAACAAAACCAACGTCGCTGAAAGCCGGGCCGGCGTCCAAGTCATGGACTTTGAAGTCAAAGAAGATGACGACACGGACTTCACCGGCGAGAGACGTGTCAAAGCCGAGGACGAAGCAATGAGCCAAATAGCAGCCATGGTCCGCGGCGAGACCGACGCCGAAGGACCCAAGCCTGAAACTTCGCGCAGCCACGACCCGATCCAAGCCATTCTCGCCGGCGCCGGCGTGGAATACACCCATCTCAACAACGAAGTCATCGGTTCATCCCGCGTCGAAGAACGACTCAGCCGACGCGCAGAACAAGTCACCAATGACCCGAACGCAGATTTCCAGATCTTTGAGGCTTCTCAGAACGCTGATAGTGGCGAGGACCCCTTCGCCGAACCACGACATCAACCTGCACCACCATATGTGTTCGGGGGTCCGGAGGGGCAAATCGTTCGGTTCAAGTATAATCCACCTGAGGATGTGAAGCGTCGGCAGTTTTGCAGTATGGCGCGGTGGTTTGGGTATGCTGATGCGACTGAGTTTGCGCTTGTGGTGGAGAATATGACGCAGGCTCAACGGAGAGAGTGTCTTGATAAGTGGTATCAGGAGCGGAGGAATGCGGTGCTTTCCCAGGAGAAGGTACCGGTCAAGGAGAAGCTACTACTCAAGAGCGAGAAGTGAGGTTGCTTCAAAGCTCAGCAGTGGTCTATTTTGTTTTCTATTTTACATGGCTCTCTCGATGGAGAGCTGGATGGCTGGCGTTGGAAGGATTATACCCCATATGGATTTGCTTTATGATTCTGCTTGGAATGCCTTGTACAGACAAATTCAATCTACAGTACTCCGTAGTATCAATCAATTCGAGCAGAATGGCTAGACAAGGAGTATTGCGTAACACCGCTTCTTTGGTTCATAGTTTAATATCTAGTATAGGGTTTCAGACAGAACAAGTGTTGCTCGATCACAAACCACAAAACAAAAAAAAAACCCGAGCATCCGCAAACAGTGAAAGGGGGGGTATCAGAAAAACACGACCGCGAGGCTGGCTCAAGGCTACAACCAAGCCAGAGTCCACAACGCGGGCAGATTAGGATGCTTCTCTTGCCACTCCGCCAGAATTTGCGGAACACTCTCATCGAAGCTCAAGCGCGCGGCACCGCTTCCATTCTCCCATCCCGCGGCCCCATGCACCTTCCGCTGCGTCACGGCAGACTCATTCAGACGGTTCGCCAGATCCAGAATCGCATTTCCACCGACCAGGGCTTCCTCGTGGTTATCCTTGATATCGACATTGAACACATGAACAGGGCGGTTGAGCGCGTTACCCTTATTCATCAGATCATCGACCACAGCATCCCAACAGCGCTCTTCACAAGTGATAATCACATCGACGACACCGCCCTCAGTCCCCAACGCACCCTTGTCACCCTTGGAAATATGATCGAGACGAGGCATACCAGGCACCCAATCCTGGAACCGCTCGGGACCCCATTTCAAATTGCGGTTGCGGTCCAGCATGTTTAGGATACCGTTGTTGCGGTACAGCCGGGGGTCTTTTTCTTCCAGTTCCTCGTACATCTGGTTGTAGGAGGTCGTGTTGAAGCTGTACACGTTTGGTTGCGTGATGGATGGACCGGGTAGACGGACTAGCGAGCCCGTGCCGAAGGAGATCACCGGGAACGCGGTTGGTGCGGCGGACAGTCGGAGGTGAGCTTCCATGGAGCGGTTATTGTTGGATGCACAGACTGTGCAGAACTTTAGCTTCCATGAGTCGGTGGGTGTGTCGGGGTTGTTTCCAGCGGCGATGGCCGTGGCCGTGGCGGCTTCAGTGGTGGAAGGCATCTCTGATAGTGTGGACTCGGGTGGTGGGGGAGGAGGGGGAGGAGGAGGATTTTGAGGAGTGGTGCTTCCGGTGTTTACACGAGGGTCGTAGGCCGCCATGGTGGGCGGGGAGATTATATGGAGAAGGAGGGAGAGATGGAGAGAGAAGAAAAAATGGTAGAGTAGTACTAAGAGGGGATGGATGGGAATGAGCCTGGTAGCTAGTAGTAGCTCCGCAGGCAAAGGGGAAAGGGGAAAATCAGGGTGGTTTGAAGATGAGTTTACGAGTTCCTGGTATTGACTGAAAGGGCAATGAGCATTAGCATTCGGGGCCCAGAAGATCGACTTGAATCGAGACAGCATGAAAGGTGAATGGGAGAGAAATGTTCAGAAAAAAAAGCGTATAAAGAGTTTGTCCGCATAGCCAAAGGCTCAGACAGCTCCAATAAATAAGATTCATCACGTAGGGTGTGAGAATAAGGAAATATGAGTAACGATATCACGTACCTTGCAACTACCGTTCATTATCCAGAGATCGATTGAGTTGATGTTTTCATTGGGGCCGTAGCCCTTGAAAGAAGAGAAGAAGAAAGAAAAGAAGGCGGGATCCCGTGGGTTGGTTTTAGCGTGACTGCTGACTCAGCCAGACGGAGCTCCATCCAGCTCAGCTTTAAATTGCTTGGCTCTTGGCTCTTGGCTCTTACAGTAGCTCCATCAATCAAGCTCTCTCTATCTCTCCAACATTCAATGCTGGCCAAGTCAACAGTATCCAAGTGTCCCTAAATACTTTCGCCATGGAATTCAAAGGCAGTGACAGAGGCCCATTTGTGCCCGCTCTGATCGTAGTGGATATGCAGGAAGACTTCTGTCCACCCGTGAGTCTACGGAGATAACTGACCCTATAGCTCTCGAAGAAAAGCTCGGACATGCTGATGTGCAACTGGCTACGATGCTTCGCGGACCAAACAGAATGGATCTCTCGCCGTTCAAGATGGCCGAACCCTTGCCCCACTGATCAACGATCTCCTCTCCCAGCCTGGCTTCGTGACGCGCATCGCAACTCAAGATTACCACCCCGCAGACCATATTTCCTTCGCCAGCAACCACCCCCCACCGAATAACCGACCGTTTGAATCATTCGTTGAAATGAAGAACCCCGCGCCTGATAGGAAGACGGAATCAAAGCCGCAGCAGCTCTGGCCGGTGCATTGCGTGGCGGGGAGTCCTGGCGCGGAGATGATTCCGGAGATTGATGCCGGTCGCATTGATCTGTTCGTTCAGAAGGGCAAGCACTCGCAGGTCGAGATGTATTCTGCTTTTGCGGATGCTTTTGGGAATCTAGACCCTGCCGTGACGTCGCAATCGGTTAATGTGGATATCGCATCGGTGCTCGAGACGAAAGGGGTCACGGATGTCTTTGTTGTCGGGCTGGCCGGGGATTACTGCGTGAAATGCACTGCTATCGATGCGGTCAAGGCTGGATTCCGGAGTTGGCTTATTGAAGAGGGCATGAAATGTGTGGTGCCTGCTAGTTGGGGGAAAGCCAAAGAGGAGCTTCGAGTTGCGGGAGTCTCGGTCATCCATGCTGACGACCCCATTGTGAAGAAGCTGGCAGTAGCAGTGGCATAGATCCCACGATAGTTTGTAATGTTTTCTCTGGGTAAACTCTAGCAATTGATTCCCTTTTTCCTTCTTATATCTGGATTGGCCATAGGCTCCATTCCAATGCTAAGCACCTTCTCCATGCGGGTATGCATTCGTGTCTTGCCACTGGGTGGATTCCGGTGGATGAAATTGGCCCCAATGATCGACATCAAAATAAAATGGTCCGGGGATTTATTTCAGGAACACTCTCCCCCTGGGCACCCTTGTCCTCCTGGGATTTTTCATCCTCTCCAGTACTACTGCAGGGTAACGACGCTCCTGGAATGGTCAACCATACATCTGCTACGAATCCGGTCATACAACAAGCCACCCGTTCATATCCAGTCTCCTTGCCAGATAGCACAGCACATACAATGCCTCACTCAACAACTCCGTCGACACCTGCACCCACAATTACCTTGCTCGACGAGAAATTGACCGATGCTGACGCCGATACGCCTGCGCGCTTCCTGCAAGACCACGGCATCTCCTCGGAGACTCTCCCTTTCTGGCTAGTGAATGTACCCCGGTCGCAATGGACAACCGAATGTCCTGCCTTTCTACGAGACCAACCGCCCAAGAACGTGCAATGCCTAGCCACGCCCGATAGCCACTATCGGCGACAGAGCTGGGAGGAAGTGCAGGAGATCACCAGTTGAGTGGAGCTCATTTCACCTGTCATCACCTGTCATGCATATTGGCGAAGGGGCCAATGTTACAGGTCATGGAGTGTACACTGGACAGGCTTTGCTGACAGGTTGGCATTTTGCAGGAACGAACCGAATCGATCGCTTCCAACGTGTCCCGAGCGAACTGCGGAAATATCTGGAATATATGGCCCAGATCCAAGGCGAGCACGGATCGGTGATGCGCTTTGTAGTGAGGGAGAGGTTGTGTTGGGGCGATGGGAGTCTTGAGGACTTGCAGCCCCGAGGAGGCCCATTTGAATACGCCGGTAAGGAAAGATTTTGTTTTTTTTTAGGCGCCAAGATTGAGTGCCATGAGCATGCTTGCATGACTTTGTACTTGTCGGGTCGCTGGCTAACGTATACGAGGATACGACGTATATAGAAGACATTCGGATTCTGTACAATGACTGGCCGTACGGGATCGATACGGATATCATCCATTTGGTGGTCTGGACCAAATTTGAGCTTCCCGATGACCCCGCCACGGGCGATCTGACAGCAGAGGCGCGCGAGGCGATCGAACGATACGTGCAGGCCACTTTTTGTTCGCGAGTGGCGCCTGAGCAGGTCGTCTGGTTCAGGAACTGGAAGTCTCTCAAGTCGGTCCATGCCCTTGAACACTTCCACGTCATGCTCCATCGACCGGATAGGGCATTTGTGCGGGAGATCACGAATGGCGATGTACCGCTGATCGAACGGGTATGAGAATGATCTTGATATTATTCGGTACTTCTTGTCCAGTTGGGATACTGGATACTTTGATGCCTAGGCAAAGGTGGCTACGACTACATTCCATTTACTGGGTCATCTCAAGTGTTCAACTGGATGATCCCGACTCTCCGGCAATTATGAACAGACAAGCTTGAACAAGTCTTGAACCAAATCGACCAAGTGGACCAATCTGCAGGCAACTGCACTCTGCAATGATATCCCCCGACCTGCGTGTTGTTGAATCGCCGATACATCGAGTCTCCCCCACTCTGCCAAGGCCGTGGCCCCCCCTCCTCATGGTGACGATCATAGAGCATGTTGGAGGAAAAAAGAGGGGAAGCTTCTTGGAAGGTTTCTTCTGGTCTTGGGATAGAAGGTCATTTTCTAGTAATATTCAACAATTTTAGAGGATAACAGGCTACAGTAATAGATAATAGACGGAGAGAGGCCAAGATCGAACCAAACCCCTACACAATGTTAGCCTTGTTGGGCCAATCTATCCCAGCCTATCCCAGGCGTTGGTTAAGCCCAAAGTGGAGGCGTGAGGCTCGACGTCACTGCCCGACTGACCCCAAGTTGATGAGTTAGTGTTTTTTTTGAGTCAGTTCGAGAGGAAACTTGGCGAGTGTCAGATTGTATTTTAGTAGGAGTATTAGTAGTTATGAAGTAGATATACTAGGTATGATCTATAGTCCCACCAAGTTTCTAGGGTAAGAAGTACTCGTATTGACGATGACGAGCGAACTGGCTAAACCCTGCGCGCCCGCATACGGCGTATAGTCAACCATCTTTTTTTCTTGAGACAGACTCCACAGCCTCTTTGGAATCCTTCTTCTTTTTCTTCTTTCTTTTTTCAACCCCTCCTTCTTAGACTCTCCAAGACCCTGGATCTTCCTATTCCTCCCAAACCGACTCCATATTTACTCACGCTAGATGCCGTTGTGCTGAACCCTCAACTCTCCCTCCTCCCCCACAATAACATCCTACTGTTTCTGTCTCTTGCGCTTGCAGCCATGCCGGTCCCGCACCTCCGCCGCGCTTCCCTAACCAGTGGGTTCTTCTTCCTTCTTCCTTCTTCCTTCTTCCTTACTCACCTACCAAACCCAACATGTCGGACGCTCACGCAACAACAGGCCGGTCATCCGTGGACGACTCCCCCGGCAGTGGAGAGGACGAGATTGTCGAGCCCGAACAGGGAAATAGTATCGTGCCCGCCATCCGTTGGGAAAAGACCAACCGCTTCCCCCGCGATGTTCCCCCCCCCACTAACATGGGAAGCACAGTTCTCTTGCATATCATATCGCAGCTCCGACCGGGCGCCGACTTGAGTCGAGTCGTCCTGCCCACCTTCATCCTGGAGCCGAGGTCTATGCTCGAGCGCATTACCAAGTACGTGCGACCTTTCTGAAGTGTGTCTGCCGCGGGCCCAGCGATCACTTGCGCCGGAACTGACAGGATTCTCTGCATAGCTTCATGGCACACCCCGAAACGCTTCTCCCTATGCCCACGATCGACGACCCTGTTGAGCGCTTTGTTTCGGTGATCAAATTCTATTTGAGTGGATGGCATATCAAGCCCCCGTACGTTTTATCATCCGGAGAGCGCTTTTGTTGTTCTTTTTCCCTCCCGCGGTGACGACATACTGATTTTCTCCCCGCCATGCTTGCAGAGGCGTCAAAAAGCCCTTGAACCCCATTCTCGGAGAGACATTCACCTGCTACTGGGACTACCCTGATGGAACGCGCGGATACTATGTTTCGGAGCAGACCTCCCACCACCCGCCCAAGTCCAGTTACTTTTTCATGGCTCCCGAGCACCACATTCGGATCGATGGCACGCTCAAGCCGCGCAGCAAGTTCTTGGGCAACTCTGCTGCGAGTATGATGGAAGGCACTGCGATTTTGCGACTGTTGAACCGGGGCCAGAATAAGGAGAAGGGTGAACGATAGTACGTTTCGTTTTTGACTCGTTCTATTGCGGGCAGATGTTTCTTGCTGCTTGCGCCAAACCTCATACTAACTGATTGTCTAGCATTTTGACGCAGCCCAATATGTACGCGCGCGGTATCCTGTTCGGAAAAATGAAATACGAGCTCGGTGATCACAGTTATGTGCGCTGCCCGGAGAACGGTCTCGTGGCCGATATCGAGTTCAAGACCAAGGGCTATTTCTCGGGGACATATAATGCCATTGGAGGCACGATCAAGAACGAAAAGACTGGTGAAGTGTTATATGAATTGTCAGGCTTGTGGAATGGCGAGATGCACATCAAGGATGCTCATGTTCGTTCACCGCTATTTTCCTTTTTCCCGGATGCCAGATGCTAATAAACAAGAACAGACTCACCAAAAGGAGGTTTTATTCGATGCCACACACGCAAAGCACACGAAGCCCCTTGCACGCCCGATTAGCGAGCAAGCAGAGCGCGAATCGCAACGGTTATGGGAACCCACGGTCAAGGCGATCCTCGCGCAAAACCACACAGCCGCAACGGATGAGAAGACCAAGATTGAAGATCGCCAACGAGACGAGGCCGCTAAGCGTGCTGACGAGGGTGTTGAGTGGCGGCCCCGATTGTTCCGGGCTGTACATGGCGGCCCTGGCGGCCAAGACGAGGGCGAGGAAGACCTGGATTGGATCATCAATGCCGAAGTGTATGTTTCGCAGGCAATATCTGAAAGATGAATCTTTGCTAATGCTTGAAACCCACAGCGATTCACATGACCCTGAGACAGCCATCAAACAAATCCTAGCCATCGCACCCATCCTCGAAGGTCAGAAAGACTCCAGCCTATTCCAGATCCCGCCGCATGCTTCCAAGCCGTCCAACTCTGCGACACCGGCGCTCCCCCAGCAGGACACGACAGCTAATCCCTCGATCACAGCCTCATCCACAGGAAACAACACAGCCGCAGCAAGTGTCGTGGAGAGGAAGGACACCGAAACACAAGAAGTTGAGGAGTTTGTGGATGCGGAGGAATAAGCAGTGAATTGTCGCAACAATCGACCCACAACATAAAATATACCCCGGCCTAGCCCATTCACCACCAACTCGCGCCGAGGTCCTTTCCAGCCACACGCTTTCGCTCAGAGTCTATCACCCACTGCTACTCTGTCAAGCGAAGAAATCAGTCTGCACAAAGCTATCCCAGCAAGAAGTACTTGAGCGGCTGGAAACGACAACCAAACACACCTTTCTACTTTCCCACGACCACCATTATGTTCAACACAAGCGTTTCCCGGTCTAAAAAACCGCACCACATTGCTGGATACCCGATTTGATTCTGGATTTTGCGATCCCTCCAAAAAAACAAACAGAAAAGAAAACAAATTAATAATCTTCGAAATTCGTCAAATAAACAAATGAAAATAAATACATGCTTCAAACACAGCTTCGCATTGCATTGCATCGCGCTTCTTCTGGAATCAAGATTTGGGTCGGGTTGGGAGTAGATTGGGGCCTGTTGGAGGTATTAGGTACAAGTAATGTTTAACTTAGGGGTGTCGTACAAGATAGAGATACCATGGAATGGATGATTCATTTTCTGATATTGAAGAATTGATGAATCAAAGATGCACGTTTCATTCTTCTTATGGTCATATTTACTTAGCTCTCGCTCGAAAAGTGAAGTGATATTAAGACCGGAATGAGTTGATGATACAGTAGTCGTCTCAAGGTCTGAATCTAGGAAATAGTAGAAATGCTTCACTTCTCTCTTTTCTGGAATATCTTTCTAAATGTCTTTCTAAATGTCTTTTGAATCAAGTTTCCTCTCAGCCCTTGTAGTTTCTCCTAGTCTATCGTTAAACTTGGGACTGATAACATGATTTTGAGAATTGATCGGAGTTTCAGACTTATGGGAACTTCATTGTATGCATGGGTACCTTCCCGATTAGGAAATAACTTAGATAACATCTCCAGAGAGACGCCATCTGCCAACCTTAGGCTCGCTCCTCTGGGGACTTCGCTGCTGTGATTGAGGTCGACTGGAGTCCAAGCCGCTGCAAGACCATTTCGATTAACCATGAGACAATTGGCCAGTGGGATAAGATCAGGAACCGAGGGCGGGGGGTAACATCCGAGAATGGACCATCCGAGAAAGTACCCTCTGCATCTAGGATCCGCAGGAGCTGCTATCCGGAGACGAGGACTGTGGGTAATTAGGTAATGAACCTGGTAGATTGAGTCCGGAGGCCGTAGCACCGCGGAGGGCAGGTGGCCTCGAAGAACGTCCTAAAGCCATCATCCTTGGCGTTGATCAGCTTGGCAATGGCCTCGTTGATCGACTGGGAAATTCCGGCTGACTTCAAGTAATCATCCAGGAATAGGTTAAAGCCAAGGAGACACAGTAGTTACCGAAGGACACCCATGTTCTGGCGTCTTTCGCCCTCATCAGGTGCGTCGGGATCTGTATGATCCTCTTCGCCGCCCTCTAGGTCCATCGACCAGGTTAGAGATAGGCTTAGGCTACTCGCACGCCAACTTACGCTTTCACACGATAGACTAGGTATTTCATTTTCAAAAATATTGGATAATAGGTACACTGGACCTTTCCTTGATATCTAGACTGAGAAACGGTTTTACAATATAGATGGATATATATGTTTTAACTTTACCTTTAATGAAAGGTCTTTTTGAATGTCTTTTGAGCCGTCTTTTTTAATAGCTAAAGTAAAAGGCTTAGTAGGTATTATAAGAATATCTAGGTACTCAATGTACCTGCTATCCAGCATATCCCAAAATAAAATAGACTGTCGTGCGAAAGCACAAGTTGGCGTGCGAGTAGCCTCAGCCTAGAGATATCCCGAACCAGCTGGAAGTGTCGAGTATTATGCCATAACTGATCATTACGAATGTTTACGCATACATGTCCTTTTTAGGTAGCTCCCTTTGTTTAATCAAGGTCTTGAGCGTTGTCACTTATCTCACGTACATTAAGGTATTGCGTCGATGGCACCGCCGCAATTGTGATCCGTGGATTAGCTGGAACAACCTTACCTCGACAACCCCCACGCTTCCCTCTCCTCCAACTGTTCTAAGAGCCATAGAAATTTACAGTGTTCCCTATCCAGTACATTGTCAATCTCCTCACCAGCACTTATACCTCCCTTACATCGTGTCTATACCTACCTGGTTCCGCAAAGGCATCGACCCAGGCACTATCATCACTCTCGACCAGCCTGTTATTTCACAATGGGAAATCGTGCAAAAGCTAAGTGAGGATGATTTGCAGCTTACGGAAGCCGAGCATCGCCGTAGTCCAATGAGTCCTTCTCTCGCGGTGACGAAACTCCTATGTCGTGACTCGAAGGACCCTACAAAGCTCGGCTTCGTGCGTATCTATCTCCAAGTCCCTATTAGTGGGACTAAGATAGATAATACAGACACGAGAGCTATCCAAATTAGGAACTATGTTCCTGACGAGTTACTCGCCTATCAAGAACTTACTTCTTACAAGTTGGAGTTTACTCCAAAGCTCTTGGGATATAAAACCTCGACACAGGATCGAGCAGGGCTTGTCCCGGGAGGGTTCGTGGTGTATCTAGTGTGGGAGAAGGTACCAGGTATATGTCTTGGTGAAAAAGATGGGACTGATAGATTCTGGACCTTGGATGTTACTGAAAGAGAAGAAAAGAAATTCGGCAGCACTTCGTGAAGAATCTGCGGTGAATCACTATGATATATTTTTCTATACTTCCATTGGATAACTAACATCGATACTAGCATAATGAATGCAATTGGACATGCAACTGATAACGGCGCGCTACGTAGCCTGGTCTGGGATAAAGATTCTAAAACCCTGTACGTTGAAGTAAGCACTGATACGAGCTAGGACTAACATTCTAATTCTGTAGTTACTTCATTGGATTTCGCCATCGCGAGGTGACCACAGGCCAACCCCGAGGCAACGTTCCTGAGGTAATGTGGATTGCATATTCCGGGCTCGCTGAGCCGAACTCAAACGCATGGCTTGAGAGTGGATGGGGCCAGGATACTAGTAAATGGAAGTTCGGGCTGGGACTAAACCTTGCCATTTACTGGGAACCCACGGAGTATGGAATGAGTTGATGATAAGACTTCTTCGATACATGGACATGGAAGTATACAGATTGGGGGTATTGAGTTGGCTAGGTTACAATACGTTCTTTCCATGGATTCATTCTATGAATTTCTTTCTTAATTGCTTTTTATTACTGTACAAGCCTCTGTCCTGGGATATCACAATAACCTAAAAACTAAAAACCTTCAACTCCCTTGACATAGATACTCCAAATGCGGGGGATAGAAAGAAAAGAAAAGAAAAGAAAAAACCAACCTGAGACGCCAGAACCCGCAATCCTAACACCGTGTGTAAGCAACAGAAGAAGAGCGATCCATCATGAATATAGTTCGCCCTTATATCCAGCTCCCCGCTCCAGCTCACGTCGGCGGTTCCCACGAGCAATAGCACCTGCCGAACCAGGCAATCCTGTCAAGGCCGCGGCGGCTTCGGCGGCCACAGCAGCAGAGCCACCACCATAATACTCTTCACGCTCTTCCTCCAGCATAGCGGTCTCTTCTTCAATTTCCTTTTCCGTTTCCTCGCGAAGGCCTAGGATATCCGGAGGAATGAAGCTCATCTGCACACTCGGGGCGCCCTTGATGTACCTCAACTGTTCATGCACCGACTCAACCAGCCCAGCAAGATAAGACTGGGGATTCTTATTCTCCAGCTTGCGGAGCTCCGATAGTGGCGGGAACAGCGAGAAGTCCGGGCCGAAATGTGTGCGGAAAGCGACCGAGTCGGGAATGTCGTCGCTGATTATTTTATCGGCTTCCAGGAGGATGGATGTCTCGTGGGCCCAGGCCCGGGACACATTGCGGGGGGTGTATCCACCACCACCGACGACAAGGAGGGGTAGGCCGAAGGTCTTGGTAAAGGCGACACATTTACCATGCGCTTGAACGTTAAGGTTAAAACAGCCCAGGCGGTCGCAACCAAGACTGTCGGCTCCGCATTGTAGGACGATTGCGCCGGGGCGGTAAGTTTCAACGCAGGCGCTGATTACGTCCTTGTAGAGCTTTTCGTAGGATTTGTCGTCGATGCCATCGTTGAGCGGGACATTGATGGAGTGGTGTGCGCCGGGGTTGAGGGGATGCGTAGGTCCGGTGTCGTCGAGGGCTCCAGTTCCGGGGAAGAAGTTGTCTTTATCGTATTTGTGAAAGGAAACAGTGAGTACTCGGTCTGTAGACCAAAACGCCTGCTCGACACCGTCACCATGGTGCACGTCGATGTCAATGTACATGACCCGCGGGTGATGGCGCAAAAGCTGTAGAATCCCGAGGACGATGTCATTGACATAGCAGAACCCGCTAGCCTCGGCCTTTTTCGCGTGATGCAAACCACCAGACCAGTTGATCGCAATCTCCGCCTGATCATTGCATAGCTTGCGCGCAGCGTCGACCGTGCCACCCGCATACAGCGAACAGTAATTGTACAGCCCATCGAAGATCGGACAATCGTCGCCAAAGTTAAACCGCACCACGTTGTCGCTTTGTTCCGCTCGGTCCATGTCGCCCGGCATCACCTGCCGCAAGAAATCAAGATAGTCTGCTTCGTGAAACTCGGCCATTTCCTCATACGTCGCCGCCCGAGCGAGGTACAAGTCCATAGCATGGTGCATCCCGTACGCCATGACGAGCTGCTTGGTCAAAGTGAGTCGCCATGGTTTCATGGGATGTGATTGACCGAAATGGTGCGCCTCGACGGCTGGATTGGCGTGCCATGACACGCGGTAGCCCTTTGGGCGAGGTACCTGGTAGATCTGGCGCTCGTGGGTGACTTTGTGGTCCAGACTCAGAGTTGTAGACGGCGCGTCATACTCTTGGACGACGGAGGAACGCGCCATCGGTGGGGATTCGATGGGATGGGGGTGGTTCGAGGTTGGAGGAGGAGGAGGAGGGGCGTACTAGCCAAGAGGTGTCGAGCTCATTTCAAGACGAATGGGATTAAAGGTGGAAGTGTGAAAGAGTTGAGTTCCACAGGGACGGTTCCAGAAACGATGGAGATGACTAAGGCAATCTTGCGTCTGCCCGCAGCTGTGGGCGGCCGAGTTGTGGATGGATCCAGCCACTCGTGCGGGCCCTTCCATTTTGGACATGTCGCGATATCAATACCTCTCAGAATAATATTGATGCCTTGAACATCATATTATCTGTCCTTTTCTATCCAGCTCTACATTATCATACATTCTGCTCACCTGGTGGCTTTCCTCGGCTTATGGCTGGTTGAATGTCCTCCTACGCAGTTAAAAGGCCTCGCTTGGCCCTAAGCTGTGTAGTATGCCGTCGCCGAAAGGTGAAATGCGGAAAAGAACAGCCCCAATGCCGCAACTGTGAGCGATTGGGAGAGACATGTGGATATGACACAGGTGTTCGTGACACAGACACTGGTCGAATCCTGCGAGTTGAGGAAATAAGAGAGAACCACCCAACCTCAGTAGCAGCTTCAGGTGAACCAACTTTCAAGGGCCACGAAAAGGCAGCTGAGCTGGTTACTTCCAATGGTGGAAAACCTATCTATCTCGCTCCGGATTATCTGACTCTACAGCGAGGAGCTCGTGTCCGGCATATTAGTAGCACTTTCTGGGGGTTTGTGAATGGCCAGGTAAGTAAACACTGTCATAGAGCCTTCTAACCTTATTCTAACGTTGATCAAGGAAAACCTGAATGATGCATTTTTCTACGACGAGAAACCCACTCCAGATGACTTGCCTCCGCCGCATATCTCAGCTGTATCACTCGCAAAGGTCCTCTTTTCCTTACCCGCGAAACCAGCCGCTGATGCACTCGTTCAATCATTCTTCATCAGTGTGTATCCAATCCATCCTTTGGTCGACACTTCAACCTTTCAAATCGAATACGAGGATTTCTGGGCATGGGCTCGAGCTGGAGATCTCCAGCCACCCGCGAGATTAGTTCGGGACCCTACATTCACTTGCCTCTTCTTTGCGGTTTTTTATGCAGGAGCTTCAGTCATATCATCAACAACATGGACAGATGATTCATCTGTGCTGAAAGATCTGGATCGTCAGACAACCATCAACCAGCTCAAGACAGCCTGCTCTGATACTTTTTCTGCATGCCGACATTCCGAACATCCAACACTCAACACTCTGGTTGGATCAATTCTGGTTCATGAATTTTCCAAAAAGGGATCATTGAATGAAGATACGCTCTTCATCACGTCAGCCATCCGTCTAGCTCAGAGCATGGGGCTCCATCGAGAAAATGATGTTCCTGATCTCGCTCCTACGAGAGAGCAACGACGGCAGATATGGTGGCACATAGTCTGGTTGGATGTCCAATCGAGTCTTGCCAGTGGCTTGCCAACATGTCTCGGAAATAGTGCTCTAGATGGAGTGCAAATGATTTCCCCACCAGCGGACTCTGCCGTTAAGCTTCTTGCGGTCGGTCGATATGAAGTTGCACGGCTACAGAACAAGCTGATGTCTCTGTTTCAAACGGGCACTTTCTGTAATTCAAATCAAATGTCCCAAGCAAAAGTGATCGAGTTTTTAGGGGCAGCCAAGTCCCTTGGTCATCTCATCGATGCCCTAATTGACAAAATACCCACATTCGAAGATGTTGATGACATACTTCCCGGGTATTTGAGGGACGCTTCCCTGAAGACGCACTTCGCTCTTTACGAAGACAAAGGCAAAGCACCTACTATAATTGGCACATGGGCAGTCATAAGATTGTCTCTTTTCAAATTCGAGGTGGCCATCATGTTGAGAAAGTTGTTGCTTGGTCCTCCAGATTCGGTATCCTCTCATGTACCTTGGAATCGGTATGTTCTATCTCACATCTGAATGTCCGCATCCAAGATGATTGTCGGGGTGGTGTCTAACATTCCATGAACAGGATCTTCCAGTTCTCAATAGTTTGCCTCCGGACATACCTGCATCTTTGGGGAGCGTCAGCTTTCGAGCCCTATGCTTGGTTTCTTGCAGAGTACTATGGTCCCCAACAGTGTGCTCTGTTGATCTTGGTCTATCTCATTCATCGTCAGGGAGCTGAGGATGAGCCAGGAGCTCGCCACTACGTGGATGGATACTTGGAATTCATGACCGGAAGATATCTAGCCACCACGCATAGGAAGCCGCAAACTCAAATGGCAGTGAATGTTATTCATGGCCTCTGCGGACAGGCGAGCACACGCATGTCTTTCCATGAAGACAGCCCTGTCGAACCTCAATACAAGAGTGACTTCCGAGAGTTGCAAAGTACAGATTTGTGGGATTCTGTCATGAGTGACTCCGACTTTGGCTTGTATGGCGCGGATCTTCATTTATGACCTGTCTGATCAGATAGGTCTTTGATCCCTCGTCCTTGTCGGCCAAGATACGAAAAGGGAGCACAAACGATACGCACGGGCGGAAACAAGCTACAAGCGACCCTTTTCGGGCGACCTAGTTCCCGATCAAATGAAATGACTTGATTTTGATCGCACAAATCCCGGTCTTATGGTACAATGCATGACAGGGAAAGAATCTTCTCCCGATGAAGGAGCACGCAGCAAGACTTCATGTGTAGAACGGGCGTAAGAAACGGAATTTGGCCAGGCATAATATGGGCTGCTGTGGTCACTCCCATCCTGAGTCAGGGGTATCAAATCACGACTTTCGATTGGCTTTCCTTCAGCAGCATTCCCAGATGCCATTGGTTGAGAAAGTCTCTCCAATCAAGCCAATGCAAACCTTCTTCTATATTGTGAGAGGAGTCCGTTCGTGTGCTCTCTGATTCATCGAAAACAGTCAGCTGACATTCCTTCACGTCTACTCTGGTATCCCAAGGGACTACCATCAACCGATGCAGTCCGTCGTGGTTCATGTGAGACCAGATGTAGAGTTTTGGCTATTTTCTTGCGTGTTTCTTTGAACTAGAAGAACACTAATAGATGACAGGGCTCTACACATCTGAGGTACTTGAATCTCAACTTGAAGATTGCCTTACTCAAAAACAATAAACCTGCGAGCAAGGATTCATGAGTGGGGGCGATGGCTTTGTTGCCTTTGGGTTCTTGGGCCCACTTCGCAACTTCTTTCCTTTTAGGTAGGCTCAGGGCCGACCCTCCTAAAACTATCTCGTCCAGATAAATGCCGGCGGTTATCCCCCCGAGATTCTCTTCCTTCGATTGTATTTTCTCCAAGCATCATGCGCAGAGTGATCTTTGATCTGTTGCTTGCCCCATTACAGCCCCCTACATGATTTTCAATCATGCAGGAGGCCATATAGTGGCCCGCCCGCTCAACGATGCTAACTGGGGCCGATTGAAGCAGCGGCATGCTTACTGTGTTTTGATCAACGAGGATGGCTCGCCGGCCATTTTTACCTCTCAATGGGGCCCGGTCTTTGATGTGATGGACCTGGGCATTTTTCCGGTTCTCTACTACCTGGGCAGACCTTTTGGAATGGACCTTGTGTGTGCAGGTCTTACCCTGAGACCGCAAGTCTTGATCTGCGGGGGCTGTCACAGGTACTAACCTCAAAGGGCGTAGACCATGTTACATGACCACGCAACATTGGGGGCCAAGATTCCGCAGCCCCTCAACTTCAGACAAAGCGTTTCTGCAAGCCTCCCTTTGGCTAATTCTCTCTCCCAGTTCCTTCAAGCTACCACCAATCCTGTCCCAGCACACCACAAAGGAATTGTTCCATGACTCGAGTTGAGATCAGAAGACTGGCTGGGACTTGATACAAGCAAGTCAGCATTCGCAACAATGGGTGGTATCCCCTGGCACTCAAAAGGGTGCATGACATGCCGGAAACGCAAAGTTAAGGTCCGTTTGGCCCTCTGGAACTCTGTTGATGGGCGTTAATCCTCACACTTTCAACAAACAGTGCGACGAACAAGAGCCAGAATGCGCCCGATGCATCAAACGCGGTGTCAAGTGTCCTGGATACGAAAAGACCCGCATCTTCATCCACCATCCATTGGCGAGACGAGAGAAAGCGAAGGAGTCGGTTTCGATCACCGAGTCTCAATATCAGGTTGAATATCAAAGTCCATATCAGGCCCAGATCCAATCTCAACAGCCGGTCCAATTCCAAGATCCCGTTCGAGCAATGATGATGCCTAGCAATGTGACCTCTGGACCGGTAGCGCGCGAGCAGGTTTTCTCGTCCTTTACCAATGTCTTCTTCAGTCATACCGAGGAGGTCTCCTCGCTAAACCTGTGGCAATACCTTATCTACAACTTTGCGACCCTTCCTAGTAAGACGAATATGCTTGAGAGAGCCATTTCTGCGGTATCTTGTCTTTATATGGGCAAGATGAACAATGATGATCACATGTATAACTATGGTTTGGACTTGTATGGAACTGCGATCCGGAGTGTGAAAAACAATATTTATCGAAACGCTTGGAACGCGGAAATCGTGTATACCGCAGTCATTTTCCAGGAATTGGAGGTGAGTGGAGACAAAACCTATCCCCGGTGCGGTTGGAAGACTGATCTAACATGATTTCGGTTTAGGGATACTGCTGCGCTTTCGATCTCCGAGCATGGTTGGCCCATACTCAGGGAACAAGTACCCTTCTTCGGTATTATCGTGATATTTTGCCTCGAAATCCCCTTCTTGATGCCATCTATAACCAACACCAGAAAATGCGACTGGTATGTCAACCACTAATCTTAGTGAATTAACTGGCTATAGGCCTGTACTGATTTTTTCCAGATCATTGCTACCGCGGGGCTCAACATCACAGAAGACGAATATCAATATCTAAAACATTCAGGCGATGGGATTTCGACTCCACTATCTGAACTACTCGCAGTCTACGCAGAATTTGGACCTCTTTCCACTGTCCTCAATTCAATTTCCCCCAATGACCACGAAGGATGCGCGACTCTGCTCCAGAATTGCCTGAAGCAAAAGGATAGAATTATGTCGTGGTATTCTCAATATGGCTACGCCAGAGGCCTCTTCGTGTGTGCTCCAGACGAATGCAAAACCGATGAGCTGCCCCCAACAGAGGACTTATTCGGTGCCGGTTATCGGTTCTCCTCCCTCGATAATGCCAGAATGCACCATTGGTACTGGAACGCGCTGGCTACCATCCAACCCATAATCTACAAAGCCAAATCTCTCGTTCGATCGTACCCACTCACTCCCGAGAGCGGCTCTGGTAAAGTGTCCGCCGACGATGAGGATTATAAATTGTCAGGGTTCTACGCCGACGAGATTTGCCGCACTATCCCATACTACGCAAACGATACAAAAACACTCTCCGGCATCCGTATGTTGATGTTCCCCATGAGTGGGGCCATCAAGGTGTACATCGGCCTCGGACATCGGGACAAGTTCCTCTGGTGCCAACAGGCTCTTCGCCTGATCTCGAACCGTGGGCTAAGCTCTTCTCGTCGTCTGAGCGAGTTGTTCTGGAACAATTGGAACAACAGGACGGATGAACTATGCCCTGTTCCTTGTCGATCTCTGCGAGATGAAATGTTGTCCTTTGAGCTTTCTACGGAGCATCAAGAGAAGGTGTTTGACGTGGGGCAGATGCTTGAAGAGTCTAAGCCCAAGGAAACACCAAAGAAGACCGTGGTGTCTGACTCAGCTGAGGTCATGAAATCACCTGAGACTCCCCAGGCAGTTCAGGTACCAAAGCCCAGAGAGAAGCCGAGGCCCAGTGAAGAGCCGAAGCTCACGGAGGAACCACGGTTTCAAGGTGGAATTCAGTTTGTCCAGGAAGTTATCAAGGTTTAAGGGTATGCAAGGCCCAGGCATTAGGGCGGCTTGATTCATTTCATAAGCAGATGATCCAATCGTAAGCAGATGGATAGCAAGCAGATGAGAAATCATAATCTGTGTCGAGACATTCAAGCAATCTATTCTTTCAACGCTCGAATATGCACAAAGCTAGCAATCACGTAGACATCGATGATATATATACCTTGGTCTCTCACCACGGCTCCATTTTACTCCAGGATAAGTCTGAAACCACCCTTCTAGCATTGTAAATCAATTATTCAAGTCCATTCTGGCATGACAGTCGAACACGGGCTCCTTCAAGCAGCTAGGTAAACTAAAGACAAATTACCAAGAAAATGCTCACAAGTCCCCTCCTATCTGTCTTCAGAGATGAGTAGGTATAACCCAGCCTCATTCAAATTCCCGCGGCAGAGTAGTCAACTTCTTCAACTCATCCATAGTCTCCTCCCACAACTCCTCCTGCACGTTCTTCCCAGCGTCAGACCGGATATACTTCGACACCCTATTCAAAACAACAATTAGTCACATGCCTTCTCAAACTCCCCATCGCCCACTCAAACAACATAAATCGATCTCAAGGGCAAGAGACTTACTCAAGAACCTCCTTATCCCCCAAAAACTTCCCATGCGAATCGTCCCCAGCAACAACAGCCGCATTCAGAATCAACCAACCCCCAGCCTCTACACTCCTGGCCCTCACAATCTTGACAAGATTAACAGGCAGTCTCCAATAGATAGGCAGAAAATCACTAATCGCCGTATCCACCATGCCCGGACAAACCATGTTCAGCACGATCTTGCGTGCATCCAATCGCGGCGCAAGACTGTACATGAACATTGCGCAAAGCAGCTTGCTATCCGCGTACCGGTACAGCGGAGAGACATTATCTTCACCGTCCATGTACTCCAGAACAGAGTCGCAGGTGTCCAAAGGTGACTTTTTGGGGAAACTAGTCATTGTTTCGTGCATGCGACTACCCAGCCAGGTGATTCGGGTTGAGGAGCCGGTTTTTTCAGCGCTGGTGTTCAAGTAGGGTAGGAGTTCGGCGAGGAGGAGTGCATTGGAGAGGTAATTCACTTGAACGGTTTCCTCGTGTCCTGTTGGACTGCGGTTGTATTTGAAACGGCTGATTCCAGCATTGAGGATAAGGATGTCCAGAGTTGGGAGGGTTTGTTGTAGGGTTTTGCTGAAGGTTGTGATACTTGTGTTATCGTTGACGTCGAGTTTGAGGACTTTGATAGTTGGGTTTTTGGATTTTATGCCCGGCTCTTGGAGGAGGGCTTGGACGCAGTTTTTGCCTTTGGATTTGTTGCGGACGGCGAGGATGAGTGTGGATAGGTTTAGGGTCAGGAGTTGGCGAGCTGTTTCGAGGCCGAGACCTGCACTGGCGCCGGTTATTACGGCTGATTTTCCGGTGAGGTCAATGCCTGGTGGTAAAGAGGTGACTTTGGGTTGGAGGAGTGGCATCTTGGAGAGGGGGTTGTGGTGTGGACGTGTTTGGTATAGAGCTTGATTGGGAATGACTGGGACGCTGGGACATCTTATAATGGGCAAAGGAAATTGCTTCCAGGTTCTCTTATAATCTAAAGTTGTCTATTCATTACTAATTCGGCTCTATATTCTCGTTGTCCGAAGAGTTTTTTTGTCATCTCTTCCTGCTGTAAACATTCACAGTATACAATTGACATCAGCATTCGGCCGACCAAAGTGGAGCTCCCGTCCACCAATGAGAGATCAGACTGGGCATTCAGCCGTCTAAGAGCGCTACTCATAATGAAACTGGTAGATCATCCGGGTGAAGATAAGCGCCAACTCAACAGATGAACATCCTTTTCAGTAAAGCTATGTAAAAGTAACTAAATGAGGTACTCGTAAAAAAAAGGCAAAAATCGGACAAAAGTATCGAGGGCGGGTTCATTCAATCCTAAAATAACTGTGACGGCCCTTTATAAACCAGAATAACTGTGACACTAGCATCATTGCGCCGAAGACAGCAATAGCATAATTCATATCACTCCCGCCGGGCTTTGGTGTGCCCGGGAAAAAGAAAAAGACCGAGACCACAGTGCACGTTATAATGCTAACAGTGTTAAGTGTCGTCCCCCATTTTCCCAGTTTAAATGGTCCAGGATTTAGTTTATCTCGTCCGACAATGAGAAGGGTGGCAATGGGTATGCCGTAAGAGATCATTAAGGCGATGCTACTAACGCTCACGATTGCCTGGAGGACGGTGGTAGAGAAGAGGTATAACACGCCAATAAGGGCAGTGATAATACCCTGGGCCCATATCGCTCGCACTGGAGCTTTCCAGGCAGGGTCCACGTGGGAGAAATATCTGCTCCATGGAATACGCCATCTCGTGCAAAGCCCCATGTCATGCGGGAAGCGGTTGTCGCAATACTGGAATTTTGCCCAACAGAGATGATAGTGAATAATGCAACGAGAGCCGCCGCTCCTTGCAGGCCGAGAATCTGTTGAGCCAGTCCAATGAACGGTAGGCCGGATGGATGGTCTGTGATGGCTGTCTCATCCTGAAGACAAAAGGGACAAATCACCATAAAGGCGAAACTCGTCCCTGCTCCGGAGAGGATAGAGACGTACATAGCTTTAGGAACATTCCGACGCGGGTCGGGGATCTCCTCGGCCATATGAATCACTGAGTCGAATGCTGTTAGGCCATAAGCTGACTGCAAAAGGCCCAGAAACCAGGTGACCGCGTCATTCCATCCTGTTTGGTTCGTCCATGTCCCGAACACGAAGGTTGGAGTTTGGAAGGATAGGTGAGTGTCTGTGGCGACGGAGATCAGAAATGCGAGGGAGAAGAAAACAAAGAGAGCAGCAAATCCATCTCCCATCACATTATTCAACCCTGGAAGAATAGGGTCTTTCCGGTAACCGACGACATTAACGACGGTCACCATAAGTGAGAAGCCGAGATAGATGACAAAGCTAATCCAGCCTTGATTGATTCCATCCCACTCCGGGTCGAACATCAGTTTCATCCCTAGGAGGAAATCGGTGTTGAAAGCAACCAGCGTCGCGGTTGCAGTCCACCAGCCAAAAACATTGATCCAAGCGCACATATACGAGAGGCATCGCCCTGTCGGGCTGTCACAAAGACAAAACACATAATACACCTGGCCCAGGGCCGTTGGCATGCTGCTGCAGAGTTCTCCTAGAGAAAGAACCACGCAAAGATTGCAAAGCGCCACCAACACAAGACCCCATAGGATAATGACAGGACCCCCGCTGCTAAATCCAATTGCAAGATCGCTGGATATTGCCCCCAGGACCCTAGAACGCAAAAAGCAAGAGCCAACATGCTCCAGAGGCTAAATTTGCGTGAAAACGCTTGATCATGGCCCAAGGCAACCAGATCCAGGGCATCTTGGTCAACAGGTTTTGTGACAGCTAGCTCGATCTTTTCAAAATTCATTTCTTTGCGGCGGGGGGCGAGCAATGCCAGAGAAACGCTCGGAGAAGATTCAGGTGAATGGTTGTTTTCGGAATTGGTTTATTTGAAGGGAATGGTTTGGGAGGGTGTCCAGCGTAAGACAAGAGATATATAAGGTCATGTTACTGAGGATGGGCGGAAGTCAGAGGTGACGCGACATGGTTGTCGCGCATAACCTAAAGAGTGTAGGTATTGGCGCCCGGTTTTGACAGGATGATACTATCTGGGGTTCACACGCGGGGGAAGTGGCTCAAATTCAAATTCTACGGCACTAGACTCTACTAGGAAAATTGATGCTCCAGGTATCTCCAGTGCCAGGAGGTAGGGATCTGGTCTCGGCTCCCGCGGGCTCCAGCAGGGGACAACAGATCGACCGACTTGTATACTACTGACAGACCGGGATTCCTGATCAAAAATATTTAGTATCAACAGAGTCTGTCGCAGTTTACCGAAGATCTTTGAGCTGTGTCAACCCTGATTCTATCTTTCCTCTCGCACCTGGGTCACTGCCAGGCGAATCAGAAGCGGACAACCAGTTAGATTGGACAGGGCTGGTTAACTATCCGAAGAACAAACCCTCATCTATGTTTCAGCTCCCCGGAATGAAGGAAGGCCTGAAATCTTTGGAGGAAGCAAGAAGACACACTCTGGAAAATTGGATGAAAAATTTGGGGTTGGACGCGGTGGTCTTCCCAGCAAATGGCGATCTAGGGCCATCAGATGCTGATATCGACAACGAAGCATCTCGGCTTGCGTGGCGGAATGGGGTCTTGTATTCCAATGGCAACCTCTCAATCCGTCATCTTGGCGTTCCCACCATATCGGTCCCAATGGGCATCATGGAGGACACCAAGATGCCAGTAAATATCACCTTTGCTGGGAGAGCGTACGATGATAACCGTCTTCTGGAGTTTGGGTATGCGTTTGAGGCAGCCACTCAGCACCGTCAGATGCCACCGCTGGTGCCAGCTCTCGATTCGGATATGGTCAGCAGCAATATCATCGCCACTGGACCTAGCGATATTGAGCGCACGACAGTAAGGGAACTGCCTCGTATCAAGTTGATTACAAAACATAAGAGAATCGATGGGTCTACAGTACATCTTCGGGTCGAGGGTGTCGTGACGGATCCTACAGAGGTCCCAACCGCAGAAAATCTGACTTGCTACATTAATGGTGAAGCTCAAAGTGTCACTATTGATGGCCAGAAGTGGGAGATTGACCTAACCCGTCCATTATCTGATCGAGAATCTCCTTGGGCTCGTTGGACCAGTCCGGCATTAGTTCAAACGGTCATCGTTATGACTTACTTGGGGGGGACTGGCATTGCCGCCGGTGAGTTGATTATACTGTAGCAGATAGCTAGACCTAGAGCTGAAGGATGAAGACCAAAAAAATCGCGCATCTTGTTTCAGAAATATTATCATATTCAATTCATACTGGTAACTTGCCAGTCAAAATAATTCATATTTCATATTTTGAGGGGCTCATACCGTGTGAGAATCACCTTGTGGACTGTAATTTTATGTTGGCTTCAGTCCAGAGCCACGTTTTACCTGTGTTCTTCTCCTGGCCCCACCCTTCTTCAAAGAAGGTAAATACGTGCGATTGATGTGATACCTTATACTGGATCGAATTCTACAGAAGGGGCCACAGAACCCGCGGACCCCGAGCTGGCCGTAACGCTCACATCAAACGAATGTATAGAACTGCATATACATAGCGGTCGAGGATCAGCGTATGGGTCAGTCAATCCTAGTAGTGGCTGTCGTAAACAAACGTAATTGGTGCTTCCTTAAGATGTGTATTTATTTCCAAGATACGGCAAGACCCACAAGCAGCTGCCGAATATAACTCGCGTGGATAAAATCACGCGTATGTAGTGGCTAGTGGGGCCCCTGTAGCCAATAGCACATCGAGTATCAGAATCTGCCAATCGTATTACAGTAGATGAAAACGTACATTTCTTACACCATGAAAGCGCGCTAGCGTGGGCAAGCTGCCCTATGAGGGGATAGTCCAAGAGTACGGAGTACGGCTCGCTGACTACTGGACAACGAGTGCGAGTGAGTAAACAGTGGCTGAGTGATCACCGAGCACCTCTCGATGATCACTGATCCCGAGATTTGAATTGACTGAATCATGTTTCTTTCAACGTGCTCTAGTCATGAAATGCTAAGTCAATTACCCCACTCTTACTTTGCCGCGGAAGCTCCTCATCCCCGAGGTTTATAAAACCCCTGCATAAAACCCCTGCAGGATAACTCGGCACTTCACCTTCTATCTACCGAAGACTGGTGTCGGCCCTCACAAACCATGTCCACTTCACCGAAAATATGAAGTACTTTTTTAAAAAAAAACCAACACATCGCCACGCGTTCGGCGACAGCGAGAAATCACCGAGCGCAAGCCGATGACATAATCGACTCCCGGTATCGGCACTGGCACTACAAGGTGGAGAGATTGCGCATCACCACCGATCAGGAGGGTTCCATTGGTGGGGTTGTGCAGAAAAAAAAGAGTGGTCTACCGGGTCACACACGTGGAATAGGACAGAGGGGGGTATAAAAGATGACGAAGTGCCGGGTCTCGGTGTATTTTGAATTGCTGATAGAATAAGGGAAATCTATCCAACGACTACACGTTTGATTTATCGCGTCGCACCTATACTTGAGTCCTACATTAGCCCTTTCATCACTTTGTTAGTCGGATCTTCAAAGACGTCATCATGGCCTTGAGCTCAGGCGCAACCAATCTCCGCAAGATCCTTGCAGACCCGAACGGCTTCGTGACAGCCCCCGGTGTATACGATGGCTTGTCAGCGCGGATGGCCCTCGGAGCTGGCTTCGATGCCCTGTACATGGTAAGTAGCAAAAGGACATCCCCCTTCGTTGCTGGAACAAGCTAACAGCAAGCTTCTCCCCCAGACGGGCGCAGGAACCGCCGCCTCCGTCCACGGCCAAGCAGACCTGGGCATCTGCACCCTGAACGACATGCGCGCCAACGCCGAGATGATCGCAAACCTATCCCCAAGCACGCCCGTCATCGCCGACGCAGACACGGGCTACGGCGGCCCGATCATGGTCGCCCGCACAACAGAGCAATACGCCCGCTCGGGCGTCGCAGCCTTCCACATCGAAGACCAAGTCCAAACCAAACGGTGCGGACACCTGGGCGGCAAGCAACTCGTCGACACAGCAACCTACACAACCCGCATCCGGGCCGCCGTGCAAGCGCGCCAACGACTCGGCAGCGACATCGTGGTAATTGCACGCACCGACGCCCTCCAATCCTTCGGATACGACGAGAGTCTGGCCCGACTCCGTGCCGCGCGGGACGCAGGCGCAGACGTGGGATTCCTGGAAGGCATTTCCTCGCGGGAGATGGCTGCGCAGGCGGTGCGTGACCTTGCCCCGTGGCCGTTGTTGTTGAATATGGTCGAGCATGGATCTACGCCGGCGATTTCGGCGCAGGAGGCGAAGGAGATTGGGTTCCGGATGATTATCTTTCCGTTTGCGACAATTGGGCCGGCGTTGACGGCTATGCGGGAGGGGTTGGAGAAGTTGAAGCGGATGGGATTGCCTGGGCTGGACCCGGAGTTGACGCCGCAGATGTTGTTCCGGGTTTGTGGGTTGGATGAGAAGATGAGGTTGGATGCGGAGGCTGGGGGTGCGGCGTTTGAGGGGGGTGTGGATTTGGAGGAGAAGAAGTGATTTCTCTTTCCTCTCGTTTTCCACTCCTCCCTCCGAGGGGTTTGAAAGGGGGAGGTTGGATGAAAGTGTCTGCCTGTGAGCTCTGGAGGCAGGATCAATTCGTTTCTTGAGACGTGGTGGCTTGTTGGAGTGGATGCCAGACTCGGGTTGATATTGATCGGCCGAAGCCATGAGGCTGTAAATAGTAACGTCCCCACAGTTAATGAATTCTATTCTTGTTGCAAATTGCAATATATTGTATTGTACTTTGCAGTATTAGTTTCATTCGTCGTTCACCTGTCTCTGCGGTATGACGGCGTCAAAATAGTCACGTCCTAATTCGGTCGCATAAAAATAAACAGATGCAACCGCGGGAAAGACAGAAAGAGTCCCGCCGATCGCAGAGCCAACCAAGGCTCGTCTCCCGTGTGGTGCCTTGGATGTTGACCAAGTCAAGGGAAATTACCATACTGTATGAAGAGGAATGTGATTATCTCCAAGGGAAGAGTAGAAGTTCGATGTGAGGAGGAGTTGACTGACCCTTGCACCGAACCTATGAATTGGAAAGTACCATGCAGTAGTAAAGTGGACTGGAGGTACTTAGCTCAACTGTATGAGGAAGTCATCAATTACGGACTCGTCAGGTAAGATACGTTATTCTACTCATTGATCCATCTATTCTAGTAATCCTTCTCGATGTTAGCACCATAGTCCTTCTAAGACGATATCGCATACTATTCTTAGCCACTGCGATAGATCACCAACTACCGAGTACAAACTTCACCTCTGGACGCTTCCAGACTCCAGCACTGACCACAGTCACACAAATGCCAACGGGCTTTTAAAAAGAAACTCACCATTCTAAATCCCTCGATGGATCCAATCTTCCCGGTCCAACCGATGTAGCCGGTGGCGTCCGGCCGATTCTCAAATCCTCAGCGCCAGTCGGCAGTCTCTCTGCAGACTGGCGGAGTAAAGTAGTACAGAGTACTCCGTAAACGACACACCGTTGGACTCCTGCCAGGTGGGTAATTGAATTTGAGAGGCAAAAAAAAAAGAACACAGCCTGGTCCTTTTGCACATCGTTTCATGATGGATCCTACTTTCAGGCTTAGCCAGACCCTGCCAAAGACCTAGGGCAAACTTTCAAAGGCACCCGGACCCATATGCCGAGTCCAGGATGGAGCCAGCCGACACACACATCGTTGCCGTTGGGCGATCGTCTGGTGGGCCAGATGGCTAGACCGGGATACGGTGGAGGACTGAAAATCGGGTCAGTACGGAATAATACTGACAATGATGGTTGTGAAGAGTGACTGGTTAGGCGGGATTCTGGTCGGGCGCGTAGGGACATTGATGAGTTGTCCAGTGACAACGGATAGGTCTATTGGGAATATGAAACGTGTCGAGAACTGACGCTGGACACATTTCAACGGAAGAAAAGACAGCGAGGTTGTCATAGAATACAGATACGACGTGTTCATACGCAGGACAGGACAATCATACAATGTCTCGACCGCCACGTCAGCTCGAGGAGGCTCCAGACCAGGAAGTGGTCTTGGACGATCTTGGATAGTCTTGGAAATCAGGTATGGATGATGTTATTGTACGGAGTACTCAAGTTCATACAGAGTAGAGTCAGAAGTGGTGATAACATAGTATATAGTCCAGCATTCCCGTGGATACGCATTCCGATGGAAACACGTGTTTGACACGAAGAATGTCGATAGTGTCTACAGTACGGAGTAGTATGACGAGTCTCTACGATCGGAGGATGAGATTCTGCAGGTACAGTTCAGTCAGTCATCTTGCGTACTGCCCCATACCAAAGATACGACACGGTAAGGCAGGAAAGGGGGGGGGACAACTCGGCACTGGCAAAAGCAGAACTGAGGTGAGATGGGATCATGTGCGTTGTATCTTGTACTTGTTGTTGATATGCACTTCCCATAATCAGCTCAAGTCCCAATTACCCTCCATTCGACCCTTTTTTCCCCTTGTTTTTTTTCTCTTGTCGAGGGTCTCGGCCCAGCCCAGTGTCACCCAATCAGCATCCTCAATGGCAGCCATTAGGCCCTGGAACCACCAGGAACCACCAGGCACCGACCAATCATCAGCTTCCAGCCCCTGATGCCCGATTTTTACAGTTTGCTGTTCGGCGGTTTTCTGGCGGTCTTAGCCTCTTAGCGTGTTAATGGAGGCGATTCTCGTGCCTGTTAGTGCGTGGAGGCAACCCTGAAAGCCACCAGGGAACTAGAAGGAACTTGGGCAATTGAGTAGTCTGAGTCCCTGAGTCCCCTAAACTGCAGGCCCTCAGGGTCTACCATCTCTCCCCCGTAATTACCACAAACCACACTCACTCACTTGTCCCAAGGATCCCATCCTTATTACCAGTCTGACGCCCCCAATCTTCATCTCCCTTTCCCTCCCCTTCCTCCTTCTCTCCCCCTTCACACACTCTCCCACCCACATTCATTTTTCTGACTTCTTGCTTCGAGCGTCTCTTCGCTCAGTCACTCATTCAAAGTCCTTTTTCCGTTCTCTTCCAATCCTTTAGACCCCCCCACCCCATCAAAAATGTTCGTCAAGAACTCTCTTCTCCTGGCCGCGGCCCTGACCGCTGGCTCTGCCGTTGCCCGTCTTCACGGCCATGAGCGCCGTCACGCTCACCCCAAGGCAATCCTGGCTGATATCGACACTGAGGTTGATATCGAGAAGCGCGCTGTTGGTGATGTCGTGACTGCCACCATCGACGGTGTTCTCGAAACCTGGATCAACGATTGGTCTGGTCAGATCGCTGCTCCCACCTCTTCTTCCACCTCGACCACTGTCATTCAGGTTCCCACCACCACCGCTGCCCCCGTCAAGACCCAGGTTCCCAGTGCCATCGAGTCCGTGGTCCCCGCCCACACTGCCGCTCCTGGCTCCAGCGGCTCCTGGTCCGATCTCCCCGCCAATGGCCAGTACTCCCGTGCCGGCTTCGGCGGCAGCAACTATCAGGTCGAAGCCCTCGGAATTGAGTGGACTGGTAACACCGGTCTGCCCTGGGGTAGCAACATCATTGAGGTTGAGGAGAGCGTTGCCAACCAGTACAAGCACGTCGTCCGTTTCGAGGGTAGCCAGTCCGACGACTGGACCGTCATTGTCTGGAACAAGAAGGGCCCCAACGGTCTGATGGACGGTTTCTTCCACCCCAACAAGGCTCTCTCCTTCACCCTTGGCCCCAATGAGGTCAAGTACGTTGCCATCGACACCGAGTCCACTGGTGGCTGGGCTGCCTGGAAGGGCGAAGATGCTCCCCTCAGCCAGTACGGCAGCTATGCCGCCACCTGGGGTGAGTTCACCATGCGTGATGCCCCCAACTTCACCTCCTGGGACGTTTCCTGCATTCAGGCCCAGAACGCCGGCAAGGAAATCCAGGGTATGCAAATCTGCCAGCACGACGGCTCCGGCTGCTCCTCCATCACCAACGGCATGGGCTCTGTCAAGAATGCCTACACATCCGCCGAGACCGACATCAACGGCATTGGTGGCAACGTCATGACCGAGGCCATTCGTCTCGTCGTCAACCTCGACTACGCCTAAATGCTCGACCCTACTTTCCCGACGTCAGCGTGATCTTCAATTCGTTACCATTCTCGCGCAAATGATTCTTTTTCTCAATGCCTGGAAAAGGATGCAGTAAATGCCGCGGTCATTGCGTATTCTTTTCCTTGGGTTGCGCTTCCATGGTGATACCTCGCCGGTTCTTATCCTCTTCTCTTTTTTCCGTGCCTGGTCCCCGGAAGCGCCATACATATCCTTTGTGACCCCTGATCTCTGCTGGTTCTCCCTCCCCTGTTTATGATTCTCTGTACATATACCACTCGAGCTTTTAGTTGATATCAAACTTTTCTTTTCCTGTTTCAGACTTTGGAGCGCTCGTATTGTTTCCGTATGCTAGGTGATGGTGCTCTAGTCATCGGCCCTGTGTATTCAATCGTAAATCGACTTGATCAGTAGCCTTGCCTATAGTGATGTTAGCTGGCTGTTTGTTTGTCGTAAACTGGGCCTTGTTCAAGACACAAGGGGATGCAGATCATAGTTGGATCCCACGTTGTGGGTAGGACAGGCTTGAATTGATCCTCCATTCCTGGGAGCCTCCATAGTCGAAGCTCATTGTGGAAAATGGCGGCCATGTACGGATCAATGCACGGTCTCAACAAACATATAAAACCTAAAGCAAGGTTCAACTTACCTTACAGGCTGGTAAATTGGTAACAGTCCTTAGAATCCTGAATAAATCATAAGCAATAATGAGTCTACCTCAACCTTGGAAGCAGTCGCATATGCAGGCAATATTTGAAACATTTGACTCAAAACGCGATGATTTGAGGCTCGGAAGCCTGCATAGTCAAGTCTTGTAGAACTTATCAGTAACGAATTGAAATTTGCCAAAAATGATGAATGATATAAAAAAAAAAAAGAAAAGAAAAAGGTATGCCAGAGCAAAAGTCAATCGAAAATGTAATGGAATGCTTGAGAATTGTATCTCTGGGGTGTGACTGCCAGTCTCTCTTATACCAGAATGTAAAGCGCCGGCCCCCGGGGCCGGACTCAACGGTTTCGCCCCCGACGCATCCAGACTCTAGCCCAAGTAATTTTAGGCCGCTTATTTGAAACACCGATCATTTAAATCCGCTGCACGTTTCTGCGCGATACCTGCAAGCTAAATGGAAGAAATCACAATGGATCCCGGGGATCTAAGGTTGGGCGCTAAGATACGGTTTCTGAGAGGCTAAGTATCCGCTCCGCCCGGCTAGGCATCAGGTCGCTTGTCTTGCTAAGCATCGATCAGCACAAGTTTGCGAGTTTTCGCTTCGTGAGTGTCACCTTACCTGCAGTGGTGGTGGATATTGCTCGTTTGATTAATGAAGTAGTACTGCAGATACAAGCTTGCTAAGCCAGGGAGAGTGCAGAAGCTCAATGGGGCCATGTGCTCGACGACGAATGACAACCTAGTTGATCCTGGATTATGGGGGCCAGAATGCAACCTAAGTCCCTAACGCCAGCCCGTCCTCGCCGATCCTGCGGCCAACGCTAATCAATAAGGAAGAGTGCGTTTAGAGGCTTCCTATCATTGGCTATCATGGCATCGCCTGTCTATTAGGAGCGACGGAGGGTGTCACTGCCCGTCCCGTTGCAGATGATCCCTGATCGATTTAGGGGACACTAGCACTGGACCCCCCAGGGTCTGCAGCTTATAAACATGAAGGGTGCAGGACCCTTATTTATGAGTTGAAACATATTTTGCGAGCTTGTACAGATTTACGTTGAGGCTCAAGGCCATCCGGGGCATATGGTTTGTCCGTCGCTGGTTTAATTATGGCCACGAGGCAGTATAGTCCGAATGAAGATCGGAGCATTCTTGGAAACACAAAGTCTTATTTCTCTCATCTTGTGCGCCCAAGTCGCTCTTCTTTACGAGATGGGAGTAATGGAGGTGATACGTCGAGCCAGAGTACGACGGGCAGCACTGCCCGACAACCTGCACTGAAGGTCCATAAGAAGAAATTAAAGACGTCGGTAGCGGGCTGGATCCCCTACACGTTCCGGCATTATTTCATGGGCGTCCTAAGTGTCGTGACCTTTGGCCTAGTACTTGTTACGTTTCTGTTATGGTGGAGATCCTCGATAAACTATGGACTGGGGCCTGATGATGGCTCGTCTGCTTTGCTTTTCGGCTGGCGTTACAGCCCGACTGCGATTACCGTGTTATGGATTCAATTGACCGCCATGTTATTCGACGATGTTAAACGTACCGAACCCTATGCCCGATTGGCACGACCGGAGGGTGCAAAGGCATTGACGAGCATTCTGGAAACACCAAGCCCCTGGTGGATTACTCTATACCAGGGATTCGCGAAGAAGAAGTATGGCCGACGCAGTTGGATATTGATTTGCGCATCATTAATCAATATTGTTGGATTTCTCGCCATTTCGCCGCTGTCTTCTGCCTATCTATATTCGGAAAATATGATCGTCCCTCACACGACAGATTTCTTGCGTTACTCCCCTGTGTCTGGCGCGCCCATTCCTATCGACGTGGATCAGACTACACATTTTCGCACTATCGCCAATCTTCTTCAAAATGTGTCAACTTCACCCTGGATTACGGACAATTATACGATTTTACCTTTCTGGCCTACCAGCCTCAAGGATGGAGCGATCGGCTCCTTGCCAACAAATTCCCAGCAGACATGGAAAGCAGATACCATAATGTTTAGGAGCGATTTGAGCTGTACAACAATGAAGAGTGTTGCCGAGAATGCAGACTCGGACAACGTGACTATCATCTGGTCTTCTGCTGATGGGTGCAAGTATGGGCTTTCGGCGACGCAGGATCTTTTCACCACCGGTGGCGCCAGTTGGTCTAATACGTCGACATTCTTCTACTCAGAAGAAACTTTGTTCGTGAGCGAGAAATTCTCCTCGTCAAACCATACCGCTGAATGTAATGGTCGTGAGATCATCATTGCAACCGAGCCATGGCCGTCGGTAACAAACCCCGGCCGATATGTCGCTCAACTTTGCAGTACCAAGTATTATATGGCCAATATCTCGGTCACTGTTGCATTGGCAGGGGACGAGCCCGAGATCACTTTCAATGAAACCGATTTCGATCAGAATAGAGTCATTATCCCGGAAGGTCTTATCAATACGACCCTGTTCCAGGATATGACCCTGACCTCGGAATGGAACAGCTATATGATCTCGTCCCCGTCAATGATGGGAGGAGCCTCCGTTATCCTCGGCGCCCTTTACGACTACAATATGACCGATCTTGTCAATGACCCGGACCTAGTGTCCTCTGCCGCGAAAGCAAAGCAACGCTATCTCGGTGAAGTCATCCAGTCAGGGTTAAGCCAGGACAATGCTGCCAAGAGTGTCCCCATGCAGGCTCAAATTCGTGCGGTTGAAACCCGAGTCGTAGTCCAATCAGGCCCTGCATTGGCTCTCGGCATCCTCTTTGGTCTTGTCTTCTTGCTTCTGCTCGTTGTATGGTGGACCTCGCGATTGAACCGCAGGCCATTGAATTTGACCAAGGATCCAGCAACTACCGCTGGAGTTGCCTACTTGGTGACGCAGAACCCGAGAGCAAGGTCTGGCTTCCAATCCTTGAGGCAGCCGTCAAGCAATGATCTTCAGAAGAGGCTTGGGAGTGAGTGGTACTACACGGACTCCCAAGGTTTATCTAAGAATCACCCCGAGCAAGCAAGAAATGAGGAAATGGTCCAGTCAAAGAACGGAACACCGGGACTACTTCGATTACCAGCGCTGATCGGCCTGGTCGTGGCTTTAGTGGCTATTGTGGTTGGTGTTTGTGTGCTCTACCATTACGCCGAAGCATCCGACTTGTATCAAAAGGCGTTGGTTTATCAGTTCAAGATTTCATTCCTCAGCGGTAGCTTGTCCTCGATAGCTCCCTTCTCCATGATTCCGACTATCATTTCCGTGGGGATCGGTCTGTGGTGGAGCGCAATGGATGAGAACCTCCGTCGTTTGCAGCCATATCTCTCCATGGCAAAGCATGATCCGCCTTATAAACAGGGTGTTGATCTTTCATATCAAACATCCTACTGGTTTTGGGCAGCTACCAAGGCGGCTTTTAACAAGCAGTGGCTGCTCTTCTTGGTCACTTTGGGATCAACTCTATCCCCGATATGTTCGTTTGCCCCCGCAATCTTCCTTATTCTCAAATTACTAACTCCCTGTAGACACAACCGCCATGTCTGCACTTTTTGATCGCGGGACTGGCATCATCGTCAATCCCGTAACATTGCATCGCAATCTCGAGCTCCGCGAAGTCCCTTTCATCTATGAGACACAGCAGTCCATGTACCCCGGCGCATCCATGAACTATCCCACCGCCGTCCTCGAGACTCTCTATCAGAATCTTTCTTCTTACTACATGTATACTGCTATCGTTCAATTGACCCTCAACGGCACCGAGCCCGCCTGGAGCAAGGATGGCTGGAGCTTTGTGCCTCTCGATTTGAGCAGCATCTCAAGTTCAAATTCTCTTGCAAAGCTTGGTGCCAGTCAAGCGGACAGCCTGGGCTCTGTGTCGCAAAATAACGTCACCTTCAACACGCCTGCCATCCGGGGTCGAATTGAATGCAGCCCTCCTCCAATGCAAGTCCTCGCAAATCTCTCTTCATGGACTACGGCTACAGACCTGTCCAATCACACTATCTGGAATAAAAGCACAATCCCAGACGGTGTAAACGGTGGCTATCAACTGGGCAATACGTATAAAAGCAGACAGTTTCCGAGCAGTATAACACCTCTCTTGCCTAGGCAGAATCTGACGGAATGCATTGGCTGTACCACTGCGTTCGTCAATCCAGCTATGCTAATCTGCTGCGGCAATGGAAGCACCGATTCTCGTCAAGGGAGTGTGGCAATTGGATACTGGTCTCCCAACGACGCCCTCGACTACTTCTCGCCAACATCTTGGCAGAAGAACTTTACGGCGAAGTGGTTCTATGGTGATGCAATCACCGGAATCAAAGTGAATAACAACACTGTCACAAATCATGTGGACGCAGGACCGTTGTTCCCCTCACCGCCGTCAATTTCCTTGTTCAATTGCCAACCTATCATTGAGACTGCCGATGCCAGTGTCACGGTAGACCCCTCAAGTGGTGAAATCCAGTCTTACAACATTACAGGCTCGCCAAGGGTCGCGACAGGGGCCTTTGCCGATAACTTTGTTGCTCACAACGGCTCTGTTACCGACTTGCGTTCTGGGTATAGTAAATTCAACGTGACAATCAGGTAAGTCACATCTATATCTATGCCTCCATCCAAAGTGACACTAGAATTGGTTTAACCGTCATTTTTAGCTACGGCCACATCTTCATGAGCACCCTCCTAACCGCAGCCGATCTCCAACGCATCTCCGGCGTCTCCCACACCCTCGGCTACACACTCGAAAGCCTCGACGACAACACCTTCAACATCCGCGACGAGATGCAGGGCCTAAACATGGATTTCATGACATATGCAATGTACTCAATGGCCAAAAAGAACCCGGAAGCTCTCCTCAACGAAACCACATTCGTCAAACTTGCGCAGAAGACATTCACAACTTTCTTCCAGCACTTCGTCGGCAGCAACATTACCATGAATACCGGCGGTTGGGCTTATCAGACGATCAACGCCAGTCTCCCGGCTGACCTCGCACCCGCGGTCGAGTACATTAATGGCTACGTGACCGGTCCCAAGGCGACGGCATATCAGGATACTATCCACCCCATCTCACATACCAACAGAACCGCCGTGACGCAGGTCTCCCAGCGCGTTGAACTAATCCAAATGAACGCCGTCGCGGTCTGGCTCAGCGTCGGCATAATGGCCTGGCTCATCCTGACAACACTCGTCATCGCTATGCTTCAAAAACGCTACTTTGGCCGACTCGTCCGCAACGTCGAGTGTCTGGGCGACGTGCTTGTTCTCATTGCCGGCAGCACGAATCTGCTACAAGTTGTCCGTGAGATACAGGCTGGTCGACTTGCTCCGGAGGACTATGAGCATTTGCGGACGCGGCTGGGATGGTTTATGGATGAGGATGGGGCGTTGAGGTGGGGGGTTGAAATGGAGGAGGCGTTTAGAAATGGGCCTGGGGTGCAGTGGGTTGCTGCACCGTTCTTTTCGAAGAAGGGGACTAATACGTGGAGTCTTTCGGATGGGGATAAGGAGTCGTAGAAGGAGGGTTGGTGATTAATGCCTTGAATCTTCCTGACAGGGAAGAGAGTGTGACTGGTGGAGGGTTGTTTGTAAATATTGCCTCAGGGACGTACATAAGTTGCTTGATGTAGAAAGGAGTTGAAAGTCTATTGTACAGTACATTGTTGGTTCTCTCGCTTTTCGCTGGAAATAGTAAAACAGGTGTCCAAGTCCACTGCTCCGGTCAATGGATGAGAATGTTACCGAGTGAGGGTGTGCTTTGATCGCTTTATGATGAACCGGGGATACCCAAATCGCCAAGATTGCCCACATTCAAGAAGTCCATCGCAGCGCCTGCATCGACGATGCCCTCTTCCTCTTCTTCCTCTTCTTTTTGCTCCTCCTCATACTCTTCTTGGCCCTTTGCCACAGCGGAGATCATGCCAATGTGGAACATGTAGCCAACCAACACTGCAACGCCGCCCACGACAGCCGCGACGGACGCGTATAGATCATTTTTACCGGCATCGGCAGCCTGGGAAACAACGTTGCGTTCGAGGCCGGACAGATCTGCATCCGGGGACTGGGCACCTGCCTTCAGTCCGTTATACCTGCGAAGTGTGCGGAGGAGTGGCGTAGATTCAGCTAGTGAATCAAGGAGGGTGCTGCCCACAGCCGCAACGGAGATACGGCTGGGAGTCCGCCATGGCAGCGGCGATGAAGGCGCAGACTCCGGCTGAAAAGCATGAGCAACCTCCACGGGCGCCTGGCCAAAGCATCGTCGTCGCACTCGTTCTGTATATGCCGCAACTCGTGGGCTCTTAGTTCGCATAGCGTCCCGTAGCCATGGGAAGGTGAGCTCGGGCACCAGCGCCAGCGAAAGATATCCTAGCGCAATGCAGTCCAGACTGGACGGTGTATCATCCTCCTTCGCGGCCAAGAGATATGCCTTCTGACCCAGCATGGCCTCCAATGGCTCGAAGAACTCGCCCGTCAGGGCCTCCAGGCGGAAATGATTCTGCTGCGCCGTCCGGCCGAGCAGTTTCGATACCGTGTCGCGTGGGCGCGCAATGAGATTCTTCGGCACTCGGCCGGCTGCGACTGCGGCCGAGTGCTCACGTTGGCGCTGCTCTTCCATCGCTTGCAGGTCCAGCGACGACAGACCTAGGTGCTCGGTGCGGGCTTTGGCGGCGCCATGTAGCTTCGGCGGGAGGATCCATTGGTTTGGCCATTGAAGAAGATCGCCGTATGCGGGTGATGTATTGCCGTAGTAGTTCTGGCTGCTCACGTACAGGGAGAGATCGATGAGGATTTGGCCGCGGGATTCAACGAAGGAGGAGAAGCTGGAATGTTGCGAGGATGCGCATGTTAGCGGATTTCTTTCTACTTCGCTTGCTCGCTTGGTAACAATTGCTCCGACTCAAAGATTTGTTGGTTTGACACGTACGCGATACTATCCGCACGAGCTGTTTCATCAAGGCGGCGGTCCAGATCCCATTCTCCATTCGAAAATTGGCGCAAATACTCCACGATATTGCGGAAGCGGCTCACCCACGTTAACCCATCCTGGAGGGCGGGCAGCTCACCTATACAATCAAGGCAAGTCTTCAGTCAGCTTACTGCGGGTTTGTATTTCGCATGTTTCCCCCTCGATGCGGTCGGGAAAGCCGAAAACATCACGTCACTCACCAGTAGGAGACACCGAGGGATCACTGGTCGCCACAAGCTCCCAGGAGCCTTTAGGAAGGGCTACCGAGCAGTAGGCAATAGCTGCAAGGCATTGCGCCTCAATTGAGGGCAGAGTAAAGGCCGGGCCCCACACATGCAGTTGCAACACCATGTTGGTTTTGGCTGGAGAGAGAAGGCGGCCCGCGGAGTTGCGGACTGACCTCAACTGGGTTGGCAGGCGAATCACGTGTGTTTACAGCCTACTGGCATATTTAGAGACCATCCTTCTTCACACTCGTATGAATTTCAGGAGTATTTCTAAATCAATAAAATGGAATATACCATATGAAAAGCAGCTGTTTTGTCTCAAGTCAGGCCTGTCCTTCAAGACCCAGGAACAGGAGAAAGATCGTCTGAACTGTATCAGGCTTGATTTAGGCCTCCTACTCCATGTCCTACTCGATCTTTCCGTTGTTCCATGTTTTGGCTTCGACCTTGTCTTGTCTGCCTTTCACCTTGCTTTATCACCTTCACATCATATTGCATGTGCCCGACTCTTGATCAAACCCGAAATACTCTTGGCGACAAGGTCGTGAATTGCTTTACCGGGGTGGTAATCATTCCACCAGAGGCAACTAACCCCATTGGAGCTGTAGCAGAGCGCATTTGGAGCTCCATAGGCAGTCGGATTGTCGACAGCCTTGTTGAAGACTTTGGTTGTGTTCAGCATCCACACCGTAGCCTCCCTATTGTGGTGCGCAAAGTCCCTGATTCCCTTGCGGATTGCATTATTGAACTTGTCAACATCAGAAGTCATAGCCTCCTGCGCCGCTGCTAACTTCCCAATTAACAGAGGCGTACGCTGGAGTGGCGGGACTTCCAAGAAGACAAATACCGCGAGCCAACGTTATAGAGGTTTTGGGCTTGTGCGAGGTATTGCTGAACAGTTTCACCGAATACTGTTCTCCAGTCTCTCAGGTTCTCGCCTCTTGGAATGTCGTTCATCCCAAACCATGCTGTAAAGAGAGAGTCGTTTGGATTCCAAGTGCCAGAGGCATTCGAGTAATGCCCTTGAAAGATCTGAGCCTGCTGGACATAGGACTTAACAACGGGCTGATAGGGCGGAATGAGGTTGCTGTCTACGGTAGCTCCCGCTATCGCGAAGTCGTATGCAAGAACGAGTGATTTGTTGTACTTAGCAACCAGGTTATCGACCCAGTTATATCCGCCAGACGTTGTCTTTCCAGGAAGTGCGGGATTACCGATCGGGTTCGAGGCATTTGGCTGTGAACCGCCGTACTGGAAGCCGACGGTCGTGTAGCTGTCACCACTAGAATAATGTATGAGATTCATGGCCATCAAACCGCTGCATTAAGCTACTTACAAAGCAAATACATTGGTGAACTCTGGGATATCAAAGCAAGCGCCTGATTCCCGAATTGGCATGGCACTCACCATTGCACCACAGAGTAGGATGACTGAAAATCATATTGACTGAAAATCCGAGAAGAAAAGCTTGGGATTTGTCTTGGTCAGACGGCTAACTACCAGGTTAAAGCGAACGAAATAAATTGTCAATTTTAGTACTGATAAGACCTATTTATCTTTCCTACTCAAGTCACTTTAACTCCTCTCGTGTTATGTTTGGCTGCTATACTTCTTGCTATTTTGCGTTTCTCCGGAGAAGAGGATGGTTACATACAACTAGACAAACATTATCCACCAATAGCCACGCTCACATCTTCCATCTGGCTGTAAGAGGGGTTCTAATGAGATCCTGTAGATATTTGGAGCTGTCTGCTTAGGGCGATTGCTCTAAAACCATAGGAGAGGTACGGTTTCACGAGCCCTTTGCAAAAAACTCGGTTGATAAGGCTACAAAGATACGGACATGGACATCAGGGAATAGAGGTTCCTAATAAGGACAATTGAATAATTGACTACAATACTACTTTCCAAAATAACAGGAGACTGTTTGGGCCTGCTGGACCGAGGTGAATATACTCCGTACGTACAACCATATTTCCCCTGCCGGGTGGAGCTTTCTTTTCTTCGCTGTCGCCACTTTTATGTGGTCGCTTAGAGTCATACAATACCTGAGTTATCCGAACCTCACTATCACACCGTGCTAAATTTGAGCCCTAATAACTTGTAGCAAAATAGCACAAACCTCGATGCTAGTCACGTCAATCAATCAATCAATCAATCAATCAATCAATCAACACTCTATTAACCTGTTGCAACCTAACTAGTGGCGTAATGGTTATGCAGGCGCTTCCTCCGGCGGAAGCAAGAGTGGTCCGAACGCCAGACCCGCGCATGAAACAGTAAACACATAGGAAAATGGCGTCTTGCCACATAAAATAAGCCCAACAACAATATCAAAACGCCCGCAATGCCCTCAGTCCCACGATATATCTCTCATCTTGCCCTCACATGGCCTGCTGCTTCCTTTGCATCTCCATCCCTGCCATCCTTCTCCAGCATTCATACCATCCTCCTGCTTCGTTCTCGATTGGTGGCGTTCGTTGATATTGGATGTAGTTTTCCAAGACATCTCGGCAGGCCTCGGGTGTCGGTGTTCTTCCTACCCAGCGTCTTCACCACCTGCGCCTGCCAGTCTATCCTGGCTCGTTGTTTCGTCGCCTTTGCGGGGGCTCTGGCTCGATTTGGACGTGTCGAAACTGCCCATGTAGGCCTGTTTGCAACATGAATTCGGCCACCTAGCGGGCGGCCTGCGAGTGCTATATAATCGCATCGTAGTCCGTCGAATCCCCAAGATCGGTCATCCGGATCTTGTCAAGGAGGGTTTTCCTCAGATCAGCGTACAACGGGCACTGCATCAAGACATGTCTCGGTGTTTGAGACCCCTCTTTGTAGTAGCACTGATCTGATTCAACCGCCTAACTTTTGTCAGTGGAGCAACGACACTTCGTACTGGCTCAATCACTCAATGCCTACTGGATATCAAAATCAGTCCACAGTCTGGTTCCTTGGTGGTAGATACGTCAACGTTCAGGGCCATGGCTATGGAACATTCAACGGCAATGACCAGGCCTGGTATGATCTCGTCAAAGGCCAATCCAATTATCCAGGTACGTGATAGCAAGCTCATAGTTGACTTGTGCTAATTTCTATATAGATCACCCTATGGCCCTGATGATCTGGAATGCCCAGGACTCAGTATTTGAGGGTCCCTGTTTCCTGCAGGCTCAAATGTGGTATGTTCTGGCTCCTGAAGTATGAGGCGAGGTCAACTTCCCCGGCTGATATTCCAGTACTGTGACGGTCATGTACTCGGAGAGGGTGTTGCTGCAAGATATCTACGTCAACAACACCAGTAGCAACAAGAACCCGGCTCGAAACACCGATAGTGCCAACACGATGTTCTCTGATAATATTACGTTCGGTCGGTGGATAGTCAAAAACGGCGTTGATTGCATTGCTATGAAGGCTAATTCGACCAACATCCTCATAGAAGATGCCACCTTCTATAACGGCGAAGGCATTGCCCTTAGCAGCATTGGTCAGTATTATGGGCAGTTTGAAACTATTGAAAACATTGCAGTGCGTAATATCGTCTGCAATAATACCAAGTACGTGGATTACGTGGACCGGTGACCAAGTTGGATACCCTCCAAATGGGGGTGGTGGTGGCCTAGGTTGTGAGTCTCTCTATTTCATCCGTATTTACGAAGCTAGGCGCTGACCATTTGACAGTTATAAAAAACATCAGTGAGTAACTCGGCACGAGATACACTAACATCTACCGCTATCAGTGCTGACAGACTGTTTTCAGACTGCAATAACTTCACTACCGTAGGCATCACCACCACACCTATTCTCTTTCCAGTGCACGACCTACAATGGTGTCACCGGAAACTGCAGCTCTTCGCTGTTCAAGATCTCCGACTTTTCAGCTACCAACTATCGAGGCACCAGCAATTCAGGTTACATCGCCAAGCTCCAGTGCAGTAGAGCAGCTGGCGGTTGTGATAGGATCGATCCTCATTGAAAATATTCAGCTTGAGAATATTGCAATTGATCCGCCAGTCAACGCAACCAAGTTTTCTTGTTCTGATGTACATGATCCCATTGGTTTCAGTTGCTAGTTGTGTGATCTTTTCTCTTCTTTCCTTCTGAACAAGTACCGCGGCAGTCAAAAGTCTGAATCTTGAGACTGGACTTGAAAGCGGATTTAAGGTACAGCTAGATACACATCAATTTGATATTCTTTGAAAGATCTCTCATTCGTAATCTTCCAAGTTGTCTTTGGCGCCATTTCTTGGCACGCCATACTGTGCAGACGATTTCGAAAGGTTTTTTCGGGGCTCTAGTCATATAGAACGCCACTGTAACGATACGGCGGATATGACCTCGGAGTACATGGGATGAATATTGACTTTTACGCAGGGACATGAATCAACCCTCAGGAACGAGGTTTTGACTCGTGGATAGTTTCCGGGAAGTCTATCCAGTTGTCTGTTCCAGATTTAGATAGATAGCCAGGGCAGCCTTTTGATTCTTGTTTTAAGATTCAAGTGGCGTGAGCACGGTTGATAGAGGCGGTGCTATTGAAACTAATGGTACTCCAAACGGTCAGTGCAGAAGACTGTCATGCTGGCGATTTTACCCGACCAATCGAATTCAAGCGATGGATGAGGAGTCGAGATCAACCCCGTTAAAATCATTTGCGAGGAGAATATTCGCGTAACATCAACCCAGACTTTGACGGCCATGGCATGCTTCAGAAGTGCGCTTGCACCCTCGTATTCTACCTGAGACACTCAGTTGCAGCAGCACATCACGTTACCTCTTCGTATATTTAAGTTATCCCGCCCGTCATCACCATCTTCCGTTTCATACAAGGCAGGAGGTTAAGATCAATGTCCTGCCAAGTACCCATTGTATCTCCCTCATGACCAGACATATCCTTGCTTGGTTAGTAACTTGATTTTCCATGTTAGCATCCCTGCGTCTCACACCAGCCGCTCTTATCGCGGCTCGCTATGACCTCACGACAACACGTGGTTGCGCCACAGCCTGGGGATATGTCCAGATCATTGGCATTTCATCCTAGAAAGAAAACAGTGAGACGATGAAATGTCAAAGCACCTCATAAGAAGTCGGGACTCGGGACAGAAGGGCCCCACGACTAGAGCCCTGTTTCTGATTCTCTTGCGGGGGAGGAAGAGGGGCAAGGGGGCTCAACCACAAGTCCCATGAAATCAGGCGGGTCATGATTATTATTATCATACCATGCAACTTTTCATAGCCCATTTCCCTAAAGCGGGGATACCTCAGGTCCCATGGAATAACAGCCTCAGTTCTCGGGAGATCTCCGGCTCCGTTCGCTTGTTGATGACGACGTTGAAAGCGAACGGACCAACGGCTGTGCGGGACTCCCGCACGAGCCCGCCGCCAATCCCAAGAAATAATCAAGAGTCACTCACTGATCGACGAGTCATCGAAGCTCGTGAACGAGAATTGTTATCGTAGTCCAACGTCTGTGGAAGAATAATCCACCTCAGCCCCATCCTCCAAGGGCCAAGGCATATCCGAATAAGCCCAGGCACCCTCGACCATTGGCCTCCCCCAATCACAAAGCATACCAGTTACCTGGATACGCATCCTGGATTTCAACGGTCCAAGATCAATCCCGCCAAGGTGGACAAAGTCGCAATTCTTTCCTGATTTCCTCCTTGTCGTGCTCTCCACGTGGGGCTAGCGACATGATCGTATGAGCTGGCCAATGCACGACGATGGAAAAGGAATAATAAAGTAGGGAGGAGGGATTATACGGAAACACGGGAGCTAGATGCACACTGCCTGAGACTCTGTACGTACAGTATCTCTCTGCCCTATAGCTATCGCTCACCCTATCCTGTATCCTGTATTCTGTAGCCTAGCGTCATGTCCATTGTTGCAGCGCGACATGCGTCAGACTAAAATAACGCCCTGCATGTCCATATCGCGCATGCTCATCGCCCGTCGATAAGAGTCGCGCCAGATCGGTGGCACTTCCGATCGGCCGGCGGATAGAGAGTGGACCTTTAGATGCATAGCAATGTATCCGATTTGTATACACATACCAAAGGAATAGCTGCATTAGATTGGACAGATGAATGTACTAACTAAAAGGACGATACTCTGAGTTAATCATTCACTCCGTACAGCCTACCAGCTATGAACAAAGACCCCCTCGTGTCCGGTGCTGCGTCAGTCGTCTGACGACCGCCGCATTGCGCCCTGCGCCTCGCTTGTCACTATCCCCGCTACGCCGGTCGCCGGGCGCATGGACTTGGATGGCGGCTGGATGGTGGTGAAACGAGCGGGCGGGGCGATGGTGTTTCATGCTGCTGCGACAGCGGATATGATCCAGATAGACATCATTCTGATTGCACACATGCATCAAGTTTCTTTTTCAAACCAGGTGTGTTTATTCCATTTCGGGTCTAATCGGGTTTTTAAGGCGGGAGAAGATTATGCACGACATGGTGTGATGGATGGTAAATTGATGATAAATGACAAAAGTGCTTCTGCGGGGGTATATTAAAATAAAAAAAAAAGTCTATGATACATGCCGTTGGTTCAGAATCGGCCCAACAATGCAAGCGGCTAAAACGACAGATGAAAAATAGGAAAAGCCGGTAGAAAGGGGGGAAAACTTCAAAATCAAAAGGTGATTACAAGATGGAGAGGACGGTCGAAATGACCTATCAGTTCGACCCGCGAATCAGACAAGAAAAAAGAGAATCAAAGAAAGTCAAGAGAGATAATGACCCGCCAACGTCAAATTGACGACTGGCCGATCGGGAGCGTGCAAGTGATCTGAGATGATCTGAGCGTCGTCAACAGGGCACAGGAACGGCGCGAAGCACTGCCAGCCAATTGTTGGAGCCGCGGCCAGTGAGGAGAAAATGTCGATCTCCGCATCTGCGCGTCAGAGCTGCAATTTTCAACCAAGATTCGGTAGATTGCAACCCCCTCCCCCCCCCCCCCCGCACGTCCGGATGGAGGGAATCCAAATCCCGAAACCGTGGGTCAAAAAAGGTTGAAAGGATAGTAAATAAAAAAAAGATATTGTATCAAAAGGTGGCTGATAATGCAAAAGTCGAAGAGCGGGGAGGGCCCTGTTGCGCCGGCGCCGGGTCCCCTTCCTGTTTGGAATGACCAGGTGAGATTGAATGATGAGAGAGAAGATAATGTAGGAAAAGCAAGATTGCTTGCTTTATCCCTCTGTCAGCCCGGAAGGTGAAACGAGCGGGTCGTTTTCCCCCCCCCCCTCCTCTGCGCGCGCATAGCCAGTGCTGTAGTAGGCGTGGCCGAGAAGATGCGCGGCGAGGAAGATTCCACTCAGGTACTTTTTGTTGCCATGAGCGGATAGAGCGGGCGGACGGAGCGGGAGAACCGGGTTGGTTGGAGAAGGTTGGAGTATTAGAATAGTGTCGATATTTTGACAAGAGGCCGAATTCGAGAGGGAAATTCATCAAGTAGCCGGAACCAGATCGATTGCGCGAAGTCATTTCATATCCATGCCGAAGGGATAAGCCCTCCCAGATGTCGTGGGTGCAATCCCGGCTAGGCCAGGATATGCACCAGAGTCGTCACGGTCATTGGAGATGGGCGAATTTATTTTGGCAGAGGAGGCAGAGGGCCCTTGGGAGGAGGGCCGGGGCAGGGAGGGAAGGAGTTTCCGACGGAAGGCATAATGACTGGTGTGGTGGTGATGTGGTTGGTGGGAAGGTAGAAGAATATCGTAGGTTGCTAGTAGTATAGCAGAGTAGATGGTAGTAGACAGTAGTAGTGTAAAGCGTCAAAAGTTTAGGTAGTTCACGTATGTCAGTAAGTCACGGATGATGGAGAGAGAAAAGAGAAAACATGGTCGGCCGAGGAGCACGAGTGTTCTTATAGCCAGAAATGATCTTTCCCAGGCTGGGATTATGGATACCATCATTATGATTTATGATTTATGATTATTATTATGATTTTATTTTATTTTACGGTGTACGGAGTAAACTACAGTAGGACTAAATTACATTAGTGCAGCCTGCTACTCACTGACTTTCAGCTCCCCCCATTCCCCCCCCAAATCGAACATCCCTGCCATGAACAGGAGGCTGAGTATCCACCTGATCTGACGTAGGAATTATTACGATTTGACTTAGCGTGTTGGCCGATGAATAATAATCCCCTAAGGGGAAATCTAATGGAAATTCCCTAGTTTTTCTAGAAGCTATCCACCCCGAATTCCCGCGTGGCGTTTTCTGTCTCTGGTGAACCACTAGTGGATAGGGACGGGAGCGCAGGAAAGGGGGGGGGGAAGGGAAAAAGCAGAAAAGAAATTTTAGGTCTGTATCATATATACGTATGTATATTAGATCGTCACTGGGTCATGATTTGATCATTGATTCTTAATTACTCCGCTAAATGTGCAATAATCATCATCAATCAGTCCTGGAGAAACCAGACTAACCCGGAGATGACCCTAGACACACCCCTCGGAAGCTAAATGTTCCTTTGCAATACCCAATACTACATTCTGTCTACCGCACACTCCATCCCCGTTTACCAATAATTCTCCTCTGCACTGTCACGACGGTGTTCGCCAGACAAATTATCATGAAACCACGCGAGGTGACAACTGGGAATGGGCAATCTCCCGTGGCCCCACCAAGGCTCCATCAGGACGGTTCCTCGATGCGGTGAGCGGAGGAACCAAGTCGCATTTTTTTTGGTCTTTCTTTATTATTGTTTTATTTTTTTTTGGTTAAGCTGAGCCCTGTACTCCGTACATCCTTGTCCAGAAGATATTTGAATGACCCGTCGGGAGTAGGAAGGAGACCTCTCTAAGAACAGGTCTAAGCGTTTGTCCACGAAGCCTACAAAGCCTACAAAGTATGTACTGTACTTTGTACATAAACTTCTCTTGTTCCCAATGAAATCGATGACTCAACCACCACCGAGTTACGGGGACCGAAAATAAAAATGAAAAAGATAGGGTCCAACCAGTCAGGGTAAGCGACACGTGCTAGCGTGTCGATCGCAAGGGGGAAAAAAGAAGCAAAGAAAGAATCATAGCACAAAATTTCCTATTTCCAGACTAACGGCGCACTGGAGATGGAATCATCTCCAACAAGTTCGAGTTAGACCCGGGCTTTCACCGATTCGTATGGCCCATCCTACCGGGTTTGTGCCAGGCCACCCAAGGTTGAAAGATCAGGCATCCGTCACGATTTGAGGATCAGGATAAGCTGTCTGTGGCGCAGGGACTCGGCTTACAACGATGATTTGTCTGTTTTACCCAGGTTTGACTCTCGGGCAGATGGGTGAGCCAGCAAGAGCAAATAGAAAAAAAAAGAAAATCATGGTGATTTTCCTCGGATTATTATCTGACACGTCAACAACATAAGTATTTGTAAACGTTGTTGACGTTGTATCTCTCTTTCTTTTTTTTTCTCCCTTTTTTTCCCTTGGTCTCTGTGGCTCAGATAACGGTCTGCGTCCGGGGTGGTGGGGATGGGGACTGACTTTGTCTCAGGGGGAGGCGAATTTCTTGTCCTCCTTTCAACTTCAAAGGTAAAGACAACTAACTACTCCGTACTCCAATGAAAGATGCTAAAAAATTTTTTTCTAAATAAGGCCAGGGTTGACAGTCTCACCCTCGACACCGCCGGACCCATCACCGACCGTGGTTGATACCCGTGGTGTTTATTCAACATAACCAGCAAATAGAATGTGGACGATTATGTGTTCAAAGAACGGTCAAGATCTAAGGGTGAGGCTATTCTTGATACCTGGCCGAAGCGAAGGCTGTTGCTCCCGTCTCTTTCGGGGAATTTCGCACATTGCTTATCGGTAGGTTACAAATAGAAAAGAGGAATGATATCTCTAGGGCAAGGAATGATTAGAATCGAATCACTAATAAGAATGATTACATACAGCTTTGTGCAGTAACTAGTTAGTGCTTTAGTGCCAGTGTAAAGAAAGCCCTAAACTCATGCGGGAACCCAATTTTAAGTCGATTCCCGCTAACGGAGAACACAGCCGAGTCAGCTCCGCTCCAAGGCTGTCGGCCTGTCGCTGATAATGCCACGGTTTCTAAGCTGACAGTCATCCCACATCTGCAGATATCAATATAATAATATTATGGCACTATCCATCAAACAGGTAATAGCATGGACGACTCCGTTCTTCCTCTATCTCCTGTCCTCGGTTACAGAGTACGAAGTTGCAGAGACACATCGCTAATGTACTCGGCCAAAGAAAGGTAGTCGCGGATAAACTACTCCGACCATTGCACATCCTCATTTTGACACTGCAGCGGGTACGACAGGACAAGCTTGCATCTGCATGGATTGCCCTTGCCCCTCTTCTTCATCAAATGGACATGCAGCATGCAGCATGCAGCATGCAGCATGCAGGTGTACAGGCATGCAATGCCACTCGTTCATCGCCCTGAAACCCCCCCTGCTCCCCAGGGTTGATCCCGCACATCACTAGGCCAGGGTGGTGTTGTTTCAAGAAAGATCTACCCTAACTACGCCATGCTTTCTCCGGAGTAGTGGGAGTACATACTACACTATCCCGAGACTACGCTTCGCTGTCCGTGTGGCGTCAATTGCGTGCTCGGCATCCGATCGCTGATTGAAGCGATGGATATCGACTCCGTAGTCCGGTAGTACTATACTAATTACCTACTACACAAACGCATACAAACGGAGATGAAGTGTATGCATCTTGCAAGGTGTTGTAGTCGGAGTATACGCTCCGTACGCCGTATGCAGTAGTAGACACTACTGCAAGAATCCCCAAATTGGAGAGCCCGTCTCTCTAAATCATTTTGATTCTCCGGCATGCCCCGGAAGTTAGACCTCCGCAACTCCGGAATTGAGCATACGTTTGCCCTGTTTTTTGGAGCAAGTTCAAGTTAAGTTGCTTAGCCTCCTTCGTCCGGGCTCTACTGCAGAAACTACTACTACCCTACACGGCCCTGGGCCCTCCAATACGACACAAAGCAAGGCAAAAAGGCAAACAACCCAGGTCAAAGGGTTGACGGCCCCAACCGCAATGTGCGCATGACCACAGCCCTATACGGTAACTTGGTGGACAAGGAGCATCGGCCTTGTCCGTGCGACCGGGATTTGCGAAATTCAAAAAGAGCAGATTAGAGTGGTAGGATTCGTCAAAGTTGCCAAGTACTTTCCATATGTACTCCATTATTACTCCGTACAGGACTCCATAACGTCTGTGCCAATGTACTCCGTACTGTAGTGTCTACTATTCCTGTTCCTGATTCTAGTGGATACACTTGGCTGCCTGTGTGCCTGTACCTGGCAGCCGGATAAAGTTCGCGGCTCTAGCGGTTCCCACAATCCAAAAATCGCTGTACTACCACTGGACAAAGTAGCGAGAGGAGTTGTGGAGCCCGAAAAAGTGTCCTGGAAACAAACGAGTGGCAAAATACCCCGTCTATGTGGGACAGGCTACAGCAAATATGTAATGCGAAAGGGGGAAAAGAGAAACAAAGGAGGAAAGGTTTCCTTTCCGAATCTCAACAAAGGCCCCAGTGAAATTCCTACTACGCTAAGACTAAAAGACTAATAGACCACGAACTTCAATAACGAGTTTCGATGGGTATTAAGGCTGTGCAAAAACTCCACTGAAGAATGGGGGTGCACCGGCCGCCGTTCCGCGCCGTTGGAATTGAAGTGGGATAGCTTAGTGGAGGTCTCTCCGATGGCGGTCTCGGGAAAAGGAGAGGTGGGAAATCGGACATTTTCACCGGGGGAACAGTAGTGGTTGGTGTTTTCGAGATTTGTTATCTATTGTGCTTCTGCTACTCCATATACGAAGTATATCACTATCAAGTAGTTCTAATTTATACCCTGTCAAGCGCAAACAATGATAGGTATTGATGGAAGGATTTAGTTCACTTATAGAATTCAGGAACGAGGATCAACAGCGAGTTGCCTGTTTGGGTCCGGCCCCGCCAGCACGTGGCAAAAGGGGTTTGTTTGGGTTGACTGCTTGATATGGAGGTTCGTTGAGTTGGTTCCAAGGTTCATGGTTACCCCTTCAATTCATGATTATTGTTCGGGATAAATATCGGAGCCAGGAAATTGGGTTTGACGCCCGTTTGACGGTTTGATCGGTGATCTAGGTTGGTAGATAGCTGAATATACGGTCAGTACGGAACTGTAGATTCCGAACAATAGTATTCTACACTATATGTGGTATATTCCATACAACTGAGCCGACTCTGTACAACGCCTTCCTCTACGGTACTGAACGCAGGACTAGAGAGATATTACGCAATTTCCAAGAGATAGTCTATTCGCTAGCTCACGTTACTATCTTAATCTCTATCCGACTGGCCAGGATGATTTCCCGTTTTCCCAACAGATTGGGTCGGCAAGTACGGAGACGGGAGTACGGAGAGAATCAAGCCAATAAATCTGCTCATCTAATTCCAAAAGAACCTAATCAATTCCCTAGTTTAACCCTAGATCAACCAAAAAAAATTCAGTCTTGCACGGGAACCAGTCGACCGCCAATGGGGTTATGCCATGGGGAAGGTCACGGGAAGTGGTGGAGGAGACGGGCTGTTTCACGTCGGGGATCCACCTTGGACAACAATAATAATCATCGGCGTTCCACGCGATTTTCTGGAAACAAACGGCGAACCGAGGCCCCGCTAGAGCGAAGCCACATGATCTTCGGTGCCAGAGTCCAGTTGTGCGCTGAAGAGTTGAGGCTGGGCGGGACTGCAATGTTCTTGGGAAACAACCGGCAAGATCACCACGACGGGTCCATGAAGCCAAGGGGAGGTCGATGGTTTTCATCTTCTGCCGTTGTGCCAGGATGAGACTCATGGTCTCCTTCACGGTTATCATGAACACAACCGAGACATCGAAATCATCAGTCATGGTTCGGAACTGGCGTCTCCCGATGACCAACATGCGATCTGGGATCAGCCATGGCGTAGGCAACCCAAAGTTCAAATGCCTCGCCATGCCTTGCCAAATTTTTAATCTTGACGGTTCCCAGTCTCCAGAAAGCTGGCAGTCCTACTGTAGACCCGGCCAGACTCTTTACTGGGCTTGACCGCCACCTGCGTAACGAATCTCTGGGGTTTCGATTATGGAACCCGCGGCCATCCGATCTCCTCATTACATCCCAAAGGTACCCGAGGCGGGGAGCGGGAATAGGCAACACAGGTCTCGTATCTGGAGATAGACATGGGTACAGAGCCGGATCCGGCCAGGAGCGACTTCTTTCGTACTGGTACATTAGAAAATACCATGCAATTACCCAGGTGGTTCGCGTATCCAAGAAGGCTGACATGTCGGCAGTTCTGCAACTCTGCAATTTAGGTATGTATCACAGGGAGCACCCTGCGTCGCTGCGACAGGTCACGCCACCACGGCTACCCGCCATCCAAGGCGGAGGCGAGGCTTAAACCTTGCAGCTTATCCTCAGCCACATAAGAGAGGGGCAATAGCAGGTTGTACTGTAGGATATGTGTTTCAGGTCTGTTGTCGGACAGCAGAACAGGCAACGCCATTGCTCTACCCCTCAGTCATCGCCGAGACCTGTCTGGGCCTGGCTGGAGATCCATTCCTCCATGAGAGGTTGTTTGGGTTCCGATGTAGCTGTACGCCTCTGCGTCCGGTCTCCTTTGCGGGTAATGAGCAAGCAGAGTACCCATCCTGTGATGTTGAAGCTTTCGTAATGGGTGCTAAAACGCAGCTTTTTCTCATCTTTTGCCGGTCCCTCTCCAGTTTGGGGCTCCACCGCGATTTCTGATAATGAGATTGCCTCCAGACCATTGTCCTCTTCCGCTGCTTCGGGAATGTTGCGCAAATCGACTTCAGCCTCGCTGTCGTCACTATCAAGAATAACCTCTGCCCTGGCAGGCTGGGCCGGGCCAACCGAGTCCTCCGTCATGTCCTCTCCAGGCTCTGGTTTCAGTTTCCTATTCTTCTTGCTGTCCGGCTCGTGGAAGGTCTTGTTGCGGGTCAACAGGGCATGACGGGTACGCGACTCACGGAGGAAGATGGCTACTTCGAATTCATCTGCAAGAGTAATGGAACATGACGTCAGTCGCAGCCTTCTAAATATCAGAAACAAAAGTTTCCCTACCTTCCGCAATGACATCTTTCACGGGCTTGCCCTTCTTGCGTGACCATAGCCGTTCATTCTCTTCCCGCAACTTGGGCAGGACTAGCGGCTGAATTGCAGCAAAGACGCGAGGGAGAACTGGATCGCGTGGATTCAAGAGCCACCGCGAGTCAGACGGGTTGTCCAGATAAATGCGACACTCTAGCACCGAATATTTGCTGATACGCAGGTAACGACGGATGGGAGCCATGCTGTATGTGTTGATGGTAGGTGGAAGACTCACTCCTCGGAGTGATCTGGAGAAGCTGAGCTCATGGAGTCTGTGCCTGGAAGCTCCCGCCCGACGGCAGATCCTGTGATTGGCGAAGGGTCACGCCTCTGTCATCACCACCCCTGTACGGAGTACTCCGTGCTCAAAGAAGTCTTCTCTTGAATCAACAATTTCTTCTTTCTCATCAATGTCGATACTCACCATCTCTGACAACTACTAGATGCCCTTTCTTGATAGTCCGCCATGACCTTGGCTCGTAAGTGCTCAATTGTGACCCACGTGACCAGCGGCCAACCACTGCGATCGGAAAAGATTCTGACTGTCCCCAAGGTCCTCACCCGCCGTCCGGGCTGGAACACACCGGAAGTACCCAGTACCTCCAGTCTCCCTTGGCTGTCTGCGTGATTGAAAGTACCCAGTACTTTGTGCAAACTTCCATCTTTTGACGTCTTCGGCGCCAACAAGGTCCCCATGGGTTACCCCCCCGGCGCCGCTGGGAAGAAGTCCGGCTACGATTTCCGCAGAGTTTGATGAGGGGGTCAATACAATTTCAATCCCTCTTTTGTCAATCGTGAGACTCGGATATCCATATTGCTCTTTTTGTCTTCGAAAAGGCCAGTGGTTCAGTGATTGCACACCTTCCTACCCTGGTAGTGATTCCTGGTACTAGACGCTTTCGGGAAACCAGCCATATCCACCATTCCCGCCCCCTCCGACTCAGATAACGGACAAAGTCACTGCTTCGCCTGTTCATGCTGGTAGCGGCAGGCTAGAGACGTACAGAATACATTGCCAAGAGAGCCAGATCGAGTTTTACCGTGCCTATCGCGCGTAATAACTGACAGAGGTGTCGTGCTGCGTTAGGGTTTGATCTTGACAGGCCAACCTGGTTGTCTTGACGCCCGTTATTGGACCGTTTCGCCAACACTCTCGAGGACCTTGGGGGTGTCGGCCATTGCTGCGAAGCACCCACACAAGATTGACGGCCTGTCTTGGAAAACCCCTCCACTGTCTTCTTTTCAGATCTTCTTTTCGTCTCTCTTGTTCACCCCAAGTGTTTACAACTTCCTCGCCTTGATTTGATCCATAGCCGCCCGGCAATCGAAAGAGCGGTTGCCGTTGATCTTCCAAATCTGTCTATCCACTGCAAAGCCATTTTCACCTTTTCGATTTTGATACACAGATACCCTGGTTCTCACTTTCACCATGGAGATGGACCCTGTGAATGCGCTCCTGAAGCGCGCTGCAGACCCTTGTGTTTCCGGCAATGAGTTTGATGGCCGCATGGGCCTGCGCATCTCCTCCATCTTCGTCATTATGGTTGGATCCATGTTTGGTGCCATCTTCCCCGTCTTTGCTCGACAGTTTAGTGGGAAGGGCGGAGTGCCTGGATGGGCATTCTTCATCGCAAAGTACTTTGGATCAGGTGTCATCGTCGCAACTGCCTTCATTCACCTTCTTGCTCCAGCGGAGGCGGCTCTCACCAATTCTTGCTTGACTGGCCCCATCACTGAATACAGCTGGGTTGAGGGTATCATCTTGATGACCATTATTGTCCTGTTTTTTGTCGAGTTGATGGTCATGCGATTCTCCCACTTTGGCTCTGGTCACAGCCACTCTCATGACGAAGAAGGACACGCCCACTCTCACATTGGCCAGGCCGAACCCATCGTCGATGAACTCCACCCCAGCAAGAGCCACCACATGCCCGGTGAAGACCACCTAGGCCACTCCCGTGAGCACCATGATGTTGATGACTCGGAGAAAGACGCCGGAGTGAGCGAAGATTATGCAGCCCAGCTCACCTCCATCTTCATCCTGGAGTTTGGCATTATCTTCCATTCCGTCTTCATTGGTCTCACACTCGCCGTGTCCGGTGCCGAATTTACCACTCTGTACATCGTTCTGGTCTTCCATCAGACCTTCGAGGGCCTGGGTCTAGGCTCCCGGCTGGCTCTCATTCCCTGGCCCCAATCCAAGCGCCTCACCCCTTACTTCCTGGGATTGGCCTTTGGTATCTCGACCCCCATTGCTATCGCTATCGGTCTTGGTGTCCGAAACAGCTATCCACCATCAGGACGGACCACCCTCATTGTCAACGGCGTGTTCGACTCCATCTCCGCCGGCATCCTCATCTACACCGCACTGGTGGAGTTGATGGCGCACGAGTTCATGTTCAGCAATTCTATGCGCAAGGCCCCGATCCGCGAGGTGCTGGCTGCTTTCATCCTGCTGTGTATGGGCGCTGCCCTGATGGCTTTGCTGGGCAAATGGGCCTAGCTTAACGACAACTTTCCTCTTCTTGTTATTACTTCGGCTCATCCGTGATGATCTCTCTTCGTTTCGCTGTTCAACATTTTTTCAAGTCCAAAAAAGTGCGGGATTCTCAACTTCTACTGTCTGAAGTTATCCCGGGTCATTTGTACATGCATTTTATACCCTCGGGGCAACCTGGCTTCCAGCGTCCAGCGCAGGTGCGCACATATTCGGCGTTGGTTCTTGTTTATGGGAGGAGCTACTGGTGTTATGTCTGCTTTTATCACCCGGTCCAGCCTCCACTTCATCTCTTGGATCTTCATGTCTTGGAACGATGTATTTAGCTTCCAATCAGATCTAAACAATCTTCTTGAAAAATCAAGTTCTGCTCACGTGCTCACCAACACTTAGTAAAAGCTTCCCGGCTGCCTGGTCTAAACTACTCGGTGGATACCAATTCTGGAGCATCCATTCTCCACGGGGAGCCAATCACGGCAAACATGTCAACCATGTGGTATGCCATGTGGTTGACACTGGAATGCGAAAGTACTGTGAACAATTGGCGATTCGGTTTGCTGAAACAGACCAAAAAGCCAAGATTTTTAGAGGAACGCCATGGTGGCGCTTAGCCAAATTCCGCCTGTAGGGCTGGTTGCTCGGGGAGGTCCCGTGCGCACTGTTACATCTCCCCTCAGTCCAAGTTAGGAGTTTGTTGTTCTGCCTTTATTTTTTTTTCTTCCTCTCTATCCTTCTCTTGCTTTCTCTCGACAGTGACGCTGCCAGTGAAGAGCACGCCTCTGACTTCGACATGGCCATCGAAAGCGCCCCAAAGATCCCTGGAGAGGCCGATGCCTCCAAGGCCGAGGTTCGCGACAACGTCGATCTTGTGGATGACCCCTCACGCGAGGTCTCGAAGAAGCGGCAGAGCCTGTCGGACTTGTTTACAATCGTGAGTGAATCCTTGTTTCCCCCTTTGAAGATGAGCCATAAGAAACCTCTACTAATCAAGGGCCCACCGAGGAATTGTAGTTTGCCAGCGGCTTCGCTCTGATCAGTGATGGATACCAAAACAACCTCATGTAAGTGCGCTGGTCCCCTCTTTTTTTTCGCTTCGACGCCCCGCTTATGCGCTAACCACTACAGGACTATGACCAACGTCCTTCTCAAGAAGGAGTACCCCAAGGAGTATACTACGACCGTCAGCACGCGCGTGTCTAATGCGCTGCTTGTGGGGGAAGTTATCGGCCAGGTGGTTGTTGGGTAGGTTCAAGCATACGGACCGCCTAAATGCTTGCGTAGTCTTCCATTGCTTACCATTGAATTTAGTCTGACCTGCGATTACTTTGGCCGGAAAATAGCCATTGTTTTCACCACCCTCATGATTGTCATTGGAGGTATCCTGGCCACTGCCTCGCACGGTGTTACCATTGACGGCATGTTCTGGATGATGACCGTTGCTCGTGGTATCGTCGGCTTTGGTATGATTTGCTTAGTATCATGTTGCCGAAAGATTTCATTTGCTAAACGTATTGGCAGGCGCTGGCGGCGAGTATCCTGCATCCTCGACATCTGCCTCCGAGTCCGCCAATGACCTGACGCCCAAGTACCGTGGTCCAGCCTTTATCATGGTGACCAACTTTCCCCTGTCCTTTGGCGGACCGTTCGCAGTGTCCATCTTCCTGATCGTGCTTTCGGCTTGTCACCAGTCGCACTACAGCACTGTGTGGCGAGTATGCTTCGGCATTGGATGTATTTGGCCGCTTTCCGTGTTCTACTTCCGAATCCGCATGCTCAATTCAACTCTTTACCGTCGTGGTGCGATCAAACGACATGTCCCGTACAAGCTTGTCATACGGTATTACTGGAAGACATTGATCGGGACCTGTGGTGCTTGGTTCCTCTACGGTGAGTCTCCATACATGGCTACTACTTCTGGCATTTGACTCATCGCTGATGGCTTGTCTATAGACTTTGTCACCTTCCCCAATGGTGTCTTCTCCGGCACCATCATCTCAAACGTGGTCCACAATGGCACAATCCTTCAAACGGGAGAGTGGCAACTCCTGCTTGGAGCAATCGCCCTTCCGGGTGTCTTCCTCGGCGCTATACTCTGTGACCGCGTTGGCCGTAAGAACATCATGATGATTGGATTCAGCGGATACCTCGTCTTCGGACTAATCATTGGATGCGCCTTCGATCGCATCACAAAGATCATTCCTCTCTTCATCGTCTTCTACGGACTTATGCAAAGCTCCGGCAACTTTGGTCCCGGGAATATGCTGGGTCTACTGTCCTCGGAGTCCTATGCTACCGGCGTGCGTGGAACATGCTACGGCATTTCGGCTGCGGTTGGGAAAGCTGGGGCCGCCATTGGAACTCAGGCGTTTCAGCCAATTGTCAACAATCTTGGGAAGAAGTGGACTTTTATCATTGCTGCTATCTGCGGCGTGGTCGGCGTCCTGGTGACCTGGTTCTTTGTGCCAGATCTTTCTGGGGAGGATCTGCGTCTGCGCGATGAGAAGTTCCGAGCGTACCTCGTGGCCAATGGATGGGATGGAGCTATGGGAGAGGATGACCTGCAGGCTCTTGCGGATGAGGGAATTCCTACGGAGACTAAGGTTGTGGCTGCCGCTGCAAAGGAAGGTTGAGTCTGGAGTTGGTGAAGGCATTGAAGATGATAGGAGAGGGAGGCATAGTCTAGGTAGTTGGCATCCACTAGATGCCAACAACCGCTAGTTTAATAAGTAATCATCTATTCTCTGATAGCCCTTTATTTGAGAAGACCAAAAACTAGGTAATACAAGCCACGTTGCAAAAGAAACAGAAATCAGTTCTCTCTGACTGCACAACCGTTCTACAGCCTAAAGTACTGTCCAGTTGTACTACTGTAGCCCAAGACCAAGACCCACTCAAGCGGAACCCCCCAAGCCCAAACTCGCGTCTCCGCACTCCACCACGTTGCCTTCTTCTCCCCTCCCATTCCCTCCTCCTCCACGTCCTCCTCTTCTCCAATCTCACCTCCATCTACTCCAATTGACCTCATACAACCATACCGTTCTTCCTCTTCGTCTCTGTCTATCCGCGCAACAACTCCGTCCACCACCACCACCCACAATGCGTCTCACCACCCTCTTCCTGAGCCTCGCCTCCCTCGCCTGCGCCGCCGAGCTGGGCATCGAAGTCACCCACAAGGTCGAGTGCACGCGCAAGACCCAGAACGGCGATAACGTCTCCATGCACTACCGGGGTACCCTCCAGTCCGATGGGAAGGAGTTCGACTCTAGCTTCAAGCGCAATGTCCCCTTGACCTTTAAGTTGGGAACTGGTCGGGTTATTAAGGGGTGAGTTAGGACTGTCTTCTACTCGTGGAGTGGGAAAAGGATCGGAATGAATGGGAATGGATACAAGTGTCGCGAGGCCTCACTTGTGAATTGTCTTCCTTGCCGTTCCGTTCCCGCTTGCGGTTTCGCAGCTTCGCTTCAGTTCCTCTTAGACAATTAACTAATCTTTGTCTTGCTGTAGATGGGACCAGGGTCTCCTCGACATGTGCATTGGCGAGAAGCGCACGCTGACTATTCCTCCCGAGTTCGGCTACGGTGACCGCGGCGTTGGCCCTATTCCCGGTGGCGCAACTCTGATCTTTGAGACTGAGCTTGTTGCTATTGAGGGTGTTGACAAGGATGAACTTTAGATTTGAAGTATATACTACGTTATGATGTGATAATGGCCTTCGTTACCACTTATTCTCGAATGATATCCCCCAGAATCATTGGAATGATGCAATTCGCAGCCTTTCTTGGAATTCACAGCGCATAATCAGGCCGTGCAACTATTGTAATGGGGTATCTCTCGTCTAGTATATGTAGAAATGTATCTTACAATCCCCCGCTCCGCCTTTCCATATACATACACATGACCGAACTGTTCAGGACTCTCGGCGGAAGAATCCGACGCAAGTTATCCCCAGCCAGGTGGGCAGGCCAACACCCAACGTCGCACCCCACCTACAGACAACTCTCAATCCATCGCATCCAAGCCATTCTCCGCCTGAACATCATTCTCCGAAACCAATATCCCAACCAAACACTCCCCCAGCATCCCATCCCAATTCACCCACGGATGAATCTCCGCAAACAACTGCGCCGAGTCCTTCCCCGCACCCCGCAGCAACTCCCCCTTCCCACCAGGATGATACGGCGCATACGGCGAGATATTGTACACCTTGCCCTGATACGACGTCCACGCATCGCGGCCCTTCCGCCCATTCTGCGTCTTCAGCATGGACGGCGTCACCCGCAGCAAACCCGGGGGTAGACCCGCGCCACGGAGTTGGTTGTTTGGGTTTGCGGCGCGCGCAGCCCAGTCTAGTGGCGAATAGCCCGGTTCGAGGACGACTTTGCGGGATGCTTGTTTTTTGACTGTTGTTGGGGCGAGGGTGCTGCTGCTCAGGCCGCTGCCGCTGCTGGTGCTGGCGGAGGGGGGGACACGAAGGCCTGCGGCGGCAGAGGGGGGTGTGCGGAGGGAGCTGGCGCTTGATCGGGGTGGTTGGAGGGTTGGAGGTGCTCTGTTTGGTTGGGGTGTCTGTCGGGGACGTGGGATTGGGGGTGGAGGCATTAGGGAGGGTGTAGGCTGGGGTGGTTGTGGCGATGAAGTCACCGCGAAAGATGGCGGTTGCATCCTGGTTTGAGCCGGCGCATCATTGGGTGTTGTCAGCGGTTCCTTTTGTCCTGAGCCGTTCACCCTCGTCTGGGCCGATGGGCCTCTCGCGACGCTGGGAGCATTATCGTTGTCGCTTGAGTCACCATTCAGGCTCAGCGTGGGGACGGCAAGGACCGGTGGTGGCGCGCTTGATGCAGACGCCTTGGGTGTGTTCTGACCACCATCCTCTTCGTCGTCTAGGGACGGAGATGTCGAGATGGCTGCGTCATGTCTCTCCGGCTTGTGTTCTTCAGTCGGAGGAACAGGCGGCTCGGATCTGGAGTCCGGCGGGGGGGAGGAGGTTGAATCCGGGGTCTTGTTGTCAGTATTAGGTTGGCTGCGAGAGAAGAAGTATCCCGCAGTTGCGGCGAGACTTCCCACACCAGGCCAGCCCATTTCGTAGGAATTTGATATGTTAAAGCGTTGGGAATAGGTGAGCGGCGAAAAGAAGATATCTGGTCGTGCCGCGACTTGCAGAACCGCTCGGTGCACGGGTGGCCCGTGCGGGCCTTGAGATCGAGATCTATACAGGACTAGGAAAGATTGCCGTCGACTCTGGCATATTAGATCCGAGAGATGGATATATTCAGGCTACGAGGCTAAAGGTCATAGTTTAGCGAGTTTCATTTTGAAGATTATTTATAGTATCTTTCGTTGTCAATGTAGTTATTGGTTAGTGCCTATTGGAGGATATATATTTCTCACCAGATAGAATGGACCATCTCGAAATGTGTAGGTAGAGCCGCGAAAAATGCGCGCTAAACTCCCATTCCAACTACTTTCATAAGCATAAACACTTCCCAGCAAAAGGGCTCGCAGATGATGTCAGTACATCATCACCAGCACGCGGCGTTAGAATCTGGGGCAAATCTGCGATTTGGCTCGAAAGGTGCTTGATTAGACTCCACCATGGTCCTCGCACATAGAGCTCTGAGAGACCAGATGCTCCGCAACACTCTCATGTCTACATCGGACGCGCTCGTGCTCTTTGATGTTGGAGCAGGTCAAGTAGCAGCCCCCTCGTGCCCGTCTGAGAGATACCAGGTTGACCATGGGGTAAAGGTTCAAGGAAGTAGGAAGTTCCAGGAGGACCGGCATACGATAATCTTGCCGGAGCATTTCCCCGCAAAGACAGATGATAATCTTGCATTCTTTGCAGTATACGACGGACAGTAAGCAGTTGCCTTCAACAAAAGCCGAGAGTAGGCTTTCTAATCCCTGGACAGTGGCTCTGGCCTCGTTGCGGACCATGCAAGTAAGAACTTGCATAATTTACTTGCCCAGAGACCTGAGCTCCAGCGAGGGGACTATGCTGCCGCTATGAAGGGCGCACTGGCCGACGAAGATGGCGTGCTCCTGGACAACTTCATGCGCGAATCGGTCGAGCCCGCCGTGTCCGGATCAACAGTGGCGGTGTGTTTGATCAATTTGACCGTGGGGGAGCTGGTCGTCTCCAATCTAGGCGACTCGCATGTTATTCTTGCCGAACGGGATCCTAAGACGGAGTATCCCTATCACATTGTATAGCCTTGTCACACAGCCGAGAAACCAAAACGGTGACTGACCACCCAACCATAGCATCGCCTCACAGAAGCACACAAGCCGGAAGTACCTAGCGAGCGAGATCGTATCAAAGAGGCTGGAGGTACCGTGGAAAAACGGAACGGAATCACTCGGCTCGGTGAGTTGCAGCTTGGCCCCTAGCTAGACCAGACCTAAAAGGGGAGGGCCCGAGTGCCCGCGGGGGAGGGGGACAGCGGCCCCCCGGTGAACCCTGAGCACAATTTCTTGAAGCAGGAATGATACTCATGGAGGAAACCGATGGAGTAGGATCCCTGAACATGTCCCGCGCGCTGGGCGACCTGCAGTACAAGAACCCGGTGAACGCCGTGGAGGATGAGGGTTGGACGACTCGAGCACGGCGCGCCTCGTCGTCATCGGCGTCGGTCCGTGGGGATTTCTTATCCAACGATCCCTACACCTCGCGACGTACACTGCAGTCCAACCGACGGTACCTGCTCGTTATCGTATCGGATGGGGTGAGCGACCGCACTGATGATACGGCCTTGATCCAGCACGTGATGAAGCTGTCGATGCGGGGAATGCGAGCCAATGATATTGCACAGGAGGTGGTCAGTAACACGGCCAGCCGTCCCAAGAGTGACAATGCTACGTGTGTGGTTACGATGTTAGATGGGCAGCATTCGTGATGTAGTATGCTGGGCGGGAAGTGGAGAGAAGAAAGAGGGACTCGTGGTGCGATTGGGAAATGTAACAGGCGGAATATGTACTAAACTTGGTGATGATCAAATAGTTAGACAACTAGATGGAATAGACTTGACTAAAAAGAAGAAAATATCATTAGACTAATGTACAATAGTAGCTACTCCTGACTGCACTAGACAGGGTTAATAGATTGCTCTAATTGCATTGTGATGCATGCTAAAGTAGTTATAGTTATTTAATATAGATATATAGATATGCATAGATCGTAGTTATGTAGTTATGTAGTATAAACTCCTACTATGTCAAGTATAGTACATAGTTTGTAGACTAAGTCCAGCCTCTCCGAACGGCTATCGGCCCACCTACGTTGTGTTTTGCATATCAGCCAAGTCCGTCCACCCAGTCCCACTGGCAAGGGTCTGCCTTGCCCCGAACAAGAAGGTGGTTGTGTGCAATTTTAAATAATTGTGAGGGCCCATACCGAGGTCAGCTTGTTTCCAGTATTTTTAGGACGGATCTTCTGATGAAAAATAGAGAGTTTAAGAGTATCAATAATCTTAGCATCCATCTTCGTTCGTCTATAGCTTAGTTAGCATCAGTAACTTTATCTGAAAAACTCTCTATCACTATCATGTTCGGCAAATAATGCAAACTACCTAAACAAAGTGCCAATAATCATGCAAATTCAAATACTCCAATAGTTAGTTAGTTACTCCAATTGCATTAGTCAAATACCACCAAAGGGAAAAAAAAAGGTTTGCAACTTCGGCGTTCCAACCCCACCAGGCGGAACCAGCAGGCCAAACGGCCTGCCTTTCATGGAAGCCTCCGGTGGCGTTGCGTTGCGTATTACATATAATTTATAACCCCATTAACCTTGGATCTTCTCATGCACCCTATAAGGTTGGATTCTTATTCGTTCATGCCTTGACTCCATGACCAGGCTTCGGCTTTTCCGTCTCCTCGGTCTGACTCGTCACTCCTTAGGTTGTCAGACCTTGCAGTTATTAGACATTATTATTATAGCTTTCACAAACACTGATACATACTTCTCGATTATTCCAGTGGTAAACGTTCTGCCGAACCAAAAGCTCCTCAAGTCCGCCCGGTTCGCCCCTCTCCTCCTCTGAGAACTCTGTTTCCACCCCCCGCTCGACAAGGTTATCTCCCCGGTGACATGATGACGATTCCGAGGAACACTCAAACCAAATGAACCAATGTAGCAGGCGGATAAGAAGGTCGCTTCATTCCGTCCGAGTGGACCGACCCTCCCATCCGCCAACCAGCGCCTGCAGAACCTCTCTGCATTCCCTTGGAGGCTACGGTACCCTGCTAGATGAACCCCAGAGGCTCCAACGAGGGTTCTTGATGTCCCAGTCCCCTGGGATTATGTCAAACCCTTTTAGGCAGGCGACGAAATCGGCTCCCGGAGTGGAGATCCCTTCAAGAACAAGCATTCAAGCTGTGAGATCCGTCTCTATCCACCTTCCCTAACAGTCCACTTTGAAGAGAGGAGCTCGTCTCGTGGTACCTGGATCAGGCCTCTGGTTCCTTAGTCCTGTTCCAATCTCTTTAAGTACGCCCTCCCGTCGCTTGCTCCTCTTCTCCAGGCCGATATCGCTTTAGCATCCCCAACAACCATCGAACTTGCTTCTGCCGTCGCTCCCGATGAGTGCTGCTACACTGACTCATACTAAATCAACCCCTCCCAGCATGGCACCAGCAAGTTGGAACAACTTTCACGTTGGACGAGACTGTGGCCATGTGAAATGGTCTCGAAAGATTGCGCCTAAATTGACCGTCTCGTCTGGCCAGACGGTCACTTTTGATGCCATCGACAGCAGCAACGGCCAGCTCAACACCACTTCGGACGCTTCGGCTATCAAGGAATTAGATCTCAGCATCGCCAATCCCGTTTTCGGTCCAATCTACGTGCAAGATGCACAGCCTGGCGACGTTCTCAAGGTCGAAGTTCTAGCCTTCGAAGTCGCAGACTGGGGATGGTCCGCCATCATCCCTGGCTTTGGCCTGTTGGCGGAGGATTTCCTCGAGCCTGAGATCAAGATCTGGTCTCTCGACCGCGAGAAAGGTTACGCTCAGTTCAAGGATATGCGTATTCCACTCCGTCCATTTTTAGGCTGCATGGGCCTTGCCCCGGCCACCGACGACGAACTCTCCACCGTCCCACCAACTCACGCCGGTGGCAACATGGACTGTCGCGAGCTCAGTGTCGGTTCTACCGTCTACCTCCCCGTACAGACCGCCGGTGCTCTCTTCAGCTGCGGTGACGGACACGCCGCCCAAGGCATGGGCGAAGTCTGCGGCACCGCCATCGAAACCCCCATCAAGGCAACCCTCCGCTTCGAGCTCATCAAGAACCAGCCCTGGGTCACCTCTCCTCAGTATCAGACACCTCCGCGATCTCAAATACCCAACCCTCTTCCCGACCTTGGAACCTACGGTGCTCTCGGCGTCTCTCCAGATCTGTTTGAGGCCGCAAAGAGTGCCACCCGCAACCTTATCCTATGGCTTGTCCATACCAAGGGCCTTACCAAGAGCGAGGCGTATATACTGGCCAGTGTTGCCGGAGACTTGCAAATCGCGGAGATTGTCAACGTGCCTAACTACGAGGTGTCTATGAGCATTCCCTTGGGCATCTTCAGTTCGGGTTGATATACTCTTGTGATCGCGATCATTTTTCATTTGAGAAATTTTCGGGGTGCTTTGTGTGATGTGATACCCAGGGGTACTGGATGATAGTGCTTCCCTTTTTAAATTGTATTGTACATAACCGGATGCGATTTAGCCTTGTCTTTCTTGATTCTTTTTTCTGCATGAGAGCCACATATATCTACTTGACATGGACTTAGCGAATTTTCCAATTCACATAAGAATTTCTTCTGTTATGTTGTTCCAACTAATAGTTCTCTTCCGTAGTAGGATAGAGCGTGTTGCTAGAACAGAGCATCAAACCATCCTACGTGTAAAGTGACGTCTTGCTGATTCCCGAGAATCAGGTATTGTCTTTAATTGCAGCATTCTAATGATATCTGCGGCGTATTTCTCACGTTCAAGTTTCAGTCTGGACCAGCGAGCCAAGCCGAGGCGTCACTGAGTCATAGTGTGCAGTGACGACGGCTTTCTCTGGGGTTCAAAGGCGACGGCGGGCACCGAAAAAGGCATTATGAGAAATAGTTGACCGCTAACTGCGCCTCAATTCCATTTAATACGTATGATACAAGTATCCTAGGCTCCAAGCATCTATCTGAGGCTCTACTCGAAGAGTTTCCGGAATGCCTCTCTCAGCACTTTAATGGAATCTATTATGTTCTCACCAAGTTGCATATCTTTTCAAAGACAACAATTCTAACCTGAACTGATTAGCAAATTTATTGCTCGATACCTATTAGTCCCTTGATTTTTAGCCATCAAGGCTGCGTATAAGGTCCGTGTTGTTCTCCATGTCCGATATCGGCCGGGGTACCTACCGAATGAACTCCCTAAAGCCGGGCATTGGGCTCTTCGATTATCCTTAGCGATAAGCCATTGGTTTTAATGAAAAGAAAAAAGTTGGCCACGAAACCCAATGGCTTAGCCTTGCCACTAATGACTGCTGTTACGGGCCAGATGCAACTAGGCAACAAGGCAAAGTTGTAGTAGCGCTCATAAAGAGTACTTAGCATGGGTCACAGAGGATGAGAGTGAAATCAGGAAAGAGAAGATCTAGTCTTGCCTAGCAGGCTCCAGCTTGACATCCACATATCTATTTATATGATGATACTTCTCAACGGCCCCATTCTCTACATGATCAGAGTCCAGCCAAATACTTGGTCTTTTCTAGCATGTCCACATGGATATCGGACAACTCCCCTCCGGCATGGGAAGCCAGAAACTACGGAGCACGGAGTAAATTTGGTGGATGCACCTCATTTAGCAGTATCTTAAGAAAGTCATCTCGGTCAGGACCAGAACGATGTTTGATCCGAGCGAGCTGTAGTTCATCCTACCCGCTGACTGACATTGGGTCTACGCCTCGGAGACATATCGGCTGTCCCCATGTCGGGATCTATGAAAGCCATATGCAAAGTCGGTTTTCCATCTTTCTCCGAGCCTTGCTAGACTTTTACATCAAAATTAGCGGCTTTTTTGAGCAGGAAACTGGTTACCATCGAACGGCCTTCGAGCACAACTATAGAGAGAGGTGTACCATTATGAAACGTTAGTGCATCTAGATCACTAGAGTACACCTAAGCGACTTGACCATGAGTTTTTCGAGGCCAAAGTAGGCCGCTGGGTGCATACCCTTGGTTTTTCAAGGGTATGATACTGGCCCCCAAATTTCCATGTTTAACTAGAAACCAACCCGCGTGAGAAATCCCGGGGATTAGCTTCCTAGGAGTTGTCGACAATGATACTGCCAGCTCTAAAATGAGTGGCTATAGAATCTATTTGTCGGATATTTCTCGTAACCTGTCGTCAGACTTGTAGTTGGTGGATCAACTTCAAAGATGTCGTATGGAGGGCAGCTATATTTCCTACCATTCTCACATCATTATTGTCATTTTTGGGTACTCAGAGCTGACATATATCTCAATTTTGATAGGTGCGCTTTGAATATACACAGTCCTATATACTAGGTACCTAGCTCAAACACTATTCAAGGGACATGGACTTGTGTACACAGGTTTCAACCCCACTTCTCGGAACTAGCCACAGTCCCTCTCAGCGACCCCTCAGTCTGGAGTAATTTTATTTAAGACATGCACAATTTTAACTCCATCATCTAAAGCCATCAATTCGCCATGGATAACATGTGTATTCGGTTTTCTCAAGGAGCATAGTTCGGGCCCCTCGTGGATGATGTCACATGACACCGCGTTCACAGCGCGTCTCACCTGCCGCTCTAGGCGACCCAACCACCGGTCCGGATTTGTTCAATTCCTTCCAACGTTTTGATCCCCAAAACAAACGGCATGCCATGGATCCTATCCTTGCTGGTCTGAATCACGCTCAACGCGAGGCGGTTACCTCTTCTGCCCCGATCCTCCAGGTTCTTGCGCCTCCAGGCTCAGGCAAAACCAAAACGCTCACTTCACGCGTCGCGTACCTTCTTTCTCACCATGGCTATCAACCACAAGATGTCATTTGCTGCACGTTCACCATTAAAGCTAGTCGGGAGATGCGTAAGCGCCTCAGCAAGCTTATTGGAGAGCAATTGCAGTCTCGGTTGATTCTAGGTACTTTCCATTCCATTTGTCGGCGGTATCTGGTCAAGTATGGATATTTGATTGGGCTGCGCAAAGGGTTCGGCATTGCAGACTCTGACGATACTCGAGCGATTCTTCGGGTGAGTCTGACATGGGCGATATCTCGACCTTTAAGCATTCGCTGATCCTCGGCCAGAGAATTATCAAGCGCCTAAATTCCAGTATTGATATCCGAGCGGCTCAAGGACGGATCTCCAAACACAAGGCTCATGGCCTCTCTCCAAACGCTTTAGCTGAGCGGGTCAAAGCAGAGGAGCTGGAGCTTGTCGACATATATCGCGCATACGATGAGGCGCTTGCAGCCGCGAATCTTCTTGACTATGACGACCTACTGCTGCGCTGTGGCGATCTGCTTAGAGAGCATCCAGAGTGTGTTTCGAATGTGCAAACAGTTCTCGTCGACGAGTTCCAGGACACCAATATCATTCAATACGACCTGATGAATTTGTTTGCCTCCAAGAATCGGCGCATCACCATCGTTGGTGATCCCGATCAAAGCATCTACGGGTTCCGGTCTGCGGAAATCCAGAACCTCAGGCGGATGCAAAAGCGATATTCAAACACTTCAGTCGTCCTTTTAGAATCCAACTATCGTTCTTCAGGGTCAATCTTGAACTCTGCACAAGAAGTGATCGAACAAGACACCACGCGACCTGCGAAAAAGCTCGAGCCCACCCATACTTTCGGAACCCTCCCTGTGCTAAGGAAACTCCCCAATCCCAATGCAGAGGCACTTTGGATGGTTCTTGAGATCAAACGAAGCGTGGCGATGACGGGTGGTCTGCTACGTATGTCTGACTTTGCGGTACTTCTTCGGTCCGCTTCGTTATCAACCCGTATCGAGACGGCGTTTGGCCGAGCAGGAATTCCATACAAGATGGTAGGAGGGCGCAAATTTTTCGACCGCACAGAGGTGAAAACTCTCCTGAATTACCTCCGCGTTGTCTGCCATACAGATCATTCAGACGCCCTGCTTGGTATCATCAATGTTCCCCCGCGGCGAATCGGTGACGAGACTATCAAGCAGTTGACCAGTGGTGCAGAGAAGGCTCAGGTCACTCTTTGGGCATTCATCAAAGATGTGATACAAGGCCGTCGATTAACCGAAAAGAAATTGCAGAAAGCCGCGGAGCTAGGGCTTTGCTCACTAGTGAAGTTGATCGAGGCATCCAAACAAAAACTGCAAGATTGCCAAGATTCATCCGCCCCTTGTGTGCTTCTAGAGTACATCACCGACAACCTGTCGTTCCAAGAGTATCTACTCAAGACCTACCCGCTGGACGAGGATGGTCGCTGGGCGAATGTGAAAGAGTTGATGGGCCAGGCTAATGATGCGGCAGCCTCCGAGGCCGAGGCGAACCTCGAAGAAGACTTGCCCGAGATTGAAGGCATTGAGCAGCAGCAATCTCATCCGGGGGAAGAAGCCCTGTCCCGGTTTTTGGCCAACGTCGCCTTGGCTACCGAGGCCCAGAAACAGGACGAGGGCGAGGAAGGCTCAGGAGGTGTGACAATATCGACCATTCACGCCGCCAAGGGTTTGGAATGGCCCGTTGTCTTCATTCCCGCTGTGTACAACGGGAGTATCCCACACTCGCGAGCTGAAGTGGTCGATGAAGAGAGACGCTTATTATACGTTGCAATGACTCGGGCCCAAGCGCTTCTGTACTTGAGTCTCCCATTGAAACAGCCTCGAATAGGTGAAGGAGAGGATGGATCTACAACTTTGACGCCGTTTCTTCCGCCTAAGCTGGTCAAGACACGGTTTCGACCGAAGGGCCCTCAATTCTACGAGAAGGTCGTATATGGTATCTCTGATATTCTGCACCGGCCACGACCGTCGCCTGAGGATATGTGTAAAGACCTTGCGTCTCTCCCTTCTTTACTGGATGACAAGTGGACTTCTGAGGGCGAAGAAGTACGCGACGAAAACAGTGAATGGAATGGCAAGCAAGGTCCAAGTGATTCAATTCAAGAGCCATATCCAAAGCGAAGGCGACCCGACAACAATGAGCCGGCATCCACCAGTTACATGACGACGGGCAATTACAGCAGGGGAAACTCGTCCAACTTTACGGTTGCTACAACAATGTCTTCAGCAGGCTTTACGTCAGCTCGAAACCACATCGCTGTGAACCCATCCGCTGAGCAGAATACAACGGCACCGTCTACGACATCCTCAACTTCGACTGGAGCCGACCCAATAGACAAAGCAAAGACGCCTGGCAATATCAGCCGTAAAGACGGCCTCACCCAAGCCAGTATCTCCAATTTTTTCGGCGAACCAGGTTCATCTGCCCAGAAGTCAGAGCCCATCCCGGCCATCCGTCTGCCAGCTCAGCCGGCCCCAAGAAACCACCTGACTCCCCAGATGAACTCTCGGCCAAGCGCCAGCTTTGTGCCTCCTTCACTCTCTTCCCACCGGCTCCAGCCACGACCCCTTCATCCATCACGGCCAGTCCTTGAACCTGCCGAGCCCAGCAATTACACGTGGATGGCAGCCCCATCCCGGCCTGACACCATGAAACCCGCCCGAATGCGGACATCGCAACCACCACAAGGAAATGACAGCAGCACGGCGGATACTGGGACCGGGACTGGGACAAGCGACGTGAAACAGGAGAGATCCGCCAGTGGCTTCCGGTCCGTGACGTTCTATACCACTACGATGGACAAGGTCCGCCAACAAGCCCCAGCGGCGACAGGGCGGCGGACATTGGGCATTCGACGCAGTATGAATGGATGGGAGGAGCGGATGAAGCGGGAGAGAAGCGGTGGCAGTGGCGATCAGATGCGCTAAGAGGACGAGGATGCGGGAGCGGGTCTAGACTTCCAGGAGTGGTCTGTAAAGGATATGATACACGTCTCGCAGCCTCATTGCGCGCATTTCGGCTGCCCGTTGACCGAAGAAGTGAGTGTCCTACTTGGGTGGACCAGTGGGGAAGGAAAAGGGAATGATAGGAGATTGCAATTGCTTCACCCACCAACAGATGACAAGTCCACGCAATAGTCCAATGGCTCCATATGAACCAACGGACTCCGCAAGGGAATTTGGGTCTGGGGGAGTGACGTACATCCCGCGGTCTCTCTTGGTGGTATGCGGTCTGAATGCACGATCACCGATATAGTTAGAACACGTACAAAAAAGCAACCCCAGCAACAACGCTTTGCAGGAGGTCAGATGACCTTGTACCACCCACACAACTTCCATTTCGCCAGACGCCAGTGTCTTAGGGAAATCCAAAAGCACGGAACTAAACGATCGGCGATCTTCCGGGTCCTGGACTCCAGAGCGGCTACGATTGGCGCGAATTCGCGCTCTAATCGCAATGATCACCAGTAACGAGGGGCCCTGGATGGCCTCGGGGCCAGGACAGAAGGCATCTGGACCAGAGTGGACCAGGGTGTGTGTGGACTGTGGAGGGTCAGAGGGCGTCAGTCGGTGAAGCTTTCCCCCCTGGCCCCTGGATCATTTTATTGACATCACCTTTTATGCCGTTTTACGCCAGTCAGGCATCCCTGCTGTGAAGAGCCAGGAGACTGGTGATTGGTGGTACGATGCCAGCGGTGAGGCTGAGGAATTCTCGATTCTCTTTTCTGCTGCTGCTGCTGCTGCTGCTACAGTACTATGGGGTGGCTACTGGCTACTGGCTACTGGCTACTGGCTACTGGCTACTGGCTACTGGCTACTGGCTACTGGCTACTGGCTACTAGCTAGCGAGATGTCCAGGTTCAATAATGGCGGCTTGGATAATTTGCACTAATTGCACCACCGGCCAGCCAGCCAGCCAACAGCATCCATACTACTCCACAGCTTCAATCAACAGCAGCAAGTTAAACCATAGCAACAAGCTGCTCGGGAACAGCTCGGCCACAGCTGACTATTCTTAGGTGAGGAATGGCTGACTCATCATTATTGGGCCCACTGTGTGAGACTGGCCCACTTCGTATGGAATTATCACTTCTGACTGGCTGCCCTGCTTTGGACCTGGAATCATGGCCAATCAATTGGCAAATCTGGCAGTAATACCAGGCACCGAATACCCATTCATGTACGGAGTACCCTCAGTACCTTCATTACCTTGGGTACCTTCATCATTACCTTCGATCCTCTTGATACGTCAGGGGCTGATCCATTCCCATTCCCTTTTCGAACGCCGCAGAGAGCTCCCTGGCGACGATACGGTTCACGGTTCCCCGGAGTTGTAGATCAGATGCAGCGCTCAATTGGGAATGGCCTGGGGTATACAAAAAGAAGCCCGTCTGCTGTGTCTCTTCTTCCAGCTTCATCTATACTTGTACTATCTAAAACCCCCCATTTATCTATACCTTGTATTCTCTATATAACTCCTCCCTTACACCCTTTCGGCTTTATCTCTTCATCTCATCCTTATAGATCTCCTTAGCGCACAGTTCAACACTGCCTGCGCTTCGAGACTACATCAGCCCATACGACCATCCAATTTCGTGGCCTCATCAATTGTCAACTTCCCGCTCCTTCCATTCCATCTATACCACACCATGCCACACAAAGTCACCAACGACTCCAATTCTACTCTGGCCAGCGGAGATAGTAGCACCAGCGACCAAGTCATTGCCACAGAAGTCCGAGGTATGTCGATCCAGCAGTCCACTCAATCTCTAGATTTGGCCCAGCTAATGCAGACGCGTACCCCGGTCAGCCGCCAATCCCGTCCGCAAACCTCCCGTTATCGTCCATAATAAAGGCGGCCAAATCTACGACGAGACCAGGCCGTCCGACTGGGACAAACAACGCTGGAAGTAACAGCACACCAGGCTCCAAATCCGGGGGTTGGTAGCGTGATGGGGATCTGACAGGCAGAGCTCCAAGGGAGCAGCAAAAAAAAGCAAGCAAGCAATCAATCAATCAGGTTGGGGAAAGGACCCGATTTATCCGCGCGGCTTTGCGGACTACTTTCTCCGTGATTGTCACTTTGCTGTACGCTCAGAGAAAAACGAACTATGGGTACGGACAACTGGAACGAACTCACCCAGAAATGAGCCTCTAATTGGGGGCAAGCATAGCGTTGGAACTGCATTTCTTTTGGACTGGCAATTGGCAAATCAGCCAACGGCCTTGGTCCCGGACAACTTTCCCCCCCCCTTTTTTTTCTCTATGGTTGGTTTGCTTTGGGACCTTGAACGGTTTAGTGTTCCCAAGTATCCAGCCCCGGAAAAGAAGGGATGAGAGTGGGCGCCAGCCGTGCCTATCGTCACCGCTATGCTTCGCTATGCCGTTATGCCGCTATGCCCATCTCGCCATACCGCTTTACCCGCGATCATCTCCTTTCCAGTTTCCACCACCCCTGACCCATCCATCAACTTCAGGTGGTCTGGGCCACTTTCCCTTCTGGCTTGGAAAGGCTGCCCAGTTATCCATTGCCAACTAGCCTGCTCGTTTGATTGCTGCGATTGTCTGTCGGGGAGCTATCCTCCCCTTCCTTTCGTGTCTCTCTCTCTTTGCCTATTCTGCCCCGGATTACTTCACGCTGGGGAAGATGTGGATCCCCCTTCCTTCCCTATCCTCTCTCGCCCCCTACTTGGTGCTTCCCGTTTCCCCTTGTATGATTATCTGGCGTTCTTTGGATTTTTTCGGTGTCTTCTCCAGCCCGTCTTTTGCTTTTCTTTTTTTCGGGGGCGTCTTTTGCTTACAACCTACTCTCTCGACTCTGGATATGTTTGGTGTTTTCGTTTGATTCCTTGGCCCTTCTCTACACCTCCTCTTCCCCAACTCTATCTCTCTATCTCCTACCTCGATTCCACTCACCATTCTCATGCATCCCCTGGCTTGACCTTATCGGCCTCAGGGAGCGTTACACGTGTCATATTACTTTTACGCACCTACCTCGCAGGGTTACTGCAGGTATACATGCCGCCGGGAACATCCATCCCCCAGCCCTGTCTGCTTTTTTTCTAACCTACCTTTTTTTTCTGGGGGTACACTATTGTGTGGGTTTTATTTTTGCTCTTTGATTGCGATGCATAGCGTGGACAATGGGTTATCTCTTTCTCTCTACTTACTGGTTTGTTATGTTTTTTTTTTCCTTTGCGAATGAGCGAAATTTGTTACTTGGAATGTCTGTGCTACTGCGACACAAATTTGAATACTGGAATATTGGATATCCTGTCTCTAATATTGAGACCATTGAATTGAATCAATACGGTCGGAAATGGACCCTCTTAATATTTGGTTATTGGGATTTGTCTCTTGTTCTATAGACACGAAGATGCGACGTGATCCACAGTTGGGATCCAACTGAGTAATGGAATCTACGGTAAATACGGGACTTTGATTGGTGACTGTTTGGGTAAATCCATGGTTGAGAGCTTTGGGACCCACATGGATTGTTTACCTATTTCCGAAATATGGGGAAGCTCCCGACTGAGCATCGATCATTTGCCCCAGGCACTACCTAAGGTAGGACAATTCCATTGAGTGCCCTGTAGATAAGACCTATACTATAGCTTGGTGAGCTATCGATGTGAATATTTAGTCAGAATGGGGGTGAATTGAGCAATCAGGCCTCCTTCTTAGAGTTGTCTCCTACCTCCAACCTTAGTAACAGTGGGGATGCCGGCCCCGACGGAGATTAGTGCATCTCCAGGTGGACGGGAGTATATATCCTCGCGAGGTCAGGCCATCCGTCCCAACCATATCCAGTGGAGCTAAACGCAAAAGTAAGGCCAGCCGGGACTAGCCAATGTAACAACCTCATGGAGTGAAGGAGTGACTAAATGGAAGCGATATTTAGTTATATATTTTAATGGCAGAAAGTCAATAAATGATTCCGACAGTTTAGGGATGATCTATTCACTCATAGTTTGGGACGGAATCGACATGGATGTTTCCTCAAATCGTCAATATTCGAAGACAGGACAACTTTAGCGAAAGTTTCTAGGAAGTCTTTCACGACAAAGAAAAAAAGGATTACTCCTAGGCCTAGCTCATTTAAGATAACTACGGTAAGAGAAAGAAAGTAACCACAGAAATGTGTATCATTCGTGGGCCTCGTGGCAATCTCGAATCCACACAGAAAATCAACAAAAAGCCCCTTCACTGTCCACACGATGGCAGACAAGATCGGGGCCATGTTTAAAGCTAGGTACACAAAGATAAGGTGTTGGGGGATAGGCAAACAGGGGGTGGCAAGAGGATAGGGGGGAAAAGTGTCAATCTTGGGTCTCCATTGCCCATGGTGAAAAACATTTTCCCCGGGAGACTTGAACAGTTCTTTTTGTCGGTTTTGGTGAGTTTTTTTGCTTTTTTTGTGTGCGGCCGTGCCACTGACTGACTTTTGTGTCAGGGACGAGTTCGGACGGTCCAGACACATTAAAGGCTTTTCTGCGAGGGAGAGGGGGGATTGTTGTGCTTGCGGGGGGGTAAATCAGCTGGTTGCTGGGTAACGATCGTCAGGAGTTGGAGATGGATGCAAAGGCGCAGCGCTCGCGGGCGCGCAGCAAGATAAGAATGTCGAAAAGAGTGGAACTCGACTCGACAAGACATGCGAAGTGAAGATGTTGTGGTGAGGGGATTCAGGGGGCGGGAAATGACAAAGATGCAATGGGAGAGAATCAAATAAAAACACAATATGGCTCGCTCTTGCAATGCTATGTGGAATGAGAATAAATGCAAATGGTGACCCAGGAACAATGGAAAATTGAAGGGAAGGAGAGGTATGGGTATGCAATTTTTGGAACAAGAATGAGCAGATGAAACAAAAAGGCTGGTCTTCGACTCCGGTTCTGCAGACCGAAGCCGTATGCAAAGCGTGGGGGAAAGAGGTGGTTGAATGGCGGGCGTGGATGAGTTAGAAGATGATGATGACACAGAATTCGACAAGCACGAAAAGGGGGAGTCGGCATATCGTGATTATTAGGACTGATGTTATTAGCGTTGAGTCGAAAACCAACGCAAAAAAGCATGACGCTCCTTTCATTAGTGTTCTATCAGTTGAGACAGAGAGAAAAATGAGGCGGACTGGAATATGTGCATGACACCGATACTTTTTTCTTTGAAAGATGGCTACAGCTGTCTTCTGTTGTCCTCTTCATATCTTCCCTTACATCACAGGCTGATAGGTTGGGTCGAGTGCCATCTGGGACTGGGGTGGGAACGGCGGGAGTTGCTGCGACTGCTGAGAGACGTACATGGCCTCCTGTTGTTGGTAGGTGTCGGTGTGCATGTACTGCATCTCAGCCTCGGGGACAGGCGACGGCGAGCAGGCAGGGACACCACGAGCCATCTCCTGGTTGGCGGCCATCTGAGCCTGTGCGGCGAATGGTCCGTTCTCAGGAGTGATGGGAGGTGTCATGTAGCCATGAGGCACGGCAGTCAGCTGCTGAGACTTCTGAGGGGTCGCAAGTCCCATCTCCCCAGTGTAGGGCTTCGACTCCACGGGAGTCTCCACCGGAGGGGTGCAACGGGGGTAGTTGGCCATAGAAGCCTGGCGGGTGAGGAAGTGCTCCAGAACCTTGGACACCCGAGAGAAGTGGGACGAGGCGTACTTCCGAGCAACCACGGTCGACGGCTGGTGAAGCTGCTGAGACAGACCAACAAGAGTTGTCGAGTCATATTGGGCAGCCCAGTCAGTGTGGCGGGGTTGGGGTCGGTTCAGGATGCACCGAGACAAGGCCAATGCAGCACGGGCGAGCTCGGACGACGGCTTGGACACGAAATCACGGTGGAACAGGGCGATTTCCAGAATGTAGAGAGCCATGTGCTCCACCTCGGCGTCGTAGGGCTCGTCCAGAAGGGCAATTGACAGGAACTCATCCACAGTTGGGTGACCAACGGACCATCCCAGAGTCTGCAGAACGTGCCATTCCATCTGGATGAACATGTCATCATCATAGAGCGAGCAGCACATCGACTTCAATTCCTTCACAGTGGGGACACGGTCCTTCCGGTCGTTGTACTTGGCGGCGATGAGGAGAGCTGCGCAGCCCACCAGTTGGTAGTGACGCTTGTAGACCACACGCTTGGAGCAGTAGCGGTCCAACAAGTTGATCGCCAGGAACAAGGTCGAAGGCAGGAGTTGGAAGGCGGTGTGGGCCTCGATCAGGAAGTCCAGGAGGTAAGGACGCATGAACCACTGGATTTCGGTCTGAATATCGATCGATTCCACATCAGGGAGAGTTTGAGCCTAGGGGAAGGACACGATATGTCAGTAAACAAGGCCTTGACACGTAGAATCGACCATCAAAAGACGGTGTCAGTATAACTCACATCCATCTCCAGCATCTGCTGCAGGACATCGTCACGGAACTCAACGCTGGTGATCCGGGAGATCTGTTGGGCCATAGCGTACTGCCGCTCACGAGACACGAGCTTTTCGTGCTCCTGTTTGGCCTGCTTCTCGGCCTGCATCCGGTAGTCATCTTCAATAAAGAAGGTGTCACACGGCTGGTAGCCAGAACGAGGACGGATGTAATCCATGATGGCGGTGAGTGAACGGGAAAGGCGGTAGGTTGATTAGCTTTGCAAAGACCAAAGAAGAAACCTGAAGGACGGAAGGTCGAACAGGTCACGACGGAAGTAAGAGAGTGACAGTCGTCGAATTAGGTAGTTAAAGTGAAGGACTGGAAAAAAATTGAATCAGATGAAGGAGTGTGATCCAGCGTGAAGACCGAAGCCAGGTAAGCTGGGAAGGCGAGCAGCGGAAACAAGAAGACAAGGCCGGAATCGCAGTGGAGGAAGTCTTTCAAGACCGAAAGCTGTTGGGACGAGTCGAGGATTAGTGATTGAATCGAGGGATCGTGATTAGAAATGAGATTAAGGCAACGTGGGTAGTAGGCAACGAGTGTGGGTAGAAGGAAAGGAAAGATGTGTAAACGCCCGTATGGCCGACGACGAGAAGGACGGGCGAGGAAACGGTTTGATATCAACGACCAATTCCCCCCAAAAGGGCGCCGGGGAAACAGCCGTGCAAGTGAATACTAACCCCCAGCTAACGAGCCTTCAGGCACAGGGCACAATGCAACCCTTACCGTGATGGCGAGTCTGGCATCTAGGCTAGGCCAAGCAACGCAGGAATGATCCGTTGAATTAGGATTCTGTAGGATGCCAGTCCGAGAGATGAAAGCCCGAGTAAACGTCTTCACCCCTAGGCCGGGTATTTTGCGGAATGTGGAGTATAGGCACAGGACAACCCTATGTAGGGGGGGGGGGGGACCACGATCGTCAGGGGATGGGGAAGAACGGGGCAAGAGGAATGATGATAAGCACATACACTTCACGAGTTAACGTGTTCCGAAAGAACCTCCAGGGAGATGGGAAAGAGGCTGAATGATGGGTACAAGAGGTCGGTCAATGACTTAGGGTACATCCACACAAAGAGAGTGGACGACAGCCAAAGTCACAGGTAAAGACCACAAATTCTGTTACGAGGCAGGGAAGATGTCAGTCAAGCAAGTTCATGCCGATAATGCAAAGCAACGTGTGGCAGAAGATAGGTTGTCAACGAGGTATGTGTTGTGTTGCCCAGGTGTTGATCGTCTGTTGACCCCCCCGGTATGTTGGAAGATCCAATATCCAGCCCTGGTATAAGATTTTCAAGGGCCCCCTTAATTCAATCCCCAGCTAACAGCAAGAGAAAGGAGGAGGTTTCCTATTGAAAAACAAGGCCGGTCCCTGAAGGACTAAACCCCTGGAAATCCTGCCCAGGAGCATTGTGCCTATGGCCCATTGGCATATAAATTCGGGCCCCTTATGCCTTTCCAATGGCTCTTCAGGAGTACCCGTCTCATTCAAGTGTGGAAATCTGTACCAAAATTTCTGGACGCCAGGATCGAGGTTGATTCAATGGAGGTAAAATGATAAAGTGACAGCGGCTGGGCGTGCAATGATCGAAGGGCGTGTAGGGCTTTGGGATATCAAGTCCACTTCCAACCGACCATCACCCACCAGCATGACTCCTTCCCAATTTTCTCCGAGGACATCACCAACGCCTCTTGCCAAAAAAAAACTGTTCACAATCCAGACACTTTGCTCTCATTTCGGCCTCTCTTGACAAGTATATGATATCGACGGTACCGGGGGGTTTTTTGGAGAATCCAGCACATCTAGGCAACCCTAAACGCAAATGCAATAGTTTTACTCACCCAAGCAAACAAATCTCCAAAATCAATTAAGTATTTGAAAACAAGCGGTTTTCAGATCATCCGAAGAGAATTCTTCAAGATGATTTTCCCCACACTATCGCTCGTCTAACCGGCAGGAGCGGGATCAGGGAGTTCGTCGGCAGGAGGTCCGGGGATCAGGAGGGCACCGGCGGACAAGGACGAAGAGGGGGGGAGGAGGGTTCCGCCGTTTGAGCTAACAAACGTCGAGAATTGGGAGGATCGTCAAGACCGAGGAGGGGATTCGACTCGACAGGAGGTCTAGTTGGAGCAAGACTGAGAACGGGAAGCGGGCACGCTCGTTTTCTCAGCCAGGTCGACTAGACTTCCGGGCTCTCCACAAATTGGCAAGGGGAGGGAGGAAGAAAGGAAGAAAAAGGTGTAGAAGAGAAGGGGAGAGAGAGAAGAGGAGGGGAGGAGGAGGGAGAGAGGTACAAGGAGGAGGAATTAAGATTCTCTCTCCAGGCGGATGGTGGGAAAGAAAAGAAGAAGAGACCTGAGACAAAAGACACGGAGATACAGCTTAGCTGTGCGGTACCGTCATAACGAGTGTTTTCCGGAGGCTGAAGCTGTACTGTATAACCGTACAGTAGGGTATCGTATTGGATTATTTGATTATTCTGAACGACTAGACTTGGCTGGTGGATTACCAGATTACCGTGGATTCGGGTAATTCGTTGGTAAGGGGGGAGTCCTGGAACCACAGCCCCTGCAGGGATAAATCCAGCCTGTATATGAAGACATTATAGGCAGTTTTAGAGAGGTTGGAAACCATCTTGAATCATTGTTGCAAATCCCCTAGATAGGACATTTGCCATTTGACCTTTTCACTATGTATGGGCTATTCCCGTGGTCATCTCCAACGAAGAACAGTACCACTCCGTATTATTATTGCGGAGCACCTCGTTAACCTGCCCTGGCAGGTACATAATGAGTGGTCGGTATCGAACGACGGTTTACACCGACCTCCACTTCCAACCTTGCCATGGATGGAGCATTAAACCCAATACTCGCGTGAGTAATTGGACAAATTCATTAATTCATGAAGAACCACGAACTTCCACCCCCCCAAAAACCAAAAAGTACATCTACAAGATGATAGGCAATTCATCATCAAATTCTTTTGAGTTCAATGACACCTACACTTTCCACCATCCCCTTTCCCAACTACTGCCTACTACTGCAAAGCACAAGGAAATCAATCCCCTTCTCAGGAGTTGAGGTCTGAGCCCTGAGTGGCCTTTGCTCGCGTGGGAAAACGGGTCCATTACGCTGCTCCTTCAACTGGGAGAGATGTATCGACCACTCTTGGGTAAAACCGATCTACTATCGGCTTCAAGGAGTTAACTAGCAGCCACCTCATCGGATGTACATAGAATCTCAGGCCAGCCTGGTTTCTTATCACTAGAGGAGCCGGGGGTTCACAGCATGGAGATTTCCAATCAATTGGAGAAGACTGAATAATAGTTGGCCCAGACAGGAAGTACATGATCGCGTTTCCAACTGTAAGCCGCGACCCAGTCATTTGGCTCCGCATACATTAGTTGATACAAAACTCCAGTACGGAGTACTAGAGTAATAGTTGTGAGAGTATTTCGATCCATCCAGGATTCCAGGGCCACTAAAACAGCAGACTGGAAAGGTTCTCGAAAATCACCAAATACAGGCACCTACTCCTTGGCTGGCTTTGAGTGGAAAGATCTCCGTCGCGACCGGCGAGACAGTTCAGCCCGTCTGTTCCAGGAGTAAATGTACCATTTGGTCAGCAGCTCTTCCCCATCCCCTTGATTTCAACCTGCGACTCCGATAGAAGGGGAACCCAAGTAAAATGGAGGACCTGACCTGCAGGCGGTGATGCAGTAGTAATTCATTGAAGAGATGTGTAAAATCGACTGATCTTTCGCATTGAAGGAAGTACTGCGGCAAGGTAAATCTCCCTGACAGCAAAGTACATACATCAGTATCACCATCTTACTACGATCCTAATTTCCACCATATGTAGCTCCAGCTGACGATGCATTGGGTACGGAGTATACGGAGTACTTTGTACCGTAATGAGAGGCAGGATTAAAGCGACGATGTCCTCGCTTCTTCGCCACAATAAAGTATACGAAGTAATCTGTACCCCGTACTTCCCAAAACCAGTTACCCAAGACGCGCGAGCTCTTTCGGCCCCAAAGATCACCTCGTAACCGTGTATCATCGGCCATACTAATCCTCTCTCGTTGTTGGCTCGTCAGAGAGCCCATCCCCTGGCCCAGCTAGCGCTGCACTGGCGTAAATAATGGTTCACCCTCTAGCCTTCCGATACGGTCGCGTTCCAGGGTCTCCTGCGGCCTACGCTTCCTGACTGGCCCAGCGCCCAGGATTGCCCTGACATTGACTTCACTGCGACTCCTACACTCCACCAGCCGCCCATTCGCGTCCCTCTCTCAGCTGGGTTGTGGATGTGGATATACGCCTTGGCCGTAACTCCCTAACTAAACCAACAAGCTAGCTAATAATTTCACGAAGAAACTAATTATACTCCGTACTCCGTACATAATGGCCCATGGAGGCCTAATCTTGCGCTCTGCTGGGCTTCCCCCTTTCCCCTTCTTCCTTCAGGCCCGAGCCTCCTTTTACTTGCAGGGATCTCATCTCGCCTGCGTCCCCATGTGGGGGAGGATTCGGTCGCAAAAGCAGGTTCTCTAACTTAACTATGTACTTCGTCCGCAAGCCTCCAAGGAATCTACAGGCCCACGTTCCCAGATCTTTTCCCATGGAACTTGATTTGACTAGAGACGGTCTTTTTTGTCAAACGCGTCGGTCCGTTGATCCTGTCTTACACGACCTCTTAACTTTGATTGCGTGAGTTGGCTTCGGCCTCGACCTCCTCCTTTCTCCTTCTCTGTGGTAGAGTCGCACACGCAACCACTTTTTGTTTTGCCCCTGCTGCAGGTGGGATCTTTGGCACTATTGCCACTTGTCTGCCGCCTGTGAGACCTAGGCGATGATGGTGATTTGTCCCCCGGCTTTCCTAAGCCAAGATAAGGTTTGCATAGGAGAGATGTGTCTACCAATTCTCCTTTTCTTACCCTTCCAGAAAAGGGTCTCAGTCAATACAAATCATGCACGTCAAGTCTTGTACTCACCCCACTTCCACACAAGTACAATGTACTCCGTGAGTTCGTATACTTAGTACTATGAAAAGTTGTAAACATCATCCACTCCAGCCATGGGCGCATGCGACACACTCAAATTCTCCATCCTCAGCGAAATAGACTCTCTTAATTGAGGTAATCTCGACCAATAGTATCCAGAATTATGGTGCGACTCGGAGTTTACGCGGGGTCTCCTTGCTTTGGTCCCTTACCCGACGCGCTGTAAGGTTGGGAGAGGCTTTAACTTTAGCCACTCGTACAATAACTTGATCCCCACACACTCACAGAAGGGAAATATTGATGCGCGTTTATGCGACTCGGCCGTTTCGAAATGATCAATGTGGTTGCCACCACCCGGGCTAGGCACGATGGATCCATCATAGAGACATAGACTGGATGTGATCTACCAATGTGCCACGGCCAGCGGCTGATAAGCCATACCATGTAACTCGTTTCCTAAAGTCGTAGTCCCGTCTCACGATTGCGCACCCCTCGTTCATAGCATCTGTCTTGACCGTCAAATTATGAAACAATCGTCCTGTAGACCGAGAACAAGACTAAGCGACCGCGATCGTCAACAGGGCAGGGTGTTCGCTGCCTCGTGGGCAACTGGGCCGGAAGAAGAAACGAGACATCCAGCGCCATCTGGAGGTCGCGGCATCGGGTCTGTACGACGGAACCACGTAAGGGAGGTCCAAATAGGGCAATTGAATGATAGACACGGCTAATTTGCAGCAGAAGATCGCAACCATACCTTATCATCAATTGCGAGCCGTACTCTGTGAGCGTTCAATGGTCGGAACTTGCATCCTAGGCATTCCAGGGACTTTTGCCCCGAGATAAATCGCCCTTTCTTCTTACGAGCTTCACCAAATATCAACTTTGGAGTGGTCGAAATACCTCGATATCCTGTAGGAATGCGTCTTCGCGTATTTGTGCATAAGTAGTACTGGACGTACAAAGCGGTTGCCCTCAAACGCGGACATGCATGAGCCTCGGACGGACTGGTATTCATACACCACGTCGCCGACTACGGCTTAACATGAGTTACGTGTTACTATGGGCTAAACCTTTCGTTCGGCTGGTAGAAAAGGCAATAACGACGCCTCTTTACGCATTGAATATTGAAGTATTATTGATGGCTACCTAGCAACGAACAGTGGGGCTGCTAATTAACCAGATTAGACCCGGAGAAACCCAAAAGTGTCACCAACACGGGGTTGACGCAAGACTTGAAACCCACGCGCAAAAATGAAGCCTGGCAGGACCTTGGTTTGACCACTCATTTTAATATCAAGGGACTTCTATCTGGATTTGGTGCAACACCCAGTCTGGACACACGTTCCGGATTGTCGTAGGCAGTGGCTTCATACGTCTGGGTCAATTCCGAAAAAACCTCCCTATCTGATACTGCGACACTGTCAGTCTGTTGTCAGGGACGACTGACTAATGATAGGACATCTTTGTCCAGCTGTAACAGGCCACGCAAAGGGGCAACAATGTCGATGGATGTGATACATGGACGCAAACTATGGAGGACACCGTAATGCAAGCATGCATTATGCCCATGGAGCTTTCCGGACTCAGAAGGACCCGGATGTACCCAGGGAGACCTGCCCGGATGGCTTGGAAACTAGTAGTACACTGACACATGTGTGTCCGATCCATGCGCCCGCCCAGATAGCAAAGGTCTCTCTCTCATTTCACGTTTGAAGGGGAGAAGAAACCTACTGGTTGAGGGGATCTTGTCGGTCGCATTGGATACTATTGTAAATGTCTTTCTCTCCCTTTTTAAAACTGATCATCGTGTTTGGCACGGGTTTCGACTGCCGACAGGTTTAGTTTTGAAGTACATACTACATATGCCAGGAGGTTCGGCTCAAGGCGCGCGCATGCAATGCTGGGCTCTGAACCCCCCGTTTGGCGCCTCGGGTCTCGTTGCACCAGTACAGGTTAACCACGGGGAACTCTCTGAAAGCAAGGTTATGTCCATGTCAGAAGTCGTGGCAACCTTATCATGTATGAAAATTTATCTTGGGTTTGATGTCCAGTCAGGCTATTTTTGCTTATCAACCTTTAAGTGCTCTGTTGTCTTAAGCAAAACAAGCACGGCTAAGAGGAAGGCATTGTGAGGCTGGACCCCAAGTTAATAATATCAGCCACAGCATCGGATAGAGGTTAAACTTTTAACAAGCCATGAAACTCAGGTCTTCTTCTTGAAGATCTGACTTGACATGCGATTCGTCTCAAGTCCCCTTGAATCTCCGATTTCTGCACAATCACATCCCCATTAAAGCGCGATGTTGTAGATATACGCACTCCTTGCGCAGTGGCGGCTCAGGGACATCGAAATGTTTAGATATTGGAGGTAGATCCTCCCACGTTGCTCATTTGACCTGCAAGGCCGGCATGTCTATAGGCTCTTCCTCATTTCCCGTCGCAAGGGGATAATAAATCCAGGTATTTGCTATTCGATGAGTTCGAGTGAGCTGTCCGCAGGCGCTATAGCCGCTAACATCAGATTGTCTATGTCTATCTGATCTACGGCATGAAGGTTCCATTTACCTTTACCGTAACTCAGATCTGAGCTATCAATGAGATGCTACCGATGGGTTGACTCACCAAGAGCTTGAAAGTGATAGATGTCAATATGACCTTTACTTGCATATAAGTCAATGGTTCTCGACCTCAGGTAGGTTGTGGCTGTTTGTATGCACCCAATAACTATACTCGAACATTCAAACAATCCGATTATAAACGGTGCCAGTCCCCCAAGTGACCTTGCAGTAGAATATACATGCGAAAAGGGAAACCCACATTTGTACGTCACAATCAATGCAAAATGTATCAACGGAACGGCGAGGGCACACAAAGTATTGTACTGAAGAAAGATCGTTTTCTTCATCGAACTCTAATACGTCCCCCCACCTCTGTTTATTCATTCTGTTTGTGACACTTCGGAACGCCTTAACCATGGAAAACATCTCATCTTTCCCCGAGTAGTTATGTACGGAGTACATGTGTAATCAAGGCTCCACACTATCAACAACGGTTTTCTAGCGGGGCCGTTCCGGCCTCAAGAAACCATGGTAAGAAGCGGGCAGACTCGAATCATGACCGATTTGTTGTCTTCCTCGGCACTGTATGGTGGTCTTTGCCCCGCTGCTTGACAGATTTTCGATCCACTGTGGTTTTGACGCGAAAAACGAAATTGGTGTCAGTGGCGATGGTCGGATGCAGCGGATACCGTACGCACAAAGACTACTCGGCGGCAGATTGAAATTCGACCGCATCTACAGGTATCGGAGTGTAGGCTATAGAAAGATTGTGAGAGCTCTGCAGATGTTCCGTGGGAGGCACCAGTATTGGATGGGTCTAGATCACATTAATCGGCGTTTTTGCCTTGATAATAGCTGTCTTTTATCAAGGGTGGTAGTGAACATTGAAGTACTGATTGATCACTTCGCAAGTAGTTGAATTCTCACAAAATTGTAGACCTTCTTTATCGATCTACTTCAGATCCTGATTAACTACATACTCCATACAACTAACGATACTACTCTGTATGTACATGTCGGACCCGAATACCGAACGGAATTAACGTACAGCGTACTTGACCGGTGAAAAGAAAATTTCCTGTTCTGTTGCCCCTCTGCGGAGAAATCTACTGTATATTATCGTGAAGTTTTTTTTTTCTTTCTGCAAAGGCGTAGTGGGCTTAACTCCACAATGCCAGATATTTTCTTCCTGATGGTTCCTTAAGTCAACGAACGTTTTTGGGTCGTGGACAAGGTGCGTCAAGCTTGCATCACACACTTTTCTTAGCTCCGGTTATTGACCGCGTCTTTGAATGGTTCTCCGAGACTGAAGCAGAAACTCAATGGCAGCTGTTCTAGATCAGGTCTACTTCGGATCAATTCGCACATGTATTTCCTCCATGGAAGGACTGTCATACTGGAATTGAACTCGATTTCCCTCTTGCTAGCGATTTCCATCAGCTATGAGCAAAAATCTTCGCGTGGCCCCCACAACGAATTAAAGTGGTGCTAATTAGCAACGCGTATCCAATGGTCAAGACAATATGACCTATTTCGGTAAGGTGGGACTGGGGCGTGTGGAGGCTCAACCATGGTTTTTGGCTGGTTTTTACCTCCCCTTTCCCCGCCCCTTTTTCGTCGTTGAGGCTTACTTTTGTTGCGAGAAAGGGTATGTTTTTGCATCATCATGCTCGGACTATTGCTCATGAATTTCGATGTGCTTTGTGTAGTGCAGCTCCCTAGCCTGGCTGTGCTTTTCCCTCCCTGCTTCGCAGCCAGACGTGTTCGATGGAAGACGAAAGGTTGATCGGGGCAGTAGGGCGATTCGATACGCCGCTAAGCCTGACAAGGGTTAGAGTGCAAAACAGGTGGGGAATACCCGTCGCGTAATGAACAGAAAAGCTCCACATCGGAGTACACGATTACAGACTGTACATGTACAGTGTACAGTACACTGTTGAAGCCCAAGCCCCAAAAGGGATATATGTATTGGCTGCGCGGTCAGAAGAATCTGCCATCGTCGTGGCGTGCTGAACACGTTCGCGAGTCTTCCAAGTTCCAGTGAACTAATCCATGCGAACCTTAATTGACCTCGCAGCTGGCAACTGCCTAGGTGCAAGGATTACATACCAAATCTGGGTCTTGACGCCCCATCAGGATACGGCTTAGGCGTATTGGCCTCGGCTACAATCGAAGCTATGCCGTCATCACCAGGTTCGCGTCCCACACTTCGGCTTTGGGAGCTATTTGCAGCTCTTCGAGCAACATTAATAGACAACAGGCAGAGCTTCAAGCTTCGAAACAGATCCACAAATTCACAAACGCCAGAGATCCGAGGCTGAAATACAATCGAAGCAGAGAATGAAAGTACAATATTGCTGACTATTGCCTAAAGTCCCGGACAACCACATGCATCAGCGGCTCGGCCAGCGCCCGTATACGCCGTACGGGGGAGGTTGGGAAACAGAAGGGTAATTGCCATCTTGGCGCGTATCCCAGTCAAATTCACCTCTCGTGCCATGACACGTTGATTCGGTCGTCGCGTCGGATTGTCATTGCATCTTTAATGTTCACTGCCGATCCGGGAGCTCATTACTCGCTCCGATATTGGAGAGCTAATTATCAGCATCCTGGGTTTTGGTTCGCGATGGGGATACCCTGGCCTCACAGCCACCCATCTCTCGTACTTTTTAGCTCCTTCTGGCTAGAGCCAAAGTACTCAAGCCGCGGGATGGTAGAGTCTAGCCAGGATCGCGGCTGGCCTCAGAGTTCACTAAATCGCGTCTGAGCCCAGCGGCGTTCCAGCTCCGAACCAGAAAAAGTCTGCGATCAGACGAATGCGACGCACTGCATGGCGACAAACTCGACGATCGAAATGCCAGATGGTGCAATCCTCCCCCCTGCTCTGTCTGCTGATAACAGATTGCACCTCAAGTGTACCAGAGTGGGTTCGAGGTTGGTCTGCGAATCGATCGCCGAGTTAACCAGTTCACTCACTAGTTCAGGAGGAAATCCGGTTGTTCGAAGCGGGGGAGGGGGCCAGATCCAACAAGATCGCGAGCCAACTGGACAACCCGGAGGCGTGGATCAAGCAATTTACCTCGTTCACTCAGATCAAGGCAGCATGGAAGAGTTCCTGCCTGAATTGAGTTTGGGTTCGCGCGACCGTGGCCATTCAGCATACCAAACATAAAAAACAGACACGATCGCACTATATCCAGAGTTGACCAGAGCACCACCATCGAATCCTAGTGCTTATCTCTGTCCATCAGCGGCTGGGCATCAACTGTCGAATCGGTGTTCCCGAGTCCCATGGGCGCTGCTGACGGGGCCAAGCGAGCCGCACTCTGAGCGCCAAACCAACTTCCCTCTCCAGTGCTATTGGCCTTGCTGAATTGAACGCAGTACATACTAAGTGCTGTCAGTCAAATATCTTTCAAGGCAGCGTAACCATGAAGTGGACCACGATATCGCGAGCTCGTCCTTCCCCCCGTCCGCCACTGACAGCTCTGCCGTGGAACTGACCAATAAAACACTGATCAAGTGTCCCGCATTCCCCTCCTCCAGCTTGATGCTGGCTCTTCTCTGGACGTTACCTGCTGATTGTGGGTAGCTCAATAATCGGACTGGCAAGTCAAGCAGGATGTCGCCCTATCAGGAGGGCTCCACCAACCGGGCTTTCTGGAATCTGATACATAGCACTGCATGATTCAGGGAGAACTCTCAGGGGCCAGTCACAGCCTCTCATCTTCAGAGAGAATGGCACCGCTTCTGACGTGGCAGCCCCCCGATGGCCTGGGCCTGCATGCAATGAAAGCAACCCTAATATGGAATCTTCAAGCCGGTCGCTAGTGTCCTGCGTCCTGGCAGACGACCACACTATTATCGGTATCTGTTCAGCTGCGCCTGCCACAAAAGCTCGTACGGAAGGCTGCTTTTCGATCTTTGCATTGCTGGATGCTCACTGTGAGATCTCCTTACGTTCAACATGCGAGCCTATCACCATGGTCTTGAGGCTTCAAGGGAAGTCGTACCTCACGGCTTGTTTCTTAACTTGGTTGCTTGAGACGCCTAGTAGTAGCGCTCAGGTAAATGATGCCGGCGCCCCTGCCTCGGTTTTCATCTCAGCTTGCCCAGTCCAGGGCTGCGATCAGCAGCCACTGGTTCGGTCTATATATGGAGTGTCTGACAGGGAATGCTGACCGCTTCTTATCAGTTGATGGGCATGAGATTCTGAAATGGCGACTTGCCCAGCGGCAGGTAGATCTCACAGACCTTGTTTTGTCACGTTGCATGAACGCCTCGGCTCCTGTGTGTTCATATATCAAAAACTCAATACCATGGCTTTCTTGGGGTCGTTTTGAGATCTATTGTTTCTGAATCCTATTGTAAATTATTCAGTACCGATAGGTTGCTTGGTTGATCTATGCCGTGGCATCCATGTCTTCACAGCATATCTTACAAGTAGAAGGCTTATATGAAGCTCTAAATCCAACATGAATAAAGCCTCATATCTGATCCTCCCTATTCTGATCTAAATTCTATCAGAAAATTTTCAAGCCAAAATATGAATTTGCGTTCTTCCATAATGGCAGCTCTGTTGCACTTTCTGCCTGACATACTAAGCATCCAAGATGGTATCTAGCCACGTGATCCACCGCCTTCCGCCAAGATAATCCGGCCCGCTAAAATTTATCTACAGAAAAAAAAAGAGATCGCGCAACGGCCAGACAGCTACGACGCCGCATTCATTCCCCATTTTCAGATTACGAGATGAGTGCGTAAGGGTGTGCATTGCAGCCCGTGTTGGTATCCGTCTGAATTGAATCTTCCGCGCCTCAATCCTCGAAACTTGCATCCGAACATCTGTATCGTACCGAGAGAGCGCATCCGCTTCAGAGAAAACCCAATACCGCAGCCATGGATATTCACCGCTGTCGATTCGTGTCGTACAATCCCCAGGCGATTAACTCGCTTGCGTTCTCGCATCCCCCTTCTGCAGATCTTGCCGGACGAGGTGTCCCTACCCTTCGACTCGCGATCGGTCGTGCGAACGGCGACATCGAAATATGGAACCCGTTGCGAGGAGCCTGGTTCCAGGAGACCGTGCTACGTGGAGGAAAGGACCGAAGTATCGAAGGCTTGACTTGGACTCAAGATCCTCATGAGGATGGTCCCTCGGGTTCCAAGCTGCCAGGAAAACTGCGCCTGTTCAGCATTGGCTACTCTGCGGCCGTTACGGAGTGGGATCTCGAGCAAGGACGCCCGCTGCGTCACTCGAGTGGAAACTACGGTGAAATTTGGTGCCTTGCTGCCCAGCCGCAATGGCAGCCTACCAAGAGAGGCGCAAATGGAAAATTCCTCCCTCCCGCCGAGGGTGAGTATCTTGGCCAGCACCTGGCAGCCGGCTGTGCAGATGGATCAATTGTGATCCTGTCAACGGAAGACAACGACCTGAGGTTCCTTCGTCTCATGCGCCCATCCACGAAGAGGGCCCGAGTCCTTAGCGTTACCTTCCAGAACCGAAACACCATCGTCGCGGGCTATGCTGATAGCTCCATTCGTCTCTTCGATATTCGGAACGGTCAACAACTGCGGACAATCTCGCTTGGAAAGGGACCGACGGGTGGCCCGAAGGAGTTGCTGGTTTGGTCTGTCAAGTGCCTGCCCGATGGTACGATCGTCTCTGGAGATTCTGCGGGCGAGATTCGGTTCTGGGATGCCAAGAACTACTCCCTTATTCAGCGGATTCAGGGCCATCTCGCCGATGTTCTTGATGTGGCTGTGAGCGCGAATGGCGACACTGTCATCAGTGGTGGCGCAGATCAGAGAACAGTGGTTTACCGCAAGAAGGACGTTGAGAAGGGAGATAAGAAGAGCCGATGGGCAGAGGTCATGCATCGTCGATACCACTCCCACGACGTGAAGACATTCGCCGTTTACGAGACAAAAGAGATCAGCATTGCCGTGTCTGGAGGTATGTGACAAACTAGTTTCATCTTCCAAAGATTCATCGAGTGCTAACTAATCGCCTGTAGGTCCCGATGCGACACCGGTTGTCCTCCCCCTCCGTGAATTCGGCAAAGAACACCACCGCAAACTCTCCAGCCTGCCGCAGATCCCTCAGCTTACTTCCGCATCATCTTCTCGCCTAGTGATGAGTTTCTGGGACCGAGAGGTCAGCCTCTGGCGGGTCTCTCGCGGCCCTACCTCTTTGAATGAGAATATCGATGGCCAGAGGCATAGGCTTGTTGCGAAGGTGATGATTCAGGTAAGAATATCATTCTGTCGTGTTGTGGTTTTCCTTAGACCAATGCTGACAAGTTACTTTTTACTTTCTATAGGGTGAAGAAAATATTACTTCTGCTATGCTGTCACCAGATGGCAAGCTGCTTGTCGTTGCTACGATTTCCGACGTTAAGCTGTTCACTGTTCGCCGACGCAAGGGCGATGAAAAGGGTGCTCTGCGCATCCAGAAGGTCGAAGTCCCTCACTCTCTCTCTGGAGATGGCGCTCGGCTGGTGACCATCTCATCCGATAGCCGATGGCTCTGCATCGTTCGTCCCAAGAGCGGTGTCTATGTGGCTCGCATTCAACCGGCATCTTCAACCACTGATAAGCCCGAAGTAACACCGCAGCTTGCACTTCTTAAGCGCGTCAAGCGTCACACGCGACACGAGAAGGCTTCTCATGGCACTTTGGGTGATTACGAAAAGGTGGTCCGGTCCGCTGTGTTCTCAGAGGATAGCAAGATCTTGGCTGTCGCTGATCTTTCAGGATGTGTTGATACCTGGGTCCTGAATCCCGTTGTGGATTCGGGTGCCAACGGCCACGCTAAGGCTAACGGCGTCTCCAAGTCGGATGATGATTCATCTGACGACGAGGATGAAGAGGAAGATGTTATCTTCGAGGGCGAACGGTGGCAGACTGCAGCTTCGGAGTCCCCGATACCCCGAATGAAGGCTGGCATCACCTTCTTGTCTTTCCGTCCTCAACAGTCTTCTCCCAAGCCCTTGACCAACGGTAACGGACAGACAAGCTCCTCAACAGGCGAGGATCGATTGATGGTTGTTACTAGCGAGCACCAACTGATTGAATTTGAGGCTCGCAGCGGCAAGCTGTCGGACTGGTCTCGACGCAATCCTAAGGCTTATCTTCCAGCAGAGTTCCGGGGTGTTAAGGACCGTGCTATGGGCTGCTTGTGGGACCTTTCCGAGGGCCGGGAGCGTCTCTGGCTCTATGGAACTTCGTGGCTTTGGATGTTTGACATGCTGCAAGATTTCCCCTCGCCGGAGGAATTCAAGGCCGCGGACGAAGAGGCCTCCCAGCAGCTCGTCAAGGCTTCGAAGCGCAAGCGCGATCCATTTGAGGAAGACGAGAAGGACCGCAAGAAGCCCAACAGCGGTGCTGGTGACAAGATCTCTCGTGCTCAGATGGATATTCACCTTGGAACCAAGGTGCGCAAGATCACTGGCAATGATGAGTCGCAGGGCGAGTGGATCTCGCTTGACCAAGAACGCTCACGTAACCCCGAGGATGACGAGGCTTACGAGTACGACGAAACATTCGCTGCAACCAATCAAGCCGCCCTGGCCCGTCTCCGACGTGAGGACGGTCCTGCCGTGGAACTCGGAACCCCTCAGAAGGGCTCTAAGGGCAAGATCAACGGGGTTGCCGACACTCCGAAGAAGCAGCTTGTGGCGGCCAACGGCACCGGCTCCCAGCCTCCACGCCGCTGGTGGCACACATATAAGTACCGTGACATTCTTGGAATCGTTCCCCTTGGCAGCCTCTCTGGCGACGATTTGGAGGAGGAGGATCAGAGCCCGTCCAGGATCCTGGAGGTGGCCGTGGTGGAGCGACCGATGTGGGATGTTGAGCTGCCTGGTCGCTACTTGAGGGACTATGAGTAAGCTTGTAGAGCTCTTGGGACTATTTTCATGGTGAATGAGGCAGTGCAGCTGTGTCTAGTGTCTAGATTGTTTGTGTTATGGGCATTGAGCATGCAGGAGCACATTTTACTGGCGCTTTGTACAGGGATATAATTGAATTTATGCAAAATAGACACACCATTTGATGTTCATCACGCCTTCTGTCTCGTAAATTCCTTGTCTACTTGTTGACTGGGTCTCTTGACTTGGTCCGAATGGACCTGCAAAGATGAGGACAACAGCTGATCACACCTAATGCGGGGCATCGCGCCTGAGGCATTCAAGACTGAGGTTTAAGTCTCCGAGTCTCTCACACCTTCACACTTCTAACCTCCCCACAACCTTAAACTTGTTGTCTTTGTTGACTCTTTCTATAAAACTCCCTGGTGCAGACTTGAAAACTTCCTCCGGGACGAGACCAAAGGGGCTGCTGTCTGCTGCCCCTTTCCTCCGTGAATCCCGACAGTCCCGACTCCTTATCGTGCGGAGATCTTATCGTCAGCAACTCGTCAGGCTTCCCCAAGCTCGACGTGCTCGATCCGTCCAAACTTCCTGGAAGTTTCCAACGCCCCGGTCGGTGTCGAGACGAAAATATCTAAGCCCAAGCCAGGCATATTTGAACTTGAGACGCGCTGGGTCTTGCAAATCACTACCTACCAGAGCAAGATCCTCCTGTTGAGACCATACCCCGATCGAGACACAGACGCCTGCTTTCGAGAAGAGTCTAGCAAGACGAGCTTCGCTCCGCTTCCAATAGCTATTTAGGTGTTGGATTCGCTTATCTAAACTGCTGTTTTACACCAGCGTCAGCTTCCCCTTCTACATTTGCCATTTCCTGAATCACTTCCTCTAGACCTACTGCTGCTTACCCCACACTGGAAAGCTACCTACTCACTTGTTCACCACCGATCACACCTCAAATCAGTCACCATGGGTCTCTCGTACAACGTCTATCTGACCTCCAACAAGATCTTTGGCTGCAAGCAGTGTAAAACGCACCTTGCCGATTACAATGACATTATCAGTCGAGTGAGTATTCTTTCGTCGAGCCACCAAGCACCTTGTCCCTGCTGTCCGCCTTTCACCTTGAAGTTACCTACTGACATAAGATCTGCTTGACACTAGAACTTCCGCGGCCAGCATGGCAAGGCTTACCTCTTCAACACCGTCGTGAACATCACCCAGTCCGATGCCGTCGAGCGCAGTATGACGACCGGTCGCCACATCGTCCGCGACATCGCCTGCCGCCAGTGCAAGGAGACTGTGGGTTGGAAGTACGACAAGGCCTACGAGAGCAGCGAGAAGTACAAGGAAGGAAAGTTCATCCTGGAGGAGGAATTGCTTTGCATCGTGTGCTAAGCGTCCGTCCGTTTGAGCTTGCACTCGCCTCGGTTTCCACTTTCCACCGCGCTCATGATTATGTCTTCTCCGGCGGCGCGATGTCCCCTTTTTCCCCATGCATTTCTTGCGACCAGATTGATTGCCACGTCACTTTCTCATAGCTCTTGTTGTTACCAGCTCCGGTGTTTTAAAGAGGCGTTTGGCAAGGCCTTTGGATTTCTTTTTGGTTACTTCTGGGGCTTCTTCTGTCATTGACATCGAGAATAGCCATTTCCACGACGGGGCTCTTGGCGCTTCGGGAGGCTCTGTTTCAAGAATTTACAATTTGGGTATCATTTTCTCGTCTCGACTTGAGCTTCTCCATTTCACCTCATGATGTGAATTCCTGTTCTTTCGCATGCTCTCGTAGGAGGAAGACAAGGTTTGATGACCCTACCCATGGGCTACTTAGATAGTTCACGCTTGTCGTTCAGTGGCCACCTGTTAAGCAGTATTTGATGTGAATATTTCGAGACCTTGTCGGTGTGCCTCTAATATCAAAACCTGGAGACTAAGGCTTTGGGATCAGTCGATACGTCGGCCTACTCTATAGGCTCCAAGCACTGTAAAGCATCACATATTGAGATGATTACTATCCGCATCTTCATTCTCCGGGTCTACTCATTCAGACGATCCGACACCTGATTTGTATTGCGCTTGCACACTCCCTAATCATGAATGTAAGCTCGGCGAATTCTCCCGTGAAAGAGCCAGAGGGTCTTCCGAGGACTCTGAAGCGGCCATTTCCGGTAGCGAAGGGTCTTCCGAAGCCTCAAACGTCCTTTCTGAAGGAATGAAGAACCGCTAAGGCGGCGATTTCAGATTGGTGACTCGAGGATACACCCTTTAGTCTGGTTTAGCGTAGGAGTGTTATTGCTATCGTCTCATGAGAATGTCATTATAGTAGTTCGAGTCTAGGAACCAGAGAAACAGACCAACTAGACATACTTCAATCACCCTTCTTTGACAAGTCTTTCTAAATGGTTTCAAATCATCTTTATTATGCCTGTCATAACACTGATCTTCAGAAGAAAGAAGCTCCTACTCCATTGTTAGATTGCCCTCCATTCACACGCTCTCTCCTATACCACCTGTGATGTCTCGAGGCCGTTGCATACACATTGTCACGCAAGTCTTCAGTATAGATGTCGCAATAACTATACAATTAACCTACTCCGATAATCGGGCAGTCCTTCTCTAACGAAGGCCCGGTTAACCGCACCCGTAGGTTATCAGACCCACCAACCACACAGACTTCAATGCCGGGACCCGCAAAATTCCTCAATTGAATCCTTTTCCAAGGCCACTCGGCACCTCTGGACTCCGGTCATTCGATTCCTCGAACATTCTGCGGAGTTTGGCTTTTCGCTAGGCTCGGTTGGATCCGGTCGTACCCTTCCAGTGCGCTCCCCGTCCCGCATTCTGCAAGTGCGACGCCTCGATTCAGTGCTAAGATATTGCCCCGCGGAATAAACTAGGAAACGGAAAAAATGGCGAGCCCCGGAACTATGCAAGCAGTGGTCTTCAAGGAGCCGTTCAAGGTGGCAGTTGAGCAACGGCCTATCCCCACTGTCCAAGATCCAGAGGATATTGTGGTGAAGGTGGCATACACTGCTCTTTGTGGTAGGTGAGTAATTCTGGAACTACCGATCCCTTTGACGAACGCCCATTGCTCATGCGCGAGAAAAGTGATTTGCACGTCTACCGTGGGATTGAGCCTAGCCCGCCTGGACCTATTATGGGCCATGAGTTCATGGGTGAAATTGTTGAGGTTGGTAATGCAGTGACGACTTTGCAGAAGGGCGACCGTGTGGTGAGCGCTTTTACTACTTCTTGGTATGTTTCTTGCTGTTGAAAGCAATAAAATGCCAATCTTTTTTATTGATAATTAATGAAGATTTAACATATTGGCAGTGGCAAGTGTTTCTACTGCAAGCAAGGGTTCTCGTCACGCTGCGAGAAGAACACTCTCTTTGGATGCCAGCGTCTGGACGGTGGCCAAGCCCAATATGTGTGTTGATTTCGAGATATAAACCTTTAAGATGAAGATTGAAAGATAAACTAACGAACGACTATCCAGGTCCGTGTCCCTAACGCCGAGGGCACCGTTATGAAAGCCCCCGAGGGCGTCGAGGACAAGTACCTCGTGCTGATGGGCGATATCTTCCCCACGGGATACTTTGCTGCCTACAATGCTTTCAAGAACTCCACCCCAGAGCAAATCGCCGAACAGACTGTTGTCCTGATCGGTTGCGGACCTGTCGGTCTCTGTGCGCTGATCAATGCGCTGGAGTACAAGCCCAAGCACCTTCTGGCCGTCGACTCCGTCCCCTCGAGACTGGAACTGGCCAAGTCTCTCGGTGCCGAGCCCTGGAACTTCATGACTGACCGCGCTGGTCTGGACAAGCGTGTGCAGGAGTTGACCGAGGGCCGGGGGGCTGATGCTGTGATTGAGGTTGTTGGCCTGAGTCCTGCGCTGCGTACTGCGTATGAGTTGCTGCGGCCTTGGGGAACCATTAGCAGTGTTGGAGTTCATAATGCTGAGGTGAGTCTCAAGTCCTTGATTCAGAATATGAGGTGTTACTTACCATCGGTTCTATTCTGCTAGATCCCTTGGGATGGCAATGATGCCTACAACAAGAACCTCACTGTCCAGATGGGCCGTTGCCCGGTCCGGTCCGTCTCTGACAAGGCCTTGGAGGTGCTGAAGAAGAACCAGCACAAACTTGGGTGAGTGTTCTCTTTAAGCTGTCATCCCAAACTGGTTTTACTTTGATTGCTAACCAAATATTGCTCATCTTTCCAGATTCATGACCGAGAAGATCATGCCTCTCTCCCAAGCGGTCGAGGCTTATGAGTTGTTCAACGCAATGAAGGTACAAAAGGTAGTATTCGTGGCGGATCAGTAGATCTATTCGTCCTATTTGTTTATAGATCAATCACTTGCAGCATACTCGCAGGCTTCAAATTCCTGCAACTCCTGCCAAATCATCTCATCCTGTCCCATTCAGGACGGCGGGATGCTTGGCAGAATGACTAAGAACTCTGTACGCCCACGTTAGTTAGTTAACCTCCAAGAACACATCGAGTCTTAACCATAGCAAGAGTGACGTGGAAATGAATAGGATCGGATATCTGTAGTTCACACAATGAATAGATGAATACCATCAGTTTGTTTGACATAATTTCCCCCAGTATAGACCTGGTCTTAGCATCACAGTCGACGTCAGGACTGCTTGTGGTGCATGGCGGGCGGGTCAACTCCTCTCCGCTTAACTCACAACATTCCCTCTTCCAACTCTTCACGACGTCTCCATCACCTTCACCATCTCACTCCTCCTCTCCCGCGCCTCCTCATCCCCCTCCATTTCCCCTCGTCTCTCTCCCTTCATCTCCTTTCTCCTCCTCCTCCTTTTCTCTTCCCCCCTCCTTCGTCGATCTCTTCCTTCCTGCATACCTCGTCACCTTCCCCTCTCCTCCCACCAACGTTAATTTCTCCACTTCAGTCGGACCCTCATCGGTAGGTCACCAGATATCCAAGTCCCCGTCGCTCAGGCTTTTTTTTTAAAAGCTTGGTGGACGTGTCTTCGACGATCGCAAGATCTATTTCGGCGCAGCGCTCTCTTCACCTTGACTGCAGAGACTGATTCTGATTTCACCCAGTGAATCTCCCCGCTATTAACTTCGCCGCGACCGTGTGACTTCCGACGACCATTCCCCTCCCCTCCCACAATCCATTCCACAACCCCGAACCATTTCTCTCAGATTCGCAACCAACCAAAAACATGGAGGCTACTGAGGTTCACCAAACCACCGTTGCGGCCGATGAGCCCATGACCGATGCCTACGTCGACACCATCGGCGAGCAGGAGCCCATGGATGCCACTCCCAAGACTGAGGAAGAGTACGCGCAGTCGATGCTGACTCTGCGTGCGATTGTCTCATCCAAGGAGGCTGGTGTCATCATCGGCAAGGCTGGTAAGAATGTCGCCGACCTGCGCGATGAGACTGGCGTCAAGGCCGGAGTGAGCAAGGTCGTCCCCGGTGTCCACGACCGAGTCCTGACCGTGACCGGTCCCCTCCAAGGCACTGCTCGTGCCTACGCGATCGTTGCGAAGGGACTCCTGGAGGGTGCTCCGCAAATGGGTATGGGTGGCGTCGTCTCCAACAATGGGACCCACCGTAAGTTCTTAAATGTCCCCTCTACTGTTCCCAAGGAATCCAGCGCATCCCTCCCCAAGAAGGCGTCGTTGGCACATGTTTCCACACAGATGAATCAGTCATTCCCCAGTCGCGGAGCCCGCATGAAGCCCATATCACGTGCTAACTTTCCTCAAGCCGTCCGGCTCCTTATTTCTCACAACCAGATGGGCACCATCATCGGCCGACAGGGCCTGAAGATCAAGCACATCCAGGATGCGTCTGGCGTCCGCATGGTTGCCCAGAAGGAAATGCTTCCTCAGTCTACCGAGCGCATCGTTGAGGTGCAGGGCACCCCCGAGGGCATCGAGAAGGCTGTCTGGGAGATTGGTAAGTGCCTGATCGATGACTGGCAGCGTGGCACGGGTACCGTTCTCTACAACCCTGCTGTTCGTGCTTCTGTCGGCGGTTCCCAGCCTGTTCAGCAGAACAACAACTCGACCGGCACTGGCACCGGTTATAACAGCCGCCAGTACAACCGTACCGGCAACGGAGCCGACTTCAGTGACAACAGTGGCTACAACAGCCGCCGTTCCAACTCCGATGCTGGTGCTGGTGGTCGTGGATACCCTCTGGTCACCGAGGATGGCGACGAAATCCAGACTCAAAACATCAGCATTCCCGCCGACATGGTTGGCTGCATCATCGGTCGCGCTGGCAGCAAGATCACCGAGATCCGCCGGAGCTCTGGAGCCCGCATCTCGATTGCCAAGGCCCCTCACGATGAGACTGGCGAGCGCATGTTCACGATCATGGGCAGTGCCACGGCCAACGAGAAGGCCTTGTATCTGCTTTATGAGAACCTCGAGGCCGAGAAGACTCGCCGCAGCCAGCTGCCCCAGGAGTAAACGAGTCCGTTCCTTTCTTCGCAATGCTGGTAGGGAGTCGGACTGGGACCGCTTGCACGGTTTCTTTTGTGTTTTTCCTTTGAACCCTTACGACTTCAGACTGTCGGTCATGATCTGCGGCGGTCATGTGCAAGCGAGCTTCCCTTTTATTTTCGTTTAGTTTTTTTCTCTATCTTTTTCGTTTTTTCTTTCTTCTTATTCCCTGTTCCCCCCTTTCCCCTACCTCCACGTTCCGTCTTACCCTTCGATGTACTCCATTCACCTGATGCGTTACTTCGATTCTCCGCGGTGCAAAAGCTTGTTTAAGGGTGCCACTCAGAAATCAGTCCCGTTGGCGTTCGGTGGACCCATCATGCATGATGTGAGGACCCGGCCCACAAGCTGGAAGTCCGACTCCATAGCTCGATTTTCGTGGTCCTGGCTCCAAATCGCACATCAGCACGCTCTGTGTCCCGAAATCCAGGTTTCCTTCTATCCGGATGTTTTGCCGCTGCACATCGTTTCTCCCGCGAGTCATCACCCTTCACCTGTCTCTACCTCTTTCTCCACATTCACCTTTCAAACCCCTTCCCGTCTCCCTTCGCCGCCAACTATCTGTCTCCAGGTGCAGTTAACACTGTGCTTGATACTCGCTCTCCTGCTTCGCCTTTCCATTTGCCATGCTCTAATTGCAATGTCCCCCCATCTCTACCTTTTTACCTCTTTCTCCCTGCGTCTACCTTGATCTTTACCCCCGATTGTGTACCCTTCAAACCTCAAAAAAATTTCCGTCTTCTATCTTCTCTGCTCTCCTAATTCTCGTCTTCGAACCGTCTCTCTATCTTATCTCTGTGTGCCATCCCTTTGTTTCCCCCACGGATATCTTAGTTATCTCGATGTCCATGACATCTTCACGGCATTTCCCGAGTACACTAAATACCAAAAAGAAGATTCCTATCTGTAGCAGATAGGTTATGGTATGACATACGGCCATTTCGTATTGTATTGTATTGTAGCTATAGTTCTGGTCGAAACTTCAAGCACAGTGAATTTGCTTCGAGAAAACAAGTTCATCAGACATAGCCATGGGATTCTAGTAAATTCTAGTACAACTTGATTGCACACGCAAGTGTTTAGAGACGGTGAGAATACTTGACCGCATGCTAAGACTGCCTTTCAACCAACTTCGATCATAGCTGCAGCGTGTGATAACGAGCAGATTACTTGATGCCTTCTTCAACATGTTGATTACCAAGATCAGTCGGACTGCTTAAGTGGTCATCTCGGAATTGCAGAGATTTTTTTTCGCCAACTTGCATAAAATGATAGCGTCTGGCTATCTTTAGTCACTTTGAATCTATCAGGGAACCGCGCGATCATGTCTATACGAAGCAAATATCGGAGAAATATCCGAATTCTCTATGATGGCCGGCATCTGGTCAGGATGCCGAAGCGCGGAGGGCCCAACCGATAACCCTTCAGATGAAGCTGTTGCCATATCTACAGAAAGATATCAAGCACGCCAAGTGGAAGAATTTTGAAACAGCATCTTATCATTGTGAATATTACTACTCTACCATTCTCCAATTTAGTAGAATTTTCAGAAAGAAAGACTTCGATTGCGGCGACTATTGCGAGCGTACCATCGGATGGGCAACCCGACGCCCCTCATCGGGTACTTCACGGTTATATGGCATTTTTGAGTGACGCCGATTTATTGATAACTTATCATCGTCTTAGGTCTCTGGCAGATTGGAACTAATTTCAGAATCTGGCCCAGTTTAGCCGCGGTGTCGTAGCACCGATCACCGCTCTCCGGCGTATATCTTGAAGCAGAAGACGGGTAGTCCCAGATAGACAGTACGATCCTTCTGCACCAACTGGGACATGCTTTTCTTCAAGGCTTATCATCTGCGGTGTGCAAGCGGCCACGCTGGAAGTCTCACAAGACGATATGCATGTCACAATCTAGCAGCACGGGCTCAACAACCTCGACATGAACGGGTGAGATCAGTAGGGCATATTTTCATATCAGAAAGGAAACTGATGAATTATTTAGTACTATGCTGCTGGTTCTTTTGCAACCTCATCAGACTATCTGGACCACTTGTATACCGCATGGCGTCACGACCCAGCCTCTGTTCATAGCTCGTGGCAAGAATATTTTCACGCCATCGAGCGTGGCTTACCCACTCGAGAGCCAGTCATTGAACATAACCAAATGACTATCTCATCAGAGATTCCGCTGCCTTTGAGCTCGGCACAGCTCAAAGTCCCATCCCAGACTCCTCCTCAATTCAAGGCGGAGCGATTGGTTCGAGCATATCAGGAGCTTGGGCACAAGAAAGCTAAAATCAACCCTCTTGATCTCCCAAGCAATCGAGACTTGCCTCTTGATGAGCTGAGACCCGAGTTCTATGGTTTGACAGAAGCCGACCTGAATATAGAGATCACCTTAGGTCCAGAACTTCTTCCGCAGTTCGTCTCAGACAATGTATCCGCAATGACTCTCCGTGAAATAATCACGGCCTGCGAAAGACTGTACTGCGGATCAATCGGTGCTGAATACCTCCATGTGGCTACCCGTGAAGAACGCGAATGGATTCGAGAACGTCTAGAGACACCTGTTCCCTATCAGTTTGACCCAGAAGAGAAGAAAAGGATTCTTGACCGACTCATGTGGACCACAACTTTCGAGAAATTCATGTCAGCCAAATTTCCTAATGCTAAACGGTTCAGCATCGAGGGAGTTGAGAGTCAAGTCCCAGCCTTGAAAGCCATAATCGATGCCAGTGCAGAGAATGGTGTCCGAGAAATAATCTTTCCTTGCTGCCATCGCGGAAAGCTGAATGTTCTCAGCAACGTTGCTCGGAAACCAAATGAATTGATCTTCAGCGAATTTACAGCCGACTCAAAATCTCGCCATCAGATCTCTGGTGATGTCAAGTACCACCTGGGAATGAACTATGAGCGCGAAACACCATCTGGCAAGAAAGTTCACGTTTCTATTCTGCCCAATCCATCTCACCTGGAGTCTCAAAACACCCTCGGACAAGGTATGGCTCGGGCTGTGCAGCACCAGAACGGGGGTGATCGAAAATCTACCATGGTCCTCAACAGTCATACAGACGCCTCATTCTCGGGGCAAGGTGTGATCTATGAGACATTGGGCCTTTCGGGGCTGAAGTCGTATGGGACAGGTGGAACAGTACATTTGATCATCAATAATCAGGTCGGATTTACCACCAATCCAGAATCAGCTCGAGCATCTCCGTATGCCTCGGACATCGCGAAGACCATCAATGCCCCAATTTTCCACGTCAATGCCGATGACGTTGAAGCAGTGGTGTTTCTCGGCAAAATGGCTGCTGATTATCGTGCCAAGTTTGGTAAGGACTGCTGGTTGGACATGATCTGCTATCGAAAGCATGGTCATAACGAAATGGACCAGCCTTTCTTCACCCAACCGAAGATGTATGAGCAGATCGAGAAAAAACTGCCTCATTTGGAGCTTTATGTCAACAAATTGCTTCAGGAAGGGATTGTGACTCGGGAAGAGGTCGACGAAATGGAGGCGAGGGTGTGGGGGGAAATGACCAAAAGCCTGAAAAACAGCAAAACCCCACGGGCACTGGACCGCGAATATCTTACCGCGCAGTGGAATGGTATGAAGACACCAGCTGAGGTGGCTCAAGAAGTTCTTCCTGCAAAGCCCACAGCAATCACTCGGGAGGTTATCAACGCAGTGGCCGGGAAACTGGGAGTTCCTGAGGAGCCTTTCCATGTGCATAAGAGCCTGAAACGAATCCTCGAAAAGCGTCAACAAAGCCTTTTGGAAGGCGAGAATATTGACTGGGCCACCGCTGAAGCTTTGGCAATGGGAAGTCTGTGCTTAGAAGGACATCATGTTCGCGTTTCTGGACAGGATGTGGAACGAGGGACTTTCTCCCAGCGTCATGCCAATCTGCATGATCAACGCACCGGCTCTACTTACATGCCATTGAATGACCTAAGTCCCGAACAGGCTGAGTTCACAATTGGTAATTCGTCATTGAGTGAATATGGTGTCATGGGATTTGACTACGGTTATTCTTGCATGTACCCGAACGCCTTGGTGATGTGGGAGGCCCAATTTGGAGACTTTGCCAACAATGCCCAATGTATCATTGACCAATTCATCTCATCTGCCGAAAACAAGTGGCTAATGCGATCTGGCATCGTGTTATCATTGCCTCATGGATTTGATGGACAAGGACCAGAGCATTCCTCCGCTCGGATGGAGCGCTTCTTACAACTCTGTGGCGAGGACGGCCGTTTCTTCCCGACAGCACATCAGCTTGAGAGACAGCACCAGGGTGCCAATATTCAAGTAGTTTACATGACAACTCCTGCAAATTTGTTCCACGTGTTACGACGCCAGGTACACCGAGACTTCCGGAAGCGTAAGTTGTGCCTTCGAAGCAGCTTTTACTCATCCTTACTAACACCGACGTGTTTTTGCAGCTTTGATTATCTTTTTCTCAAAATCGCTTTTGCGTCATTCCTCAGTCAAATCGAATATCGAGGATTTCATCGGAGAGACCCGCTTCCAGCCTCTCCTCGCAGATCCAGCTCACGGCCGTTCAATCACCAACCCTTCCGAGATCAAGCGAGTTATCTATTGCTCTGGGCAGGTGTACTTTGCATTGGACAAGTGTCGTGAGATTCATGGTATCACAGATACTGCCATTACTCGCATTGAGCAGTTGCACCCTTTCCCTTGGGAACAGGTCAGGGACAACCTCAACCAGTATCCCAATGCCTCAGACATTGTCTGGTGTCAGGAAGAATCTTTGAATGATGGGCCGTGGTCATTTGCCAAAACTCGGATGGAGACCATTTTCGACACAATCGACCAGCATAAAGGTCGGCGGTTGCGATTTGCTGGTCGTGAAGCAACTCCGAGTGTTGCAACTGGCTTTGCCAAAGAGCACCGAGAGCAGGAGGAGGCATTGTTGAAAGAGGCTTTCCAAGATTTTTAGAATAATTGATGAGACCTAGATTTTCAATACTATGTGGTTTATGCAAGGTGGCGAGAGCAAACAACCAAGAGAATGTTATAGAGCTATCAAGCAATCAAAATAGTACATACTTTCGAACTCAAACTCCACAATACGAGACTAATCCACAAGAGGACATAGACCTTGGTAGGTAAAGATACAGTCAACTATTATGCCTTAACAGAATACACTAGGAGCCGTTAGCGAGAGGTTTGGAAAGAGATACCTAGAAAAATGTGTAGATCTCATAAATATGATTTTAAGGTCTGACGCATCGAAAGGGGGCTTATGGCGCAGAAACCATTCAGTGTTGCTCCGCAGGCTTTCTCAGTGCCCGTTGGCTATTGTTTGCTGTACCGACTAAGCCGATTTCGGGCAAAAAGTGCGGCACGATGCGATTGGATTGGCGGTCATCTTTGAATTGCCGGACCACAAGAGGAGTTATAGCAAGGCCTGGCTCCTAATCTTCTCTATCACCATTCTGAATAAGTATTTCATCGGCTCTTTGGGCTAATTATACCTCTGAATCTTTCTATTGGTCAAATTGAATTGACAGCCGTTCGGGTGTCGTCGAACCCCGCGATTCCCAGTATTGCGGGGAACTATCTGTCTTCCCCCTGTTGCGCTGCCAATCTCGAAATGTCCGAAACACGGCCGATGCCTCGAAGCCGGCGAAAGACACGCAGTATGATGCATATTTCTTGTCATAGATTGAGGAGTGAGGCTAAATACCTTTACTAGGCGGCTGTCTCCGTTGCAAGCAAAGAAAGATCAAGTGTGATGAAACGTCGCCACAGTGTAACCAATGTGCACGGAAGGCGCTGGACTGTCCAGGATACATGCGACCACTGAAGTGGTCATCTAAATATGAGACCTGGAATAGCACCGATACCCCGAAAGAAGTTCCTAGGGATCTCAATCGCAGCGTGCGCCACCTTACAAACAACGCAAAAGAGCATGAGAACGTCCTACCGCAGACTCCTAGAAAGCTCGCATATGTCGAGGGCCCATCCCCTGTCGAAAGAGGCCCTGCCTCTGCATCATATCACCAAAATCATACTACCAGCACTACTTCAAACGATACCGACATCATTTTCGATCCAGATAAGCTTCTGGGGCCGTTGCTTTTCTCGAGGCCCAGCACCGACGACTTCCTTTTTGATACTATCTTGCAGGACCAATCCATCGATACAGCAACACTTTGGGATGGTTTGCCAGCTCCGTTTCCTCAAATCAACGAAGACCAGAGTACACGCCTCTCCCTGCACTACTTTTCGAGTGTCTGTCGCATCAACTGTTGTTTCGACTCGTCCAAAAACCTCTTTCGAGTATGGGTAGCCGAGTCAATGCACTCTTGTCCGCTCCTATACCATTGTATATTGTCCATGTCAGCTTCGCACTTGGCTGCCATGCAACAAAGTGACTTGATACCCGTTGCTTTGGAGCATAGGGCAGAGGCTATATCAAGGTTGGGCATTGAGATTCTCGGTGTTGACCTACATTCCAGCTTGAAGCCCTGTTCGTCTTTTGAGGGTATCTCTCGAGCACTACTTGCGTGCATACTACTGGGCATGACTGATGTAAGATTTCTTCCGGAAGGGGTCTAAGTGCCATTATGACTAACCCGGAACTAGGGCTGGCACAATCCGTCTATCTTGGGCATCACTCATCTTCACGGGGCGCGAGTACTCTTCAAGAAATGGCTCGCTGTGACCACGGACGTAATCGACACATCTTCAGACCAACAAAAACTATCTTCCGTTAGAAGTTTTTTAGTCGGCACTATGGCTTATTGGGAGGCGATGGCATCATTCGTTATGGACCAACCCATACAATCAGTTTCTTATCTCCTACCAATTTACGATCAGACTGGGACTGAGAAGATTCAGTCCAATCCTTGGACAGGCATATCAACGCCTCTTTTCGCCTATCTTGCCCAAGCAGGTGCGCTCGGAAGACAGCGATCAATTATCAGAAAATTGAATGTGCCAACTTCCACCCCGGAAATCCATGAAAAACTTCAAGAAGAACTTCTCGTGCAGGCTCGTGGCGTTGAGGATGCCCTTCTCAGTTATAAGATCCCTCCAGCGGATAAGGTCGAAGACACAGGGGATGCACTTACTCCCGTGAGCCATTTGCGGAAGATGGCCCAAGTATACAAGCTGACGGCTCTACTCGAACTATACCGGGTCTTCCCAGAGCTTTTCTACGAGCCATGTTCCGGGGAGGTCAGTATCTCTGATTTCAGGTCATTCAAATCAAGAATCCTCGCTATTGCAATTGGCATTCTCAGTATCATATCGACTATTCCCACGAGCTCGGGAGTAAACGTTTTATTCTGTCTTCCTATTATAACAGCTGGCAGTGCATTGCAATGCACAAACTCGCAACAAACAGACTTCTCGCACGGGTCAAGCCGGAGTAGTTTGTGCAGTGATCTAATGTCGATCTTCATTCAGGATGATGGCCACACCCACTGGCGGGAATTTGTAAAACAGCGAATGAATGCCATCCACAATAATGTTGGTTTGGGTGGTGTGACTCGAGCATTGGAGGTTATTGAGAAGACTTGGTTAAGGGCTGATATCCAAGTTTTTGCGAATGAGTCTGGCTCAGTAGGGGATTTTATCCAGTGGACGGATGTGATGACTGATGAACGATTGGAAACTATCTTTGGGTAAGGTCCAAATTTGTATAGTACCAATGTCTTTAATTTGTATTAAACGACATCTTTTCCTTGTCAGCATTACCCATTGTATAGTTAGCTACGTCTCTGTTGAGGATTATAAACTTTTCCCAGTTCGGAAAAGTAGTGCGAAACAGGAATGCGATTGGCCGAGTCCACAGGGCCTCTCTATAGCCCTACAAACACAATTTACCAGTCCTATATATGAGAGAAGCGAAAGTACAAGATTTCCCCAGCTTTCTTGACATACCCATCCAACCTCCAACCGCTAAAATGGTCTTCCAAATCAAAAAGAAAGCCGAAATATTCAAAATCCCCAACTTTGGCGGCATCCCCAACATCTACTTCGGTAAGATCTTACACCAACAACGCTCCATGCAGCCGTGCTCTAACAAAAACCATTCAGCGGACTACTTAGGCACACAAACAGACATTCCAAGCCCAATCACCGGCTCATGGTTCCGCATCGAAAAGGGCTCCGAGTCCACTCCCCCGAAATACAACTACGACGAGGTTGGCGTGGTTATCGAGGGCGAGATGACATTCAGAGATGAGACTGGACAGACGGCGACTGTAAAGGCAGGGGATACATTCTTCTTTCCCCGTGGGAGTACGATTACTTTCTCGACGGATTCTTACGGGGTTGCTTGGAAGTGTGGAGCTAGGCTTCGGAGCAAACTGTGAACTATGTAGTAGTCTATGGCAAGGATGATTGACATCATGATTTCAAGTAGGATAATGGGAGAAGCAAGTGTATGAAAAAGTCTCGTTCAATTCGTAAATCAAATCCGTTCCATATAAGCGTGAAGAAACAACCCGGGCGTGTTCAAACTCAAAAAGAAGCACGAGTGACATGAAAATGACGGCGTGGCTGTGCAGCGCGGTGAGAATGGAAGAAATAATAGTCCAGGGCAAGATGTACAGAGAAGTTGAAGAAGAATGGAAACACCGACGCCGGTTGTGATGATTGAAGGTGATGATGCTTGTGTTTGTACAATCAATGGACCGGTGAGCCGGAATCTGATGTCCCAGGCACGGTGGTCAAATATGTTCCGAAAAGACAGGTGGCAAAAGGAAAATGAAGTTGATAGAAACAAGGCATGGGTTTGCCCAGAAAGTGCCACGATTCTCCGAGCATAGGCATCGGATAAAACGCAAAGAAGAAATCTGGACAGTGGATCAATGTCCAAGGTGTAGATCGAAGTGCCATGCAATCGTTGATGGTGCGGATGGAATGAGCTGTACTGAGCAATGCAACAGATAGACGAGAACTCCAGGCTCGGGGAGGATGCATGCATAAGCGTCTAAAGACACGATAGAGGAACGCCGGGCAGAAGACAAATCTCCATAAATAAGATCAATGCGAGGACGCTGCGTGAACATCAAGGAGGCGTAACCGAATTCCTAACAAGCTGGTAGGTATGCATGATGGCGTTTCAACACAATGCAGAGCAGGGAGGGAAAAAAGACAAAGTGGCACGATATGAGGCAAGAGACGTGATGAAGTTGTTTAGTCGATGCTGTCGTCCAAGTTGAAGGTGTCGTCAGGTGTGGCAGCGGAGCGGCGTCTGAGGCCGAATCTTCGTGTGCCCAAGCTGTTGGTTCGGAGGCGAGGTTGCTGAATAGGGGTGTAGCTGGTAGCGGATTTGCCGGAGGGCACGCTGATGCGGGTTTGGGGCGCATCTAGCTGAGAGGGTCGAGGGCTCTCTTCGGCCACAGAGCCCGGTGTGGTGCTAGAGAAACTAGGCGAGAGGCCATATCGGCGGGATCCAGCCTGGATGTTGGAGCGGGATGTTGCAGGGGAATAGACAGCCGGTGCCATGTAACTACGGCGGAATGGGATACTTGATTGAGATAAGGAGGTCGGGGTTCGAGGTTGGGTTTGTGGTGTTTGCGAGGGGGCGGGGAGCTGCTGATACTGTGAGGTACGGGGAGATATACCCATTCCCTGATCATGCTGTTCCTGCTGCTGAACGCTCGGGATTGAGCGAGATACTGCGCGATCATGAGAGAGGCGCTGTCGTGGTGATACACTCGGCGCTGGGCTCGGTGTCCCCACTTCTGTCATGGCCCTGGACAGGGACCGATTTAGCGGGGTCGCTGTCTCCGGAGTCTCTTCATCGGTTGGTGGCCTGCGACTGCGGAGAGAGGCCGACATGCGATGCAGACGACTTGGTGGAGGAGCCACGCTTGGCGATTGAGATAGTTTCGTATCTGCAGTGGTTGCCGTTATGGGGTTAATCAACGACAATCTGCGTGATTCTAGGCGACTGGACATGCGGCTGCTGGTGCTTGGACGCCGCTCCAGACCCTCTGGTTCGTGGCTGGAAGCCCGTTGATAGGATGAACCCGGCACCAAGGATTCACTCTCGACGCCATTCGCCCGCGGAGGTTGTGCCCCTGGAGCGTGGTTCGTCGAAGCCGATCGATTTCTCTGCAGTTGCTTGTCTGTCAGAGCCAAACACAGCTCAGTTAGGCTGCGACACACGCTGTCCGCTTTGCGGCGGGCGTGTCTCTCGGACGAACTGTACCCTCCATTGACAACGGAGACCGAGCCCGACGGAGCTGCATTGACGCCCAACATGGTGGAGAGCGTCAAGGCATCTTTGATCGTTGCTTCTAGCGCCGTGTACACGTCACTTGTCAGAACATCTTTGGCTTTCGCTAATGCCGACTGCAACAGAGGGTGAACTTGGCTCTGTGCCGCATAGTCAGCGTCTGCCGAGGGCGCACTGACTTTGCGGTGGTGTTTCGGCGAAGTCGACAATGCAGTCACGGTAGTTGCGGCAGTTCGCGGTCGTTCTTGGGCTGCGCCGGAAATCGCTTCTTGGGAGGATGGCGGCAGTTTGCCGGTTAGCTCCAGCTTGCGGATTCGAGACTTGAGGTCGTCTAGTTCGTCCCAAACAGTAGAAGGAGCGTTGGTCGACAGAGTTGATTCGGTCCCGTCACGCGCCTTGTCTGTATCTCCCCGTGCACGCTCCGTCACCTCGGAAGTGGACGGTTGACGGCTACTTCGAATTGTAGATAGAGTGGAATGTCGTAGGCGTGGCTCATGGATAGATGACCGTCGCTCGCCGTTGACTGGTGGTGAACGTGGGGAGGTCTCTGGACTCGTTCGGCTAAGTCTACTCCGCGGGGCGCCAATAACTGATCGTGACCCAGTGGTCAGACTCGAGTAGCGGAAGCGAGCTGGGTCGTCCAGAGGGTGGGCAGAAGCGGAAGGGGAGTAGTTGACTGAGTTGGAGTGGATGGTGGGTGAGCCCTTCTGCGAAAGCAAGGGGCTGTCGACATTGCTAAAGCGTTGGTCGGGGGAAGGGGTTTGTTCTGGCTCGGCACGCGTGGTTGGCGACCGAAGGCTTTGTGTAGAATATCCAAGTCGCGACTGTATACTCTCCCCTCTTGCGTCAGTTATCTTCCGAGCCGCGGGAGAAAGGGCTGTAACGGTGCGATGGTCCACGGAGGATGAAGCACATCCTTCTCTACGCCTGCAAAGGCTACTCACCCGTCTAAAATCTGACCGACCAAGGGAGTCACGGCGACCTGAGTCAGTCCTTGCAATGTTCAAGAAGACATCTTCGTTCTTGGGGCGGCCCTCGTCCATCTCCGGGGTGTTGTTGTTGTGGGACCCCAATCGATAAGCACCGTTTAAGGCGCGACCATGATCGCTCGCCAGGGTTCTCGTTTCGGAATATGCCACGCTCGATGGCATGGTGCTTTTCACATCAGGGCGAAGCACAGGGGGGAGAGAGTCTTGCTGAGGTCGCCCGGCATTGGGACCCGATGTGACGTTGGGCGAGAATGCGACTACCGGTGCAGAATTGCGATTTGAGGATGATTTCGAAGTCGAAGCCGGGGTCGAAGCTGACGCCAGAGCTGTGTGATTCTGGAGGCTGGGGATGTGAAAGCTTGGAACGGATCGTCGGGACTGGTGCGACCGGTGCAATAAGGAGGAGCGCTTGGGGGTCAGAGAGTCGAGGGTGTCGGGGACAGGCGTTTCACCAGTGGTGGTGGCCCTGGTGCCAGTGGGGCCCGTCCATGGCCCGTAGCTGGACCGAGTGTGATGAAGCGACGGGTCGTTGGCCATCCGGGTGCTTGTCAAGGTCGCCATCGCTGATTATTGGATCGAACGATCCCAACGCTGGTCAAGATGAACGTGAAAAATGCTGGTCTGGAACAAGCTCGACTGCAGGTGTGAGTGTGTTTGGGAAGAAATGATGCGGGTCACCGCTGCTTTCACGAGAATGTCTGGGGAAAGCTACTGGAGAGTATGCATCGTGGATCACCCGGCACATTTACTGCAGATGCAAACAAGATATCCCGGGTGACACAACCTGTCAAAAGGCACAAGTGTGTGATAAAGAATAAAGAAACTCTTCTGATCTGTCCAATTTGGAGATTTAGATATTTTTTTTTTGCTTATTGTTTACCGAGCAAAGATATCCATGTGGCTGGGAGATTAGGATGTGGATGTGGGCGAGGCCCGCTATTGTTTGTGGCCCTCTGAAAAGAAACCTCAGGTTTGATACTGCGGTACTACTGTTTCACAGTTCTGAAAAGCCTAGCCGATATGGCTTTAGACTTCTTTTTTGTTGAAAGCTCCTCCTGAATAAGTCCTATTTGCGAATAGCCTACGCATCGTCTTTTGGTTCACCTTGAAGATGTAGAACAGTACTGTACTTTTGAGGTGTTGTTAGACTGTGCTTTAAGCTATGACCATTGACTGACTCCTCGAGACGACGAACGAAGACTTGCGAAATGAAAGCTCCCTATGTTGAACTGTCTAGTCCAATGAGAAGCATGCCCTGCTCCCGTCAACGGGGCCTGAGTTCTGTCAATTCTGTCAACGCTGTCACTTTTTCAACCAACCGCAATCTTCTGTCTAATTCCACATGGAATTGAGGCTATTGGAGATTGATCGAAAAAAAATTCTCAACAAAAATCACACAAGAACAATACCTACATGTTAAAGTGTAGAGGATTTTTTTCATGTCTACCGTTTCCGTGGCAGAGTCCCGCAGCAACAAACAATGATCCTAAACCCTGGTTAGCCTATAAGAGGAGCCACGGACTCGGGGCCAACATCCACACAGCCGGATCTTCCGTGATTCTGAAGGACAGTAGATATTCGTTCTGTGATTAGGAATAATTGTAACAGGTGGTGGAGGTAAATTCAATAAATTCGATTCATTCTACGGAGTACATACATATCTCTCTTGCCTTGTGGATATAATTTCCACGTGGCTCATGAAGTGAGACTGGTGTTGGAGTATGGAGTCCAGTACGGAGACTGAAGATGGAAAAGACAATCTAGGCCTGACTAGATCGATTATCACGCGACAGGTTGATTACCCTCCATATCGGCTGTGTTTTTGTCTAGAAGCAGAATATCTCTCTACTTCTAAAGATGCTGACCTTGATGTTCTACCAAATCTCGCAGTTCATTCCCAATGGAGGATCCCAAGTAGAGTCCGGTAGGTAGTATTCTATCCAAACTTGATCAAGTTGCACCTATGGATATTTCGTACTTGAATAGAACAACTAATGATCGGTTTTGCTTTAGAGGCCTGTCGAAATATCGGAATGATACAATCACAGAAAACTTAGGTAGCGGTTCAGCAATATATTTTTCGTTAGTAGTGGTATTCAGCCATCAACAAGTCTGATATTGGCAATAGACCAAGAACTAGGGCATCGATAAGGTTGTTCCTCATCGGCTATGTACAGCACTGTAGCTGAAGCACTTAGCTATGGTGTAAACGAGCAACCCGGGCCTTGTCTCGTATCCAAGCACAGAGTCCAACGAGACTCTAGTCAAGACCGCAATGCAACTTATGTTCCAGACTTCCAGTCCCATCAAGAGCTAAGACCAGAAAACATACATACCGGTTTTGGCCTCCATAACCAGCAGTGTTTTAGTGTAGCTCAAGAATATATCTGATACAACCACGATCTATTGGCTCCAGCCCTCCAGAATTAATATCAAGCCTGGCCATAGCGCTGCCTGGCCGGTGAATTTCTGCTTATGACTGTATCCTACCGAGAACAGGCATGAACTGGATGACCGACCTTGTTCCATCAACCCATCACTCCACCAATCATCATGGCAAAGAGAATACTCCGGAATGAAACTTGATTCAGCACTCCGTACAGGCGCCCGCAACCCCTTCTCCTGTAGCCGAAACAACGCTCAGGAGCAAGTGGCAAACAGGCCCGAAACATAGGCGAAACACGAACCAACGTTAGCTAGGTCTTGTCCGAGCTCTCCAGTTCATTAAATTCCTTCAGGGGGAGGGAGGGGTCAGTAAACAGGAGCTGGGGTTGATAATTTTAGAATCATATTAATTGGGTTCATCGTGAAACGTTTCGCGTTCACGAAGGATCCGCGGCTAGGAACTGCAATCTATTTGGGTCCCGCTGTCTGGAGATGGACTTCGGACTGGGAAGTATAGCAGGCAACTGGTATAGTAGTATGTAGTACTAAGTGTAGTTATTGTTCTGGAAGAGGAGATGGCAGGATCAGTCTTACGAGGAATGTCGATCATAGACTGCTTCGAGAAGGTTGGCACTGTCGGCTATGTAGGAGCGGTCAAGTCATGACGACTACTTATCCCTGCGATGAATAATACTTCGATGGCGTTTGGAAGGACTCGCTAAGACTGCTTGGAGATTACTGTCTACAAAGCACAGTACGAGTATGGAGTATCTATCGAAGGCTGTGAACGCCACGCCCACCAACTCTCCACTGTGAGAGAAACGGACCAAGTTTCAGGACTCCCACGTGGAAGGCCGATCATTCCTGGCTCCGCTGGCAGAATCCCACAGAGTGCCTAAAATTGGGGCTCAGCAAGGCATATTAGTGTTGAGTACGGAGTACTCCGTAGTAAGTCGAGTATAGATGAAGCAGTTGTCATCTGCCGAAATACAGCATATTCAGCGCAAGTGTGGAAAGAGGCGTTAGAATGACATCCTCAAGGCGTTTAGCCTACGGAACGCACATCAATAATCAGCACACCAAGTTTCCATGCACAACACTAACTCCACAATAATAATTGCCAAAATCAGCAAGTATCGACTGGACGGCAGCTGGACATGAGTGATAATCAACGGCGATAGGCTGATTGCTGTTTTTGTGCCAAGGGCCACTAGTGTCGACTAGGCCGGGCTGGCGTGTTTCAGAATCGCCTCCTCCGATCCATCGACCTTCCGGGGTTTCAGATGTTGGGCCTAGGGCGACCGTGTTTTTTTTTTCTCCCGTCTTGATATTGAATTGTGTATTAATTGTGTACTGTATTCATGCGTCTTCTCGGTTGAATGTTGCATAGTAAGATGTATATAAGAGGCCTCTATACTAAGTATACTAATTATACGCATGTAATATACTACCTACTGGAGGTGTAATAGCGGGTCGGAGACTTTTCTTCTCCCTTTCATTTAAATTTTGAGCAGTTTGCTGGTCTAGTGGACTATCCCAGTGCCTGGTCCATGGATCAGCCCGCCCACCGTTCACCCGATGAGCCGTGTGTGCCGTACACCAGCAATACGAATATTCCATACAGAATGCAGAGTACTCGAATAACATGATTAATTACATCTGACTACTACTACTACTACTACTACTACTACTACTACTACTACTGTATTCGCTCTATAGAGGAGGATTAAGTGTGCAGGGGCACTGTGTGCCCTAAGCTCCTGCTCATCGATTATCGATACTATTGAATCATCCCTGCCGCAGGTTCACCTCCAGCCCGTGAACAGGGAACCGTGCACTGTCTGGGACGGGTCGGATAGGACCGAATTTGGAATTTCTCGAATCAGTGCTCGTAATCAGCTCGGGCTTGAAGGGTACTGTATATTGTGGGTATATTGAGCGCGGATCTTTCGTCGAAGACTTGCCACTGTTATTGGTTTCTTAGCAAGTGTATCCTCCGATACTTGAATACTTGAATTCTTTGTCTTAGAGATAATAATGATACACCTCGACAAGACGTTGTCTTGAATATATCTTGTATGTACTCCATGGTATACTGTAGATATGTAATAATTCTGTACACGGACCTCCTCCCTCGGAAGGAATCCAATGGGAGCTGCATAATGGAGTGCTTGATGTTGCACGGGATAATCAGTAGTTGCTATGGACCATAGGTACGTACGATGATGTCCTGCAGTCAATAATAATAATCCTTCTCTCTCAGCATCCCCCAAGGCGCAGCTGTTGGTGGGACCTCTAGGCTCCAGGTGGATCCTAGGGGTTTGGAGGACCATCTCGCACGCCATCAAGAATATTGAGACCATGTGAGTCGCTATCCAGGTATGAGAAAGAAAATGGAAGAGATCTCATAGTCTAGACAGATCGATAGAAGATGCCTTGATCAGATCCTGCATACTCTGTCATGCTTGGATAGTCGTGACTCGTGACAGGTGTGAAAGCGAGGGTTCACTCAGCATTGGCCTCTTACCTCCGTGCATTTGGCGCCGAGTCAACTCACAACGCCCCCGGCGGCTAAAATTAGAGCTACAAGGAAGCCACCCCGTCCGCCTCGACGAGGGTAAACGGCTGTCTGACAGTGGTACTCAATACTTAAAAGGAGATAAGGATGCACAGCCTTGGTGGAGGTATTGAGTACAAAGAGCGCTCGGCAATATACTTCGATCGAACCGTCTTTTCTAGTGCCTGTATACTTGGTACTTGACAGAAACTCAGCCGAAACACACGATTTCCAAATTACAGTGGGCCTGAAATCGGAGATCTCTGACTGAGATGGAGTAGTAGTCCCCCCTCCAAGCGCAGTAGTCCTTCGTCCTGTGAACTATAAAACATCACCGTACATACCCCGATCCTGTATTTTTTGACCCGAATACCGAGTTGTGTATGTTGTCTAAGACTTCACCCTCACTCTCGATCCTGATGACAACCACGATAATGAGCAGGAAAAAATAATTGTAGAATCGTCTCCAGGGTTTACATGCCCACTATTTCTAGCTGGAAATTAAGACTGAATAATACTTGTAGAAGTAGTAAGAAGCAGTAAGTAGTATGAATGGATGGAAGTATGTCAGGATGTAAATAATAAAATAAAATAAAACAAAATAAATAAAACCAAACAGTAAGGGTCCATTATTTCGATTATTTCCATGATTATTCTTTCGCGGCTTTCACAAGTCGCCTCACCCTCTCATCGCTCATCGCTCATTGTTCATCTTCACCCTTCTCTTTCTTCTCCTCCCCTCCCTTTCTTCTTGAATCCTCTCCCCTTTCAAATCTTCCTCATCTTCAATCCTCTTCTTTCCGCCACGGGGACTTTCTTCACCATTCTCTTCAGTTTCTGTTCCACTACTCTCCTTTACATTCCCGTCATTCCCCGGAGGAACGACCCTACTTCCCCCCAACTATTCATTCCCTGGGGCTCTCTTCTCCCCCGCCTACCACCAAATCCCATTCTTCTCGGACGACATTCAATCCTCACCTTTGTTTCCTTATTTGTCCGATCTCACTTGTCGCTCCTTGACCTTTTATCACCTTGCAACTCTTCGAACCCTTTCACTTCAATTCAACGCATTCCACTCGACAGATCGGCTGTGGCTTGATAATCAGAATCTGGTATGTGAGCCACCTGAAGTCCGAATCTACGATCGCCTTCTACCCTCCTCCATCGTGCATCATTTCAAGTCCTAGAAAATAAAGGACTCGTGCTTGTGGATATTTTCCTTCTCTCCCTGCTCTCCTTTGTTTTACATGGGTGTCGATCATTAGTTTCAGCCCTTGCAGCTTGCGCCCGCTTACTCTCTATTTCCCGAACTATCCTCAAGCCTCAAAACTGACGTGATACCCTCCCACAAAGAACGAAACAATCCCACTCCCTTCCCATTTGCGCAGGCAGCAAAGCCTATTCTGTCTTTCGATCCGAATGCTCCTCTAGTTTGGTGGAACACAACTTTCTCCCCGCTCGCTCTCTCCTCCCTGGAGCACAAGTGGAAAGGAACACGACCCTTTCCCTACGCCTCTCGCGAAGTGGTCTAAATCATGCCGGTACAAACAAGTCCACCGTCCTTCCCGGACTCGTTCCCATCGTTTATGTCGGTATATGGTGGATTCCCTGCGCGCTGTAAAGAGGACGAGCATTTGATCCACCCACTTCAAGTCCCAGCGCATGTTCCAGTTAATACAAACTCGCGCCGTCTCTTTCCTTCCGTGCATCGCGAAAGTGTCTCGTCAATGACCTCGGGCTCAACAGAGTCCTCACCCACGACCACTATCTCCCCATTCGACTCTCCTTCCACGGGCGACGTCTCCCCAAGCTCCTCTCCAGAAACGCCTTCGGCAATGCCCTTATCCTATCCTAAATTTACTCCAATCATCCGTCCGGTGGAGGTTGCCCCACTGTCCACCATGACTTCCGACAGCTCCATGTTATCGCTGGCGCCAAACCCTCCGCGACCGGACTCGCCAGGCCGAAGAGCACGCAACCTGAAGAACCTCTCATTACGCATGCCCCTGCCTTCGCAGTCCCGACCCCCCATTGCGACTGCCTCGATGCTTGAGACCTCATCAAAACATCACCTCTCCGCCCCACCTTCTCCCATTCAGATTCCTTCGAAGAGCAGCCGGCGGCGCCCTGCAAACCTCACCATCCGGACCCCGGGTTTCGACAAATCCTTCACTACTGATGTTCCCGACTTGGTTCCTCCCACACCTATGGGACGCCAGTCCCTGCGACATGCAGAATCATCCCCTTCTCTCGCATCGATCACATCTCCTGGCTTCGCCCCGCGAGGTGGTATGCAGCTCCTTCGACCGACGTCGCATCACGGCGTCCGCCGACTCTCAGGTACATCATCTGAAGATGCAGTCTCTCCGCTGACATCCATGCCCGACGATGGCTCCGCCTTTTCTCAACGCGTGATTCCCGAGGAGGAAGAGGATGAGCCTATGCATTCACGAGAGTCTACCCGTGGTACCGACCGCGGTTATCCCAATGGACCCATTCGGATCTACGACACCGGCGTGTTTCTGTACCTGGAGCCCACAGCAGAGGAAGCTGCGCAATTCGACGTGGTTATTAATGTCGCCAAAGAAGTCAAGAATCCCTTCAATACGGATAATGATGTGCGCAACAATACCGTCATGAGTACATGGCGCAATGCCTCGATGGCCTCGAAGCGGTTTTCTGGTGGTGATCCCCAAACAGCCATTTCTGAGATATCCTTTAAGTCGGCGTTTGAATACCAGCCTTCAGAATCTGGGTCCGCGACCCCGACTACCCCCACACCTAAATCTACCACCCCCGAGTACATCCACGTTGGCTGGGATCATAACTCAGAGATCCTTGACGATCTACTTCCACTGTGTGAACTGGTTGACGACCGGATAGCGCAGGGTAAAAAGGTCCTGATTCATTGCCAGTTGGGTGCGAGTCGCTCAGCGTCGTTGGTGATCGCGTATGGGTTGTACAAGAATCGAAATTTGGATTTCAATTCGATGTATGAAATAGTCAAGGCACGCAGCCAGTGGGTGGGACCAAACATGAGTCTCATCTACCAACTCACCGACTATCGGTCTCGCTTGCTGCGAGGATCTCCTTCCTCGCGGCCCGCTCCTCGTGAGTGGTTTGTTCAAACCGGTCGCAGGAGCTCGGAGCCTCAAGTCACTCGTGCCGAGCGAGTTGAGGCGCAGCAGCGACCGGCAGTGCCAATGATGGGATTCCTTCCTACCCCACCGACTCATTCATTGCGCCCCAAAACTAGTAGTGACCATGGGAATAGATCTCCCAAGCGCAGTTTGTCTCCGCGTCCACTGCCCTTCCGACAAAAGTTCCAGTCCGTGGAGCCTGCATCTGGTCGCCCACGTGGGTTGCCACGCAGTGTGAGCAGCTGCGATCCCCTTGTCCAGACTCACGTTTTTGTTCGTGATGGACCAGGGTCCCCAGATCTAGGCGCTGGCTTCTTCTCCCCGAGAACCACTGGCTTCCTGGCACCACCCATACCTCTGCCATCATTACCTTCTCGAGGACTTGACAGTACGATGGCTGATAGCTCCAGCTCGGTACAATATGCCAAAGACACTGCCGATCCTCGTTCTCCCCCTGCAGGAGGAGAGCGCATGATCCTGAGGAACATTGATGAGTTCCTATAATTCTCTCGCCTGTGCACAACGAGCCAGGCTTTTGAAATGATGATTTCCACGACCCCGATTTTTTTGCATGTCTTCTTGATCTCCCACATGAAGATCGCATGTTTCACTTCAGTTCTCCAGTCATATACCCCTCTCCTGACTGGATTGATGATTTTCATGACCAAAGCGGGCTTTGCTGTCCTTCATCACCTTCCGACTCGCATGTCGCATCTTGACCTCTTTTCTATCAAATCGAACTGCATGAGTGAGCGGTGCATAGCCTCCCTCACCTCGAAACCCCTTCTATCGCATCTATCTTTCTTTTGACCATCGTCGATTCATTTCCGGTGTCACTGGTATGAGCACAATCTCATGCCATGGGTGTTTTGCGGAAGGCTCTATCTTTTGCAAGCCCGGTAACTGTAATATTATTTTACGGGGAAGATGACTTGACCCCGTTTCTCTCATGCATCGATTGGACTGTGCAGTCCATCACAACCATCGCTTTCCGCCTATTTTCACTATTTTTTTTTGCCACATTTTCCTCTTCTCTTATCTGATCATCCTGTCCCACGTGACAAGGCCTTCGTTCTTCACCCTATTCTATATTTCTCTCTCTTTGATTCCCTGTGCTTTTTGTTCCCCCGATCTCTCTGCCTAGGTCCAGGTAAAATTAGACCTGGGCCGTAGTCAGTATCCAGATTGGATCTGACGAGAATTGGATCGAGGGAAAGGAATGACAAATACCCCCTGTGCCCAGTTCGACTATAGAAATGAAACAGCTTCCGGCTTGAATACTTTCTTTGTAATTTATCTTTTGTAGAATAATCCGTAAATGATTGCGAGTTAAATCAGTGCTTTTCCAATCGCGGGGTTATCAATCTCAGATTGAACCTGATAGCCGATAAGGAAGCGTCCTCCGCACTCTCACCCAAAAATTTCCCTTGCGACAAACACCCACCCTCAAACACCCACCCAGCATGGCAGAGGATACGCACCCAGACTATCTCTCACCCAGTGAGCTGGGCACAAAGGATTAGTAAGTAGAATCAAGCCCAAATAAGCCCATGCATGCCTCGGAGGCAGAGACAAAAGCTCGACTCCAAAGCCCCGCGTTGCGCCCCTCCTCGAGTAGAAGGAGGGTATGCACCAAAGACCAACGCAATTGAGAAGTCTCAAATGCACTGCGTCTTCGTGATGCACCTCTGCCCCAAAGTCTTCAATCAAGATACCCCTACGATTCCTACTTAGCCTCCACTCACCCGGCTGAATCTCGTACTAATACCCCACCCCGTCAAATAGCTGGGAAACCTACTACGCCCGCACCCTTGCACACATCTCGCATGCCGAAACAAACCCAGCCTCAACCGGGGCCGACGAAAACGCCGATGCAGACTCGGATGCAGACTCAGACGTCAACGACGAAGATGACCCCGGCACATCTTGGTTCTCTGAGCACAATGCACCCGAAAAAGTCCTCCACTTCCTAACGAGGCGATCATTCCCTCTCGCGCCGCGGAATACCCACGCACAGGCACAACCATCTGTTTTGGATCTCGGAACTGGCAATGGTAGTATGCTTGCGTTGTTAAGGAAGAAGGGCCGGTTTAGTGGGAGGATGGTTGGGGTGGATTATTCGGCGAGGAGTGTGGAGTTGGCGAGGGAGTTGCAGAGGTCGAGGGGGCATTCTGCGTATCGGACGGATGATGAGGAAGAAGAAGAAGAAGAAGAAGAAGAAGAAGAAGAAGAAGAAGAAGAAGAAGAAGAAGAAGAAGAAGAAGAAGAAGATGAAGAAGATGAAGACGAAGAAGATAAGAACGAGGGAGAGGGTGATCATGCAGACGCAGCTGCCCCCGAACCCGCGCACATCCAATTCGAGGAATGGGATATCCTCGGCTCCAAAGCCCTCCTCTCCGAGTCCGGTATGAAAACCTCTCCCACCAACGAAGACGAAACACTACCGTGGTTCCCCTACGAGGAAGGTGGCTTCGATATCGTTCTGGACAAGGGTACATTCGACGCGATCTCGCTTGCGGACGATGCCAAGGCGACTCGCGTCTGTGAGCGGTATCCAGATATTGCGCGGCGGTTGGTGCGGAGAGGTGGATTTTTGATTGTGACCAGTTGCAATTGGACGGAGGATGAGCTTGTGAAGTGGTTTGTTGCTGGAAAGGAGGATGGGAAGACGGATGCGTTGGTTGTTTGGGGACGTGTTGAGTATCCAAGGTTTAGGTTCGGAGGGCAGGAAGGGCAGGGGGTGTGTACGGTTTGTTTTCAGCGGGTTGGGGAGGTTTGATAGAGTAAAGTGGAAACAGGAGGATTTATGATCGTCGTTTTTCGAGTATGAGTATATAGACTTGATAGGTCTATCGTTATGATCCAACACATGATCAGGTTGCCATTCGTCTCCCTTTAGATGCATAGGTATAGACCTACAGATATGCCAGATGAATAAGATGAACTATATCTTGCATCTTTTACTCTCACCTCACTTCTCACATTCAAACCCGCAACGATATACACACCCTTGTTCTCTCTTTCTCAGGAGCTAATATCTACTCATTTTGCATCCCCCTTTTCCCTTAAGGCTGAATCCCTTTCGAGGATCTGCTCAATCTGAATCCTTATCTGTAGCACATTCTCAAAGAGGCCTTCCATGGTGTACACGATGTACCTGGCCTGCGTGGGACCTTGTCACACACCGGAGTCTACTTCTCAGGGCCAGGACCACCGCATTGTCAAGGCGAGGTGCTAAGGTTGTATTGAGAGGGTATATGGATACCAGTTGTCTGGGGCAAAGATATGGGTCAAAGTTCTGCCATGGAATCAAAGTCAGTGAGAGTACAATTCGCAAATGGAGATCATGGTCAATTGTGAAGTTAGTCTCGTGGGTAAATTGTGCCTTGGTTTGCACTGAAATATACCGCGAGAGCTGGCGAACAAGGGTGGTCTATTCTGACGACCAGCAAGGCATTGGCGAAGGCACAAATGGGAGGGAAAATGACAGCGCATAGATCGGCCTGACTATGTGAAGGAGAGACCAATGATTTTGAGATGCCTTCAGACCTCAGGAACCTCTGTCTGCGTGGTCGAATCGTTTTTGGCGACTTTGCAATCCGCTTCCATAATATCCTGTGTTACAAATATTGCTCCAACTCCTCAGTCTGGACTGGGTAGGGTAGACAGGCCATAATCTCCAGCTCGCCGTAGCGCGATGACAATCCGAGGGGATGTTGGCCACGGAGAGTTAGCCGTAGGCGCGAATGCAGCATGAAGGTGCATCGTATGCCCTTGTTCAAGAAAGGCTCCTCATGTTCCATGTCCCCTGGATAGTTTATCGGGAGAAAGACGTATCGATGGCACGTGTTTGGCTCTACAATAGGTAGGATTAGAAGGTGACATATCCTATTTGATGGCGCAATTGGCGGAATAATAAAGACGACGCGATTACATCTCGAAGGGTGAGCCTAGTGATAAGATAGGCGATTAGGGCAAAACAGGTGCGCTTACGTTAGTGATTGATAGGCATCAAATTGCCCGTCCGAATTCGATGAGAGGCCCACTGTATTTACGCTACACAATACTACCTCTGGTACCCCGTACTCCATTCCTTGTCTTTGTACCCTTCGTCATAGTGGAGAGAGCCGTGGAAAGTGCGGGATTGGGGAAGGGAAATAACCATGGACTGCAGCCTGCGAACCATTTTTTTTTTCTTGAATCGAAATAATTGCTTTTTTTGGATATTCAGCCGGGCATTTATCAGAGAACTCTTGTGGACTTGCTCAGAAGAATGATTGGCTTATGAATGAGATTGTGCTTGAAAATTACCCTACGAATAGGGTTGATGTGTTCGAGTGGCTTGTCAGAGGTGATGATTTGCTGAGCTGAAGCATGATCTGCATAGCCACCCACCCCCCGTCAGCCGCAGGAACCCATGTTTCTGCGAAGAATGTTTTGAAATCCTGTCTGAGATAAGCACAGTGGCATTGGGACAGGAATGTGCCAGGCTGTCTTGGTTTTTTTTGGCATTTGCCTGACAGAGAAAGATAGACGTGATCATTAGGCATTAACATTACCTATGACCGCCACCGGGACCTTGTGATTGCTTATCTCATGGTGGTTCCATATGACTAAGGACAGTAGTATTGTTTTACGATAACTATCAAAAGATGGAGTACAGAGCACAGCTCGTGACTCCAGCTTGGGAATGGTGGTACCTGGGTGCTGCAAGCTAGTACTGCCAGTAGCGCTGGAACGTGGACTGGAATGGTCGGTCCAAGAGCAGCTCCAGGAGCACCTGAGGGGGCTTAGACTACGCGGAGTAATGATCCTCTCCGGCTAGCGTTAGCGCGCGGGCTGGCGCGACCAGAGGAGATCTGATCGTCCAAATGGGCCTGGGCGCTCCGAGGTAGGGGAGTTAAGAGGAGTTTCAAGACACGCCAGCATAATTGGGTGAGATTGATTTGATGCTGACTTGAACGGGAGCAATTCTTAGGCAATCACAATCAATCATAAAGAGGCGACTTATTGTACATCTTGAATACCGGGTCAAGTAACGTGATTCCTTGACGGAGTACTGACGTGAGTAACGTGACGTGGAACCCCGGTCAGACCATGAGTCACCTGATCCCGTGACTTCTCCTATCGCCTTCCTCTTCCATTTCCTCTGCCTCTTGACTCCACTTCACACTGAAAGCCCACTGGATGTCCAATTGGATCCTCAAATGGGACGTCTGCCCGGCTGTTGGCCGGTTGGCCCATGACATCATTGGATCCACCGGGGCGAGGTCTTAGACCGGTCGATACCATGCAGGTGATCGGGACACGAGCACCTCTCTTTCTTACAGGATATTGCTGGTGGTGGGTTAGAACTTAACACTAACAAGTTCCCCTCTCTCTTGTCCTAGAGGAAGGTACCTGAGCGCTGGCTGGGTTCTCCCTGGCTAGGAAACCATTTCCCCTGCTCTCGCCCCCCGGCATTAGTTATACTGACAGACTTACCTAGACCGAGTTACCGATTACCCAGAATATACACTCCCCTTGTGATCCTGGCGGGTGATCGTCAGGCAACAGATGTTCCCTCCGAGTCACCCCTCTTCGAATATTTGTCCTTCCCAACCATGACCTCCGAGATCAGAGAGCCAGAGATAACATTCAACCAAATCATTGACAAATGCAGCAGTGTTGTGCATGCCTTCTTTCCCGGATCTATGGGTACCTGAACAACTTCCCAATATCCGGGAGACCCTGAACTCTGCCCTGCACAGAACGCCATGTCCGAGGATGAGGAGGGGAAGTGTGAACCACCCCCATCACTCCTTGAACCGGCCATGACCCTTCCTTAGGGCTTCGAATCCCCTTCGATGCATAGGGATGGCCCTTTAAATCAGTCCAACGGCTGATGTCAGTCCCAAATTCCCAACGGATGGGGACTCATAGGTCAGGTTCCCAGTTCTTGTCTGTCCCGGAATACCAGAAGCGAAGTGGAGCCATGGTTATCGCATCATCCAGCCTGTGGCCTTGCGAGACGCACACACACAAAAACGGCCCACGACGGCGACAAGGAGTTCTTTAGTTTACATCCAAAAAAAGATCACCTCAAATCCAAGGACATTAGCTAGAGAAGACAATTCGGGCTTCTTTGTACTACCTGATAAAAAATAAATAACTAGGAATACCAAATTCGTATGATTACGGAGATCCTTCCCCCCCCCGCATGCTCAAAGGGAAAAGCCCCCGCAAAGACACTGAGCGATTTCTGGTGGGCCACCACCATACCGGATGGCTTGTACTCTTTCTGTACCCAGCTCCTCCTTCTTTCTCCTCTTTCTCCTCCTCCCCTACTTTTTTTTGGGTTCCTAAAACTTTTTTTTTCTCTCCTCCCTTTATCCGTACCTTTCCCTTGATTCTTCACTTCTTGCTGTCGTTCGATTTTCCCTCTCTATTCTCTCTCATCTACTCTCTTCCCACCACTTCTATACGCTCGATTCGTCCGTATCCCGCAAACTAGCCGCCCCCCGATCCTCCGATCCTCCAACCCTCTGTATACTTCCACCAGCTTCCACCCGGAATTGAGCGTGCCTCGTCACTCTAAGGGCTTTCGAAAAAAAAACGTGCCAGAAAGTCCTTCACCATGGCTTCGTTCAAGGTATGTGGCTTCAATGCCGAATGCCAATTTCCTGGTTTTGGCCCTGAGTCCTCTTCTTCCCCTTCGTCCGGTCGCCAGTGTTCATCCCAGTATACTGATGATGTGGCCGCCCACCTCTCCAGGAATTGTCCCTCTCTCGTCCTCTCCCCAACACCACCCCGCGACAACACGGTCACTCTATATCGCTTGGAGCCGTCAATGCCAATCACCGTATCACCCGCCGCAAGAGTGTGACCATCGCCGCCGCCAATGCCGCCGCCGTGGTCGCCGCTTCGATGAAAGAAGGCGGCGAGGCCGCCTCGCTCCCCATGGGTGCCGCGCATCGTCGGAGCCTGGGGGCCCGCAAGGGACTGGAATCCACTTCGGTCGGAGGTGCCTCTGGATTTAGTTCATACCTGTCTCGAAGTGTGAACAGTCCCAGCCAGGAACCCCCAGTCGTTCGCAAACCTTCCCCAAGTAACTCCGACGAAGACGGCAAGCCTTCCCTCAAGGGCCGCAACCGCCGAGCCAGCGAAGGTGCTCACATGAAGCTCGATGGAAAGCGTGCCCCCGCGGACCTCCGCTGCGACCGCTGCGGGAAAGGATATAAGCATGGCAGCTGCTTGTCCAAGCATATGTGTGTATCCCCCATGTCGCCCGGCTGTCTTGTTATCGTTCCATCGGGAGCATGCGCCACGTCGGCTCTGTGCAAGTCGCCCTCGTGGTCATTCGACTCCCCTCCGTCATTATTCCCTTACTCTGCCCCCTCTTCTTCGCCATTCTTATTTTCTTCACCTCCCCTAATTTCGCTGGTGGCATCCGGTTGACGTGTAATTGTTTGTGGCAACTTAGGTGGGAACATGACCCGGCATGGTCGATTACTTCGAAACTCCTCATCTCCAAGCATCAGCAGGTGCAGCTTCTTGAGGCCGCCACGGTACTGGTCAACATGAACGTGGACGACGACATCCCCGAACACTCCCCCGATGCGGAGTCGGAACTCTCCTCCGCCTCCCCAGATGCCTCTTCGGTCGTGCGTGATGGGATCAGCTCCGCCGAGACTACGCCACCTCCGATGGATGAGCAGGAGGAAGACGATGACTTCGAGATGTCCGGCATGCCGGCCAACTGGACCAAGCGCCCCAGCATCAGCAACGCCTTCTCTCGCTCCTACCAGTCGATCCCGTCTAGCTCGTACAACGGAAGCGCCCCGCTGCACTCGCCTGCCTTCTCTCACTTCCGCAAGTCGAGCATCGACACCCGCCCGTCCACCGCAGATACCCGACTCCACGAGGATGACGAGGCGGATTTGGCTGCCGCCATCGGGTTGTGCAACTTTGGCACTCCCCGCACAGGACCAGTGGCCATGGCTCCGGATGTGCCTCCCGTCCCTCCTTTGCCGGCTCGTTACCTCGATTCGGGCAGCCACCCTGGAAACCTCAGCCCTGGTCTGGGACACTCCGGACCCGGCCCCATGAACGAAGCCTACCGCCGCAACTCCAATGCGGATGCCTTCCTCTCCGCGTCGCTCAACCCATCCCTTTCATACAAGGTGTCGGATGAGCGTGGCGCACGAAACAGCCACAGCGAGGCTACTGCTCAGGAGTCCCGTCACCGACGCAACGCAGATGTAGACTTTGGCAGCCGCCGAGCCCCTGCAGATGACGATGACGATGGTGTCTTTGGTCGCATGGAGGAGTAGATTACTCCGTATCTGCTTTCCTCCCATGATACCTGCTTCGAGCCAGACAGCGGGCCGCCGCTGTGGCAATTTTAACTGTGCCACTCGACGAACCCTTTTCACGACGAAATGTACGAGCTTGAGCGTTCTTTTCTTTTTTTCTTTTTTCTTTTTTTTTTTTTATCACATGAGAAATTCTTCTTGTTTACATGTTTGACGCACGTTTCATAATGAAGGAAAGCTACTCTGAGTACTCGATCGGACGGTCACTTCCATTTCATGATGAAAGTATCCATACGCCTCGGGGAACAGGACAGAGCTAGTTTTCTTCTTCGCACACTGCGTGTCTTATATTTCGGGAATGACCTCTGGGATTCCCATGTATCATGTCTCTTTGGCCCGATTGTTTTCTCTGTCTCTCTTTTAAGTTTTTTCCCCCTCTGCTTTTGCAAGTTGATTGTTCTTTTGCCTCTTTTCTGGAAACCTCATAAATGGCCGTCTTTGCAACGGCCGGCGCATATTCATCATCATATCCCAAACCACACAATACCTACGAGCTTGTCATGTTGCCCTTGTTTTTCTTTTGCCTCTTGCCGTGGACCTTTCCACTCGTCATTCTCCAGCTCGCACATATACACCCCGTATTTTCTTTTTTTGTGCCCAGCATTGAAACCAATACTCATATGCCACGCGTGATCTCGTCCTCCCTCTTCTTCTCCGTCGTTTCCCTTTCCCTCCTCGATCACATATCCCGCTACACACACATTCTCTCTCCTCCCATATGTACTCAATGAAACCCGCGGACAGGGTGCGCAATGAATATAACTCATGAACCAAGATTCAAGTCTACCCAATTGTAATCATACCAAGTATCATTCGTGATTGACCGGTACCTGCGACAGCTAGTGAGACAGAGCTATTTTCCCTCTCCGGTGAAGCTTGGACCCGCCAAACGAGGATAGAGCAGCCAATTGGGGTAAGACAACGCACAAAGAAAAATAGCACTGTGTTGTTTCATAATACGTGCTAAAATCCAATGTCTTTTGACCGTGCAACGCAATTGAGTTTCAGCCAGCTCTGCTTATTCGAGATGGAGTTATCGGGATGCAGTGCCCCGGTCTCGTTTCTGTCTCTTTGTCTGAACGTTGGCCGTACCTGAACGATTCCAGGGCTTGATATACGTGGTGCATGGATTTCTTTATCTCTGGTTAGCCTTGAGGTTGAGCTTATCTACAGTGTTGTAAATGGATTTGTAGGTCGTGTGGAATGCGGGGTGGAAACACAGGTGTCGGATGTTGGGTATCGATGTTCTAGGCCTGACTAGCGGGGCTGTTTGAAGGACTGGTCAGCAGGGTTCTTCTGAGAAACCTATCGATATTGAGATGATCAATCTTTTATACTGATATATAGCTTCGGTAAAATTGGGCTTGTTGATTTTGATTCAGGACCTTGGCGTGGTCCTTGCAAGATCAGCCCATCAACACTAGTTTATTCAATCGCGTGCACAAGCTTCATAATTAATTTAAACTCTCGATCCTTCTGATCTTGGTTTATGCGTACGTCACTACAGCGAAACCTTGATCTGGGGAGGAGGATCTTCATAAAGTGAGCTTCTAGACCAATCATATATCGAGTTGTTGTGTCTAAGTCTCGGGCTAGGATCGCGCTAGAGAATAAGGTACTGTAGTGTATCGATCGTTCGATCCCTGATCAACCGTCTGGTGAACCTTAAGATGTGTGGTACCAAGATCGTAGGATCTGGGAACATGATTGATGAGAAAGCTTACATGTGGTTTGGCTTTCGAGTTGGTTGTCTGCGTGCTTGGGTTATCTCCGGTCTGTCAGCAGCAGGGGTTCTGTTATCCCCGTCCTTCGGACTATTGATGGTTTCTTGGGATGATTCGAGACACTGTGGCAGTTCAAAAGTCTGGGCTTGGAAATCAGGGAAACGAACCAACTACACATGGTTCAGGCACTCTAATTTGAAAGATTTTTCTAGATGTCTTTCGAATCATCTTTCTCGATGCCCCAGGTACTATTTACATGGTCTACTATCTTTCAACTCGTCACTGCTAAGATGCTCCTAATAATAATATGGAACCCCACTGTATACCAGACCATGACCTTCTCATGTGAGAGGAATGCATGGATACTAAGCGTGCTAGGCATCTCAATTATGAGGATTGATTAAAAAGTACATGATTTTAACTATCACATTATAGAAAAACAATAATAGAATAAGTAATAGTGATGCCTGCCCTAATTCTTCTCAAATGCACCATTATGGTCAGACAAAAAAACGCCCTGCTTATGCGTGCCACGCAATCACCGGGCTGTTCAAAGTGCAGTCCATCCCCCGTAAGCACAGCATAGATAAGCCGCCACGCGGACCTAACTCTCCACAAGACTTCTCACATCGACCGAGATAACTCCAAGTACCCCCTCATCCGGGGGAATCGAGGCTGTCACCGTATAATGCTCATGATCCGTACTCGAGACGTGAAACTGATTATCAACCCGACTCCAAGGTCCATTCCAGTACAGCGAGGTGATACGGTTCTCATGCTCGAAGTGGAGGTCAAGCATGCCCTCAATTCCTACTCCTAATGTCGCGCTTCCGCAGAAGGATATCAATTTGCTGTCGCCAGGTTGGATTTTGATTTTTTCTACGTCTTCTATGGATAGAAGGCGTAGGTTTTCGCTCTTTTCATATGGTTGGCCACTAATGTCTTTGTTAGATAAGGGTTGGGCCAGAATGATTGGTGAATGAGTCTATATACCTGATACTTATTAAATTCTTGAGAGTGATATCACCCTTATCAAGATTGTTGTGTATCATGAGGCATAGATGCTGTGTAGTTTGATCACCCATGTCTAAATGTCGATCAATATTTTCTAGCCGTGGATAAAAGCCTGTTTTCTGTATTTTGCGTAGAAGGATGGAAAATCAAGGGACATAATGATGCCTTTTAAAGTATCCTTAAGATCGGGAGATCGATGAATCACGCCGAATCTTCCGATTTTCCCGATCCAAAGCTACCATTACGTGGCCCAGAGATCCCAAGGGTCAAATTTGGCCTTCTGCGCCACTCGGATAATTCTACCAGACAAAGGCAGTTATCCTGCGGCTTCATTGTTGTATATGCCTCATGTTAGCAATCATCGAGTATTGGATTGACTCTGGCAATAATAGGGCTCGTGAGCTGGTCGAGAGTAAACAGGCACCGATTTTTACAGTTCCATGCAAGGATCTAAAGGCTAAAGATACTCCGTACTTTCCAGTCTTTTGTTATTGAGAAAAAAAAGCGCAAAAGTCAAAAGCCCATTCGACAGATGGTTTGAAAGCAGTCGTCATCCTTCATGAATCATATCATGCATATCAGAAGTCTTGGCGTCTAATAGTGGCAGTGCTAGGTTGCCATGTTTTCGATCATTAACACTGCAGCAGTGGGAGAATAAAGGATCAATAATGGAGGAAAGAGCAGAGTTTCTATATCGAGCGAGACCTGTGCAAATTAAGGTTTAAGGGGTCCCCGGCCACCAATCACCGGGCCAAAGTATGTCACCCTCCCACAGTGCTTGTTTGGGAAAAGGCAAATTTACGGGGCTTCTTAAGTCAGTGGCGGGAGTAACTCGGCGAGGGCTAGAAATAATAAATAAAATCAGGGGCTCTGGCCATCGATCATCATAATAATAGAAGAGGGTCTCTGAGCAGAGTTAGGGCGTCATCCATTTTTTTTTCTTTCTTTCCCTTCATACAAACTTTCATAACTGCCGATTCAGTATGGTGTCCTTTACGGGAAGTGGAGTCGTCCCTTTTGCTCTGGCAGGTCAGTGAAGTCCCCTTTCCCGATGCTTGGCTCATTTGGCATTAATATTGGATCACGATCCCTGCTGAGCCATTCGGCATACATTGAAGTTCTCGGATGTTGATCTCAATTCCTTCTTGGTAGGGCTTTTCGCTTATTTCACGTCGACCGTCTCCGCTGCATCTACTTCCAATGCAGCCAGTATTTACAACTTCCCGCTTGGATCGAATTCGAATTACACTTTTGCATTGAACATTCCCGATGAATCGACGGATCTGTACTTCCATTTGTCGGGACCGGCTAGTTATAGCTGGCTGGCGGTTGGAACGGGGAATTTGATGAAAGACTCGTTGATGATCGTTCTCTATTCTAATGCTAATGGAAAGAGTTTGTCTCCCTTGCCTTTCTTGGTTAAAACTACACTAGAGAATGGGGTGTGTGTGTGTGCTAAACTGAAATCTTGACTCTAGATGTTACCGTTAGCCCTCGACTCTCATCTGGTCAACAGGAACCAGTATACTCATCTTCGATTGCGGTTACTCTTCTTGAAGGCACGGGGATCGCTAATAACACGATGACGGTGAATGGCCGATGCTCGAACTGTACAACCTGGAAATCTGGATCGTTGAATCTCAAGTCCTCATCTCAGCCATGGATCTTTGGACTGGGTCCGACTGGTGGTAGTGCTGCGATGCTACGCAGTGACTCCAAGACGGCCAGTATTGAGAGGCACTCGAAATACGGTATGAGAGCCGATTGCTCGCCTTTTTACAAAGGTCATTTTGTCCTGACTTGCTTCTTTCTTGTAGGTGTCTTTAACATCGACATGGTTCATGCCACGGGCGGATCAGGTGGACTTCCAACATCATACACCACCTCCCAGGGCTCATCCTCGGTAGGCGAAGAAATCAAGAGCGACAGCAACTGGCCCAGCGTCATCCACGCACTCTGCCTCTGTGGCGCCCTCATCCTCCTCTTCCCATTCGGAGCTGTCCTCCTTCGCGTCTTCCCCAAGAGCGTACGCTGGCACTGGGTTAACCAAACCATCTCAGCCTGCCTTGCCTTTATTGGTATGGTAATCGGCTTCTACCTCAGCACCCAGTTCACCAAGTCCCAACCATTCGCTTCCACGCATCAAATTGTCGGAATTGTGATCTTGCTGGCCATCATTGCCCAGTGGGGAATGGGATTCTGGCACCACCGCCTGTACAAGAAGACGCAGACCGGGTCTATGTTCGGTGTTGTGCACCGCTATTTTGGATTCATCGTGATTTTTCTCGCCATTATCAATGGTGGCATTGGACTTCGTTGGTCATATGCATCTAATGGTGTCCTCGTGGGATACTCTATTGCCGTTGTCATTGTTAGCGTTGCAATCATTGGTCTCCTTGCCTGGGCACGACTGAAGCCGAACCGTGGTGGAAAAGGCTTCGTTCGCCAGCAGGAGGAGTTGGATGACTTCCAGAGCAGCGATAATTTGGATGGTTATTTAGATCGTGATTCGAACAGGCAGCATGGTTATAATCGTTATGGTTGATTTGGTTGATTTGTGGATTGCGGGTTTTGGACTGGCATTTACTAGAGCATTGCTTTTGTCTGGGGTTTTATACATTAGAAGGCATGATGATATACGATATGGTCTATTTTGGTAACTGAAGCATTTGAAATTCAATAGATCGTCATTAGGTTATTTGTGACGCTGATGGCTTTGGTTTTCGTTGATTTGCTTCCTGGTACTACATCCACTTCGTAATCAATATGCTAGGAGAATGGCTGCAGTGAAACCGAGTACCGATTAGCAGTGGCATGGATATGGCTTCGACTCCGGACTACGGACCTAAAAGCCATTTTTAAGTTCAAGAAGCGAATTTTGAACTTGAGAAGCGTTTATTTGCAGCATGACTTCCACTGGTTCTCACATTCTATAAGTGAGATGATATCGATAGATTTTGAAGAAAAAAACCCCGTGAGAAACACAATGATAATGCAAAACCCAACTCCAGGAATCGTATCGTAGCGGTCCAAGCACAAAATGGGTAAGAGTAAGAAAGAGAGAAAAAAAAATCCAAAGCCTGAGGAGATGAACTGATTCCTTAATCCATGTCCATCGCCTCCTCCTCGACACCACCATCCACCAACACCTTGGCCTTCTTCTTCTGCACGAACAGATCTCCACCGTGCACCCGGTTGGCAACCTTGCTCTGCTCGGCCACCATGGGACGGCCCTCCTCGCGCTCGCGCAGCTCCTTGCGGATAAGGTGCTCGCCGGTGGCGACGACCTTGCGGTCGGCCTCGCGCTGGCGGTCGCGAGCCAACTTGCCGGCCAGACGGCGCTTGGTGAAGACACGCTCGCGGCGCTGGCGAATCTCCTCGACGCGCTGCATGGCGTTGACGGTGGCGGCAACCAGGTTGCGGTCGTACTTGACGGGGACGTTGCGCTTCTTGGCGAACTGGGACAGAACCAGCGACGAGTCCACAATCATCTCCTTGCCACGGGCGGCACGGTGACTCTTAGTCCACTTCAGCTTGCGGGGCTGACGCTTCATCTTGAAGTTCTTGTGGCACTTGGACCGACAGAAACGGAATTGTCGAGCGTCATTGCGGACGAATGTGATACCCTTCCCGGGGAAGGCCGGGCGGGAACAGAAGTGACAGGTCTCCACACTATTGAAGAGAGGAAGAGGGTTAGTCGAGGATCATTTTAAATGTTGAGACTGAAGAGCTTACCGCATGGTTGCTGGTGTGGGATGGATCTGGACTTGCGTTGTTATCTCGCAAACTTTTTTTTGGGAAGAGATGGTCGGCGTGGAGGAGGAGGCGCTAAACCCGATTGGGACTCGCGCGCTGACTTTTATCCCGCGAATCCTCCAGTCCATATATACTCATCCGCAATTCTCTCCGATTTTGGCCACCCGATTTCTCTCTCCATTCACGTCATGGCTTCAATTCTTTCTATCGGTCTTGGTGTTGGTGTGGCTGCCTTCTTGGTAGGTTATGGGCTCTCTGGTATATCTGGGCCTGTGCGATTGAACTGACTGTTGTTCTCCAGGGCCGTGCCGGTCTGGTCGCCTACCGCCGTTCTCAGGGCGGCGTGAACGCCGCTGGAAAGGCTTTCTACAAAGGGTTGGTCAAATCTTGCAGACAGAATCCGTGATGGTTACTAACAGCATGATAGTGGATTTGAACCGCGCATGACCCGCCGTGAAGCCTCCCTGATTCTCGAGCTCTCGTATGTTTTCCGGATTGAACCTTGGCGTACCTTTTGAAGGATACTAACCGGGTATTTGCCAACAGTGAGCGCAAATTGAGTAAGGACAAGGTTCGCCAGAAGCACCGTCAGCTCATGCTGCTCAACCACCCCGATCGTGGCGGCAGCCCGTACCTGGCCACCAAGATCAACGAGGCCAAAGAATTCCTCGACAAACATACTTGAGAAATTCAACTGGGATGGTATGGCTTCGAAGATGACCTAGGATCATCGACAGGCCAAGCCATTGCGGGTTCCTCTTCTCCGACGGCCAGATACTGAAGAACCTCGGAGGACTCCTCCAGGGTCCAAACTGGTCATACTTTGGGTGCATAGCGTGGCGTTGTTTGTTTTGACATTTTACAAGATTGGGATACATCGAGTCGTTCTTTCACTCGATTTTCCATTGATCTTCATGTACTTTATGCGCTCTTCTTTGTCATATATCCTCCCGAGATCGCCACTCATCGAACTGTACTACTATGATCATGTTATACAAAGCTCAAGCTTTCCCCTAATCCAGTAACTGAAAGAACTTGCACTAGTAAGGAACCCCGGCCCTGCCCGATACTACCTGGTTGCACCTAAACGCTCATCGGACTGCCGATCTCTTGCTCGTTGCAGACGAAGCATGTGGTCACGGAAGATGCAGCACAAGGTTTTAGAGTCATATACTCTCGTACTACTGCGTTATTAGGGTACTCGGAAAGCGACTCTTTATCATCCGATAGCAAGCTTATTAGAGTCTCCAGTCCGCGTCAACGGAAGACGAATGAATTCTTCTTTAACCGTGACTCCGTGAAGCCTTCTCGGGCCCGACGGACGAAACAGTCGGAAGTCCCCCCCAATTGCGGGCGCCACAGGCCACTTTTTCTGCAGTCTTGGCTCGGGATCGGGGTTAAGCACCTCCGTTCCTCTCTCAAGGCAGCAACGGGCAGGGCTCCCCGTATTTCGTATTCTGCTCTCACACGCCCGGCCTTGATATCAGATCCGAGCTGAACGTAATCCCAAAACCCTCCGCTGCTGATGTCAATTGCGTTGAGTCAGCGGACCTTGGGACTGTGGGTTATCCAACAACCGCCCCTCTTCCTCTTTTTCCATCCACTGTCGTAGCGCCAAATCAACGGGCTTACTGCAGTTCAAGTCTCGATCTGGCTTTTTTAACCTTCTCTCCATTCGATCTCACCTTGGATGCGTCCTCCACTACCTGATCCACCCTGCCCTCACGGTCCGATCTTCAAACTCAGGGGAAAAGCTTCGGGGAAAGGACGTCTCCGACTCGCATGATAGTCAGCCCCGCAGTCTTTACTTAACACCGCCCTCCCTTCTCCAGCTCCACTTCCGCGGAGTTTCCACGCGCCACCCAAAAAAAAAAGTCACCATCATGGACGGCCTCGGGGATGACGGCATGGGTTTCGACATGAACCAGATGATGATGAACCAGCAACAACAGCAGCAGCAGCAGCTCTATGGCAGCTACTCGCAGGATGGCTCCCAGATGGGTGGTCTTTCGGGGTCGATGTATGCCGATGATTCGGCATTGGCCGCGGGGGATGACGCCAACGATGCAAAGCGGCGGAGGATCGCAAGAGTGCCCATTATCGATCTATAAACTATTTTTGGATATTGGCTGACTGGTAGGTTTGACAATAGGCTTGCGATATGTGCCGGAAGAAAAAGATCAAGTGTGACGGCAAGATGCCCAAGTGCTCGCACTGTATCAACTATAAGACGGATTGTGTCTTTACCCAAGTCGAGAAGAAACGAAATCCCCCGAAAGGGTGAGTGGTTGTTAGAAGGACTCGCGCACTGATTGGATCTGACTTGGACAATGCAGGGCGAAATACATCGAGGGCTTGGAAAATCGACTGGGCCGCATGGAATCGCTGCTCAGACTGTCTGGCCTCCTCTCCGAAGATGATAATGGAAAGACAGATCTAGGAACGTTGGAAAAACGACTCGCTGATCGAACGAATGCTCTCAACGCGGCGAAGAATGCGAACCACTTTAACATCCCGAGTGCAATCCAGCAACAATCAGTCACCTCTCACAGCACCACACCTCGCGTGGAATCTCAATCCAGTCCGCATACCGCCGCGACATCCCCCGATTCACAAAAGGAATCTGAGCCAGAGGTTGAAGCGTTGTCAGATATGATGTGCTCTCTAGTGACGAACAATTGCGGCGAGACCCGGTATATTGGTAGGGTTATCCGTATATGGTATTGAGAAGGGTCTCGAGTTATTGACCATTTTGTTACAGGTTCCTCGTCGGGATTTTCTATATTCTCTCCAAAGGGTATTCAATGGGTCAACGAAAAAACCGGCGACACATCCTTCCAAGATATGATTGCCTCAGCGTACGTCGATGACAACAAGTGGATGTATTGGAAACCGGAGATCTTCAGCGACATCTTTGCGCGACGTGTGTTCAAGCCACTCCCACCCAAAGAAGAAGCTCTTTCCTTATTCAAGGACTTCTTTGAGAATTTCAACTGCATGTTCCCACTCTTCCACGAAGCGACATTTATGCATCTGGTGGAGCGACAGTACTCGCGGGACCCATATGAGGGCTCAGGTTGGTGGGCCAGTATCAACGTCGTTTTGGCGATTTCCCACCGCTTGCGCGTGATGAGCAATTTGGTGCCCCATGAAGAAGATAAGAAGGCCTGGTTGTATCTGAAGAATGCCATGGGGGTCTTGACAGAATTGACAATGCGGAACACTGATCTCCTCAGTGTTCAAGCGTTGCTGGGCATGGTAAGTGCCTGGATTTAAACTTCAGCAGTTCAGCGCCACTAACATAAACTTGCAGTCTCTCTTCCTACAGGGTACCCCTAACCCTCAACCGGCATTCTTCTTGGTTGCCGCGGCTATTCGCCTGTCCCATAGCATTGGCTTGCACAAGCGAGGCTCTGGCTTCGGGCTGAATCCGGTAGAGGTAGAACAGCGGAAGCGAGTCTTCTGGGTTGCCTACTGCCTTGACAAAGAGTTCGTTTTCTCCCCCCCCTTTCAACTTCTCTCTAAATGAATCTCAAGCTGACCACATCAAAGCATTTGTCTACGTTCTGGACGGCCACCAGTACAGGACGATGATGACATGAATGTCGAACTTCCAAGCGAAGACCCCCCAGATAATGTCGGACATGTGCCGCTCGCCGATGGCAGAGGGAAGTTCAATCTCTTCCGGTCTCTCTGCGAGTTCGCTACCATCGAGAGCAGAGTTTACAAGAGGTTGTATTCTGCCAAGGCTTCAAAACAGTCCGACGGCGAATTGCTTAACACCATTGGTGAGCTGGACAAAGAGCTGGAAGACTGGAAGGATAATATTCCAATCGACTACCGGCCTGAATATGAAATTCAAGCCACACATGGACCTCTCCTTATCCATGTTGTTGTGCTCCACTTTGCCTACTACAACTGCCTGACTACTATCCACCGCATGTCCGTGCACCATGGCTATTGGACCAGCCGGTTGTCAAATTATGCTATCCAAGGCCTGAATGCCCGGCCGTTGAATCCCAGAGTCTTCCTGTCTGCTGTCTTGTGTGTGACTGCTGCACGGGCCTCGATCAACCTCATCAAGTACATCCCACAGGGAGATTTCGCTTGCGTTTGGTAAGACCTTCTGATTCATGGGTTATAATTTACAGACACTAATACAAATCTGATAGGTTGATTCTCTACTATCCAGTGTCCGCTCTTGTCACGCTGTTTGCTAATATTCTCCAAAACCCGAACGATGCTCGTGCTCGGTCTGATGTCAAATTGATGAATGTGGTCGTCAACTTCCTCTCCACATTGGTTTCTGATGAGTCAAATGGCAGCATCAAGCGCATGCTTGGACTTTGTGGTGAATTCGAGAGAATCGCCAAGGTCGTTCTTGACAAAGCTGAAAAGGAGTCTCATGCGCGGAAAAAGCGAAAGGCCGCGCCAGATGACACTGCTGCGCAAGATGGGAATGAACAACAGCCCCAAACTTCTCCCTCGGCCAAACACGCAAAAGCTCCTCACAATACACCCTTCTCACCCTCAATGTTCGCCAACCACCCCTCCACTGGAGCCGCTTCGCCTAGTGATGCGAAACTCTTCGGCAATGACCCTACCATGCCACCAGGCACCGGTATCTCCGGTGACTTCCCGAGCAACGTTCATGCCATGTCTGGTCTGGGACAAGATTTCCAAGACATACTGAGCCCTGAACAGCTGGCCGGCGTGGGATTCCCCGACCAATCCTTCCGACCTACCAGTCCCATGGGACCTTTCCAGCAGCCGTTTGTTCCACAAGATCTTTGGCAGATGCCAATGACTATCGAATGGGACTGGGCAGACATGTCGACTAATTTCCCTGTATTTGAAGGGGTTGGTGCCAATGGCCAGCCTCAGTGATATCATAGCCAAATGGCTCGGATAAGAAGCCGATAAACTCTGTGGGTTATATCTTTTATTACTTAGATTTATGGCGCTTGGCGGCGGTTTCATGGGGGTGGATCATCATTTGGGCTGTTTTTCTCTTGGATTGAGCGTTGCTTCTCCCCTCTATTACTTTTACATACCTTCCTCTCTCCCAACTTTAATGTACATTGAAGCGCTCGTCTACTCTTGATCAAAGAGCAATGGGCGCTCTGGAGTGAAAACTCCAAAAGTTCCACTCACCGAAGATATCTCCAATTTCAAACAATACATTTAAGATCACACAACGTAAAAATAGGGATAACGAGGAGGCAGAAATCTTCTCTTCTAGTCATGACAGTCTAGAAGTGTTCTAGATGGGAATGTTAACCCCGTTTAAGTCCATCTCCTTCGACCCGATTCCGATGCCGATGACTCAGCGAGCACCGGAATTCAGAAAAACCCGGTGCCGAACTTGGCCGCAGCTTGAGAGCTTCCCACCGCAACCTCATTTCCCTCTATGGATTGCGCGGAGTTGTCCATCGCCCCCGAATCCGATTGATCACCCTCTTTTCTTCGCCCTCTCAGCCCTCTGGGCTTCTCTTCCCTCGACCATGGCCTCCATACTCCGGCGGCCAGGCAACATTGCCCGATTCTCGAGGAGAGCCACAGAATGCCTCGGCCGCGCTGGAACAACCTCTCTACGAACGCACCCTTCACGACTGTCCTCCCTAATCGCATCCTCTCGCGTACGGACATACGCTACAAATGGCCCTACTCCTCCAAACGACAACTCCGGCAACTCCCCGCCGAAGGGGAGCGAGCCGGAGAAGGGTCGTAAAGAGGAGGAGCCGGAGACCGTCCTGAGTACGGAGGACCAGACGAAATTGGATGCATTCACCAAACATTTGAAGACACGCATGCCGGACTCGCAGCATGAGGCGATTGATACGTTGCGGAAGCATTTGATGAAGAATGGCATGCCGGATGAAGTCAAGCAGTTTATCGAGAAGCACGCAAATGCGTCTTTGATGGATCACATTCGCATGATGCGATGGCTATTCAAGTATACTAGCGAGCAAGCCAAGGAAGATGTGGAGGAGTATAAGAAGAACAAAGATGGAGAGAACGAGCAGGTGAACAAGAACACCGAGCAAAAGAAGGAGGGACAGGAAGAGTCCGAGCAGAAGAGCAAGGAGAAGGAAGGAAAGGGAAACGAGAAGGAGACTAAGGATCAGAAGAAGAAGAAGCAGGATCAGGGAGCCGCTGCTCCTCGAGTGTTTGAATTCCGATTCGATCCCGCCTCCTTCCTGGTCACCGCATTCGTCACATACTATGTCTACCGCAGCTTCTTCCCCGGCGAGAGTGGTGGTGGCCGCGAGATCACCTGGCAGGAGTTCCGCTCGAACTATCTCGACAAGGGCCTCGTGGAGAAGTTGACCGTCGCTAACGGTCACCGCGTCCGTGTTGACTTGAACCGCGAGGTTGTGAACCAGGCTTATCCCGAATCTGCTGGACAGCCGGTGACCCACGTCTACTTTAGCATTGGATCTGTTGACAGCTTCGAGAGGAAGCTGGAGCAGGCTCAATACGAACTCGGTATCCCCAACCACGAGCGTATTCCGGTTGCCTATGTCGACGAAGTCCCCTGGGGTAGTGCCCTTCTGTCCTTCGCTCCGACTCTGCTGTTGATCGGTGGTATTTACTGGTTCTCCCGCCGTGGCGGTGCTGGTGGTGGCCAGAGCGGTATCTTTGGCATCGGCAAGAGCCGTGCCAAGCGCTTCAACCACGAGACCGATGTCAAGATCAAGTTCTCCGATGTTGCCGGCATGGATGAGGCTAAGGTCGAGATTATGGAATTCGTCAGCTTCCTCCAACAGCCAGAGCGCTTCCAGAAGCTTGGTGCGAAGATCCCCCGCGGTGCTATTCTCTCTGGTCCTCCCGGTACTGGTAAGACCTTGCTCGCCAAGGCTACTGCCGGTGAATCCGGTGTGCCCTTCTTCAGTGTCAGCGGTTCCGAGTTTGTGGAGATGTTCGTCGGTGTCGGTCCATCCCGTGTCCGTGATCTGTTTGCCAACGCCCGGAAGAACACCCCTTGCATTATCTTCATTGATGAAATCGATGCTATTGGCAAGTCCCGTTCGAAGTCGAACTTCGGCGGTGGCAATGACGAGCGTGAGAGTACTCTCAACCAGATTCTGACGGAGATGGACGGTTTCAACACTTCCGAGCAGGTTGTCGTTCTGGCCGGTACTAACCGACCTGATGTTCTCGACAAGGCCCTCATGCGCCCCGGTCGATTCGATCGTCACATCACGATCGACCGTCCTACGATGGATGGCCGTAAGCAGATCTTCCGTGTTCACCTGAAGAAGATCGTTACGAATGAGAACATGGACTTCCTGGAAGGCCGACTTGCTGCTCTGACTCCTGGATTTGCTGGTGCTGATATTGCCAACTGTGTCAACGAGGCTGCCCTTGTTGGTAAGTTTATACTGTAGGCCTTTATGCTTTGAGTTTGCTAATATTTTATCTACAGCTGCCCGTGAAAATGCCGACACCGTCGTTATGCGTCACTTCGAGCAGGCCATTGAGCGTGTCGTCGGTGGTCTGGAGAAGAAGTCTCTTGTTCTTTCGCCCGATGAGAAGCGCACCGTTGCCTACCACGAGGCTGGCCACGCTATCTGTGGTTGGTACTTCCGGTGGGCCGATCCGCTGCTCAAGGTGTCTATCATCCCCCGTGGACAGGGTGCCCTAGGTTACGCCCAGTACCTCCCCGCTGGTGGTGACACCTATTTGATGAACGTCAATCAGCTCATGGACCGCATGGCCATGACACTGGGTGGCCGCGTCAGCGAGGAGCTGCACTTCGACACCGTGACCAGCGGTGCCAGCGACGACTTCAACAAGGTCACTCGCATGGCCACTGCCATGGTTACCAAGTTCGGCATGTCCAAGAAGCTCGGCTACATCCACTACGAGGACGACCCTGGCCAGCAGTTCCAGAAGCCCTTCTCCGAAGATACTGCCCGCACCATTGACGCTGAGGTGCGCCGCATCGTCGAGGAGGCCTACAAGCAGTGCTACGAGCTGCTCAGCTCACGGAAGAAGGAGGTCGGCATCGTCGCCGAGGAGCTTCTGTCCAAGGAGGTCCTCGGCCGTGATGACTTGATCCGCCTCCTCGGTCCTCGTGAGTGGCCCGAGAACGCCGAGTTCGCCAAGTACTTCGACGGCAAGGGTGGAGAGATCATTGCTCCCCACGAGCCCAAGGCAGACCTCGAGGAGACGATCGGCAAGGATGGCCGCGACGAGACTCCCATCCCTCCCTCATAGACGGCCAGAATTGATGTGTTTGTTTTTTGTGTACGCAATTTGGATCTGCATTTTTTTTGGCCGTTTAAAGCAGGGAGTGTGTGATATCACCGTGTTTTGTGCTCTGGGTTTATTCCACTTTTGTTCTTTTCTTTTCTTTTCCTTTACTTGTACTTATGGACCTGCATTACCTTTTCCTTCCCTCTCTCTTCTTTTGTTTTGTCTACTCCCCTCTCAATCCTCTCTTCTACTCGCCACCTCATAAAACTCCTTTCTTCGTTCGATCATGTCGCGATTAAATATGAAGACCTTTCTACTCATTTCGTTTGTGTTTGCTCGAGCCCTCGATTGGAGGCTCATGTACTCCGAGTGTGGAGTTTGTATTATATGGAATCGTAACTTCTCATCTGTTCTCGATGAAGCTCATCTTAGCTCCAGGCAGCCCTCCCCACGTAGCATTATCTCCATCTTCTTAATTGATCCTTACAACTTCATTCCACCTGACCCCTTCCTTTCCTTCTCACACCTTCCTTTCATTCTTCCAACTTTATCTCATCCTTCCAACATTTATTACCTCTTTCCCTTACATCCTACCATATTCTTCTAAGGCGACCACAGACAACCTCACTACCTTCCTGTTCTCATCCCACTTCACTACCCAGTTAAGCTTCAAGATCTTGAGCCTGGACTGTCCTCCCTTCCCTCACTTCCGCAAAACTCCAAAATGGCAGCTCAACCTCTCGAGATGCCAGTGCTACCTTCCGACGAATACGACGCGGACCCCTCCACCCCCGAGTCGCAGGAGCTCCAGTCTGACCGGTTCCTTACACGTCAAAGCCCTGAGGACCTAAGCCACTACGAAAATGTCCTCATCAAGGCCCTCGTCAATGCTAAACCTGAGGTCGGGCAAATTCTCGAATCGATCCAGGTCTCCGATTCGACTTTTCCCGCCCAGGTCGACTCAAAGCTGTACCCCACGATTTTCGACAACTCCGCTGTCTTCATGAGCGCCTTGAAGGAGGTTCGAAACATGCGAGCCCGCTACCACTCACGCTTCAGAACATGGACGACACTGCGAGGCCGCATCGAGAAGCTCCAACCTGCAACCAAAGAGTACATGGTCGAACGCCTCCAACCGCTGCGCCAGGAGCTGGAAACCCTGGCTTTGATCCTATCTACCCATTTCGGCGACGACATTGACGCCCTCCAAGCCCCAGAAGAAGATCACAGCAGCGGCGATGAGGGTAAGGCCCCCGCTCGAGAGCTCAAGGACGAGCCCAAGGCCTGATTTCGTTTCGTCCCATTCGTTTCGTCCAAGCCCCATTCCTCGACCCCCCACTACCCCCAAGCTCTAGATTGTTCTAAGGAAATTTTATGCATCGGGACAATGCTTTTTCGCGGAGTGACACCTTGTCACCTTTGAGCTATCATTCCTCTTAGTCATAAGTGACGTGAGGGATCCTTCCATTTCTTAGCCAGAAACTAGTCTAGGAATGAAGATCAGCTTTCACATCTGGGTTTTAATCAGTCACAGTAGTGCAGGGTTCTTAGGTCAACGATGTGTCTGTAAATACGACGTGATATCTGTGACCCTCAACTCATCCTATGGGTGTGTGACACATACCAACGCTAGTGTTACCTTGGACAAACATGGCAGGCATGGCATTGCAATGCAAGTATCCGCATAGGCAACGCGAGGCCTGCTCGCTCCCAGGCCCAAAGAAGGGAGGGAAACCTGATTTCTGGCTAGATTATGGACGAGGGCGATAGACAGTGCCATCTGGTTAGTTTGTATAGATATTGAAAGTTAATCAAATTGCGATATGGAAAGAACCATTATATCAGAAAACCGAACACGTTCTGCAATATAGCAAGTCTGCGTTAAATGCGCAAAATTTCAGAAAAAAGCCCGTAGATACTCCTTCAAAATATCAACCCCTAAATATTATTCCAACTCCATCCTATTTGCTCTTCCTGGCCTCGGTCTCCTCCTCAGCTCCCCCAATTTTAGCGACAGCCTTCTTGGCAGCAGGCTTGGACTTCTTGGCCTCCACGGACAGACGCGGGATGAATCTGCCAACGCGAGCCTGGTACTCGCTGTACTCGGGGTACTTTGCCGCACTAATCGCTTCAGTCAAGCGAGTGCTACCCTGGAAGATAAGCAGGTAACCCACAACACCAAGGCCAATCCATGAGGCGTAGGTCTCAGTGCGATAGGCAGCCCAGACGTACATGGTCAGCCACACAGCCTGCTCGGCGACAAAGTTGGGGTGGCGCGACCATGACCAGAGACCGCTGACCACAAAGCCACGCTCAAGATCCTCGGGGGTGTAGTGCTCCCGGTAGGGCTCGGGAATGCGTGCCTTTGTCTGATACTCATGCTTCGCGGTCTGGAAGTTCCACTGCTGCTGATCGGCTAAGTACTCGAGAACGATCAAGAAGAGCGCAAAGCGGGAGAAGGCGAGGTCGGGAAGACCGAAGCCCTCGGTGCCCTGGTTGTATGCGGCGATGACGAAGGTATAGGTCGGGGCCGTGATGAGCAGGAGCAAAAGTGATTGGGTCGCAGCGATGAAAACGAAGTTGAAGACGGTGAAGAGGAAGGTGTTGTTAACCTTTGAGCGCACGATCGCCCAGCGGTAGTCCTCGGAACCAATCGAGTAGCCTCCCTTGCGCCAATAGTTGAAGGTCAAGCGAACCTGTTCGTAGCATCTGTCAGTAATGTGGACGTCATCGCATCGGTCTGGGAAGAACACGCTTACGCTCCAAATCATGCTAATCACAGCGATCGTATCCAAAGTCTGAGTGCGAATTCCAGCCAAACGCGCCCAAACGGCAAAGTGCACATTATAAACAGCGGGCAGGATGCTCCAAAAGCGATCCACTTGCGAAAAATTGCGGTTGATTTCCGCAGCCAGGAAGAAAACTCCAGCCAAAACCGAGCATAGTGCGAGTGCGGAGACCATGGGGTTGGTAGCCAGGTAAATCTCCTTCAAGCTATCGACATTTCGACCAGCTTCTTGCAAGCTGGCGGGGAGCAATTGGAGCTGGTCCAAGTAGGGCAGAACCGTCAGTTTGAAGGAGGTGTACTCCACCAGGGACTCAACACGGGGAAGCGGAAGAGATGCCATATTTCCCGAACTCAATACAAAGAGTGAGGGTATATACGCGAACAGGGAGAGGGAGTTGGAGAGATGCGCTAGCTCAAGTCCCTCGAGTTGCCGGGGGAGATGTTTGTATTACCTCATCGGGTAAGGCGCTCACGATCTTTTCTGCCTCAGGCAAAACAGCGCTGACGGAAATACTGCTTATAAAGCATATGGGTGCACCAAAGTGGATATCAACAAGTCTGAATTTCAATGAGCACCTAGCGTTAGTTAGTTAGTGTTAGTTAACTAGTTAGTTAGTTAGTTAGCAATTTGTGTGGGCAAAATGACTAATACATATTCGGGAGATAGTATCTCCGTCCTCCGGACTACTGCTGTTGTTCCGACAAGCGCGTCATTCTCAGGCATTAAATGACGCCTGAGGCATCAACTCGCGTCCCAAAGTATTTCACTATTTCCCCGTTTGGGAAGAATATCTCCCGTTCGCCGCAGGGACCCCGTCTGATCGCGGTACGGTGGGATCACCATGACTCGCAAAATTCTCTGCGTGGCAGAGAAACCTGCGATAGCTCGCGCCGTCGCCACGCACATGTCAGGCGGCTCTTTTCAGACTGTAAGTGGCTGAGACAAGTCCCATGGGCGAATATTAGCTGAACAAGGGCGTAGCATGCAATCAGAGGAAATCAATATGTCAAAAACTATGAGTTTGACTTCAATTTTGGACCTCCATGGGGGAACTGCTCGGTGACGATGACCAGCGTGATCGGTCACCTCACAGGTCTGGATTTTGATCGGCAATACAAGGGCTGGATGTCCTGTCCACCTGGAGCTTTGTTCGAGGCTCCGGTGCAAGAGGATGTTGATAAGGTGTGGATTTACTCCGATGAATTTGTTGTTGACATTCTAACTCAGAACAGGACAAAAAACCCATTGCGGATAACATTCGAAATCAGGCTAGGTACAGTAAAGCACTGTTCATCTGGACCGATTGTGATCGAGAAGGCGAGCATATCGGCTCCGAAGTTCGCAATCAGGCAAAGGCTGGCAATGCTCGAATCGAGGTTAAGCGAGCCAGATTCAGCAACACGGAAAGAGCGTAAGTCGTATTCAAGGATGAATAGAGCAGCAAATCACTGACAGTCACTTTTTGATTGACAGCCATGTTCTCCAAGCCGCTCGAGAGCCAGTTGAACTCGACGAGTATCAGGCAAATGCAGTCGCCGCCAGAATAGAGCTTGATTTACGGATTGGCGCTGCTTTTACTCGTTTGCAGACTCTCCAGCTTCAGGCCGTGTCTGCCATCTTGAAGGAGAAGGTCATTAGCTACGGTACGTGATTCAACTTTTCCTAAAGAGTTTCTCTAATCCATTTTCAGGCTCATGCCAGTTCCCCACATTGGGATTTGTGGTGGATCGATACCTCAGAGTTCAGAACTTCAAACCCGAGACCTTCTGGAGCATCAAGGTCATGCTTCAGCGAGAGGGCAAAAAGGTAAATTTCCTCTGGAGACGTGTTCACCTCTTTGATCGTGCAGCCGTCACAATGATGCTGGAACGGTGCCTCATGGCAAAGCAGGCGAGAGTGACGAAAGTGAACCAAAAACCAAAAAGCAAATGGCGACCTCTTCCTTTGACCACGGTGGATCTCCAGATGATGGGCAGTCGCTTTCTTCGCATAGACAGTCAAACCATCATGAAGGTCGCCGAGGCACTTTATACAAAGGGATTTATCAGCTATCCCCGTACAGAGACAGATCAGTTTGACAAGGCCATTGATCTGAAGAAGCTGGTCGAGAAACAATTCCCGGATAATCAATGGGGTCAATACGCCAAAGAGTAAGTCGGTCTAAATCCTATGCACATCATTATTGCTAATACCCTTTCCTAGCCTCATTGATGGCAAATTTCGGACCCCTCGAGCTGGTCGTCACAATGACAAAGCCCACCCGCCCATTCATCCGGTCTGCTGGGTATCACCAAGCCAATTAAACGCCAATGAGAAGAAGGTCTACGAGTTTGTAGTTCGCCGGTTCCTAGCTTGCTGCTCGGAGGACGCCAAAGGCCAAGGGACTGATATTGAAATCCAATATGGGGAAGAGTTCTTCCACGCCACTGGCCTAATCGTTTTGGAGAGGAATTATCTCGATGTCTATGTCTATGACAAATGGGAAAGCAGCCAGCATCTTCCAAATTTTGAGAGAGGAGAAGTGTTTGAGCCCACCGAGGCCAATATCTCCGAGGGAAAGACTACGGCTCCGAGTTACCTGACGGAACCCGAGCTCATCGGTCTCATGGATGCCAATGGCATTGGTACCGACGCGACAATGGCCGAACATATTGCCAAGATCAAGGAACGGGAATACGTCGTGGTGAACACCCGCGGCAGTGGCAGGAGCAAATTCGAGGAGTTAATTCCCACCCGGCTAGGAATTGCACTTGTGGAGGGCTACGATAATGTTGTTGCGGGTCTTCCGAACAGCATCTCCCTCAGCAAGCCGTTCCTTCGTAAGGAAATGGAACTGCGAATGCTCGAGATTTGTGCAGGCTCTAAGACTCGTCAGGAGGTAGTACAGCAGAGTCTTGACATGTACCGGGAAGTCTTTATTCATACTCAACGGCGTATCGAGATGCTAAAAGCAGCATGTCGAAAGTACCTTGACGAATAGCCAGCGTCTTGATTATTGATCATTCTACTTATGATACCCAATTGATTTTAGCTCTTTCTTTTCGTTCATTCTGGAATAGAAAATGATGGCATGATTCTCTCAAATCTGCCACTCGTAACGTCGCGAGAAAAGGGGGGAAAAACAAAACAAAACAAGAAAGAATCCCGAAAATGAGAATCCCGAACCAGCAGGACCAGCCGCTTGCTCCATCCCGACACAACACCACATCTCAGCTCGAACACCAAGCACCGAAAACCAAACTCCAAACCTCCAGAACACCGAACCCCAAACACCGAAACCGCACACCGCGCGCATCTGCTTCACCCGTCCTGCGCCAGACCACCTTCCGGGGATCCATTCGGGTCGTCGCCGCTGGAATCAGTCGGCTGTGTATCTTGCGAACCCGATTGGAAAACCTCCAACCTCTCGGACAGCCCCTCCCACACGTCCGTGCTCCGGTCGATGGTATGGCGCAGCGTATCCAGGCTGGCCAACACATCGTGCAGGGTCTGATTGACGACCGCGCTGCTTGCATCGGAGGACGAAGTGCTCCCTTCACTGTCGTGGGAGTGTTCTTGGGCGTCCACCTCCTCGGCCAGCGCATGATGTGCTGCCGGAGCGGTGCGCAAATCCTGCGCAACCGACACCAAGAAGGCGAGATTGGAGTGGTTTTCGTAGATCCCCTTCCAGGCGGTCTCCTGGTACTGCTGCACCAGGCCGATCTCTTCGATGATGCTTGTCAGTCGTCTGGATTGGTCGTTTTGCTTGACCATCAGCCAGACAACCAGGGCGAAGATCACGAACAGCAGGATCTGGAACAGGCTGTCGACAGGCGGGTGTTGTGTCGAATCTGGCCCGGGCAGGCCGACCGGCACGTCTGTCGACAAATTTGGCGACGGAAGCAAGCCAGGAGGAACGGTCAACGAAGCAGTCAATGGTCGGTGACCAGCACTGAGCGTCATTGCTGACTCCGTTTCGGACACCACGGTGGCATTCCAGCCACCCAGATACTCTTTGATGAGGTGGTGTGTGATGGCTTCTTCGTCGAGGAGGCGGGGGATCTGATCCAGCGTGTAGACGGTACTGGCCAGCTGCACTCCTCCCAAGGCGCGGTCCCAGATCGAGCGGGCAGGGTCGATGTTGGTGAATGGGATGCTGCTATACAGCCCCCAGATGTTGGCGGTGACGAAAACGATGATGGGGATGATGAAGTGCATGCTAGTGATTGTGGAGAGATGATGATGATGATGAAAATGTGAAGAGGGTCAAGTTCGAATTGATTAGAGGTGTTTAAATAATTTCCTGGATCCCTCCATGTCCCAGTCTAGTCAACGAAGTAGGCAGCGAAGGCAGCCTCCGGGCTGTCTGCCTAAGATCTGCAATCAAGACGGTCAAGAGTTCATTGATCAGATGCATCAGTTGACTGTCGGCGCTGACTTGAGAAGGCTGCCTGCAGGCTCAAGCAAACTTGCTAGTAATAAGATGCGCAACCTATTGAGTATCATGATCAGGATTTCAGGCATCCAACACCCATGAAAAGAAGCCTTCAGATCTCGCTCTACTTTGGTTATCCAAAAAATCATCTAGGTAGAAGTCCATTCTACTGCCTCCATTTTAGTACTACCTAGATCCCATTCATGCAGGCCATCCGCTCCAGCACCCGTTAAGCTCCACATGTTGACCTCCATTGTCTGATTACTAGTACAAACAGGCTACATTCGTAGAGGATCTGCACTCGGGATAGTTGCGGTAGGAGTGTAGACCAAGAATGATAAGGATATGATGAAGTGACTTATATCTAATAGAAATATCTGTCAGAGAAAACAATTATCTCAAGGTTTAGTGAGGCATGCTAATGCTGGATTCTGGTCTAGGTGTGGGAACCGAAGGCCTCCTTGTTTGTGTCATTTTTTCTGCTTGGTTTAGAATACTTTTAATTTTCTAGCAGTTCACTGTCTGGGTGACAACATAGTGCTATAATAGCACCATGCACGCGGCTTTGTGGTGGAGCCAGTGAAAACAGCCGCTCACAGACCGCAGGTCTACCTAGTTATGCATGAATTTCGGAAATAAATTGCGAATAAAAGTCTGTACAGTGGTATATTCTGGATGATATTGCATTTGGAAGAAGTAATTAGTTTTTTTCCGACCTATTTATTAGTGATTTACAGCCTGAGTCTTTTCTCGAATGCCTGCGTGAGGAAGTGCAATTAAAGTTAGCCAAGAAGACAGAGTGGATTCCGTGGGAGGCGTAACCTCCAGCAGCTCGTCATAGCATACTACTCCTCTGATAGAAGAACTTGGACTGCTTAGCATCAGCCCTTCCTTCAGTAATTCAGTATTGTTGCCGCCCTGATAAAGAAAGAAACCTGGAAGATGCAGAGGACCCAATTTCCTTGGAAACCAGTTGCAACCAAAATCTCGCAGGCTGGTTTCCAATGCCGCTTCTATAGACCCACGAATGACCCCACGTGTTTGTCGGATTCGACCGCTGGTTCCTGGGCTTCTGTGACGTAATTGAATATGACAGCTTTTTATGCCGTTCCGGTACTTTAGTATTAGTTGCTTCGTATTGCTTCGAGGGCTTGGCTCAATGGCTCAGGACCACCGGCACCAGCTCTTCAGTGGAAGACGCCATTGGCTATCGATGTCATTGGCGTTGGTTCGAGTGGTGATCCATCCCCGGAGGATCCACCAGGCCATCTCCAGACTCCACCCGTATATTCTCCATCATAAAATGAGCCAGATGATACACTTTTGGGGGTTCGTGAGTCCATGGAGGGTGGAACGGAAGCATCTCACTTGGCTTGCCTGACTGGTTGCACTCGTGGCCTGGTTCCACCGCTTTGGGAAGCCTCTCTATTCCTTCGGCGACAGGTCGCAGGTTCATATGCTGGCCGCTGTGTTGATTGCCGTGAGATCTACTCGAATTCTTAAACAACACCTTAAGAATTAGAGCCCGACCATTATATCAACCTCTACCCCGATATGGAACACCGAATTGAATATCCTTTAACTAGCAAATGTTTAAACTTGAACTACTAATCGCTCAGGTACCTCACAGAGGTTCTAATTTCTCTGCATGCCTATCCTAGTTTAAATAAAATCCTTGGTAGAAGGGAATTGCTAAAGCGACGATATAATATTGCTAATCACACGATACAAACCTATTTAGGGTTTAGCGCAGTAACTGTATTACTATCTTCTTATTAGGATATCCTTATCGTTGTTCAAAAGTCAGAGTCTAGAAACCAGAAAAACGGACTAACTAGACATGCTTTATTTTAATTTGAAAGGTCTTTCTAAATATCTTTCTAATCGTTTTTCGAATCGTCGTTCGAATCATCTTTCTTGTTAGCACAGATAGGTACAGGCCGCCCTGTAGGCTCTAAACCTTGTTTCTCTTTCCCCTTCCCGTTCGAGCTCTATTGGTTAGCCCTATCACAGCCAAGCCATCATCTCCACTCCTATCAACCTTCATACTGTGAGTGATCTACATACTCGTCTTGACAGCCGATTACAACGACAAGATGCCTGCAACCAAAGATCTCAACGTCCCCTACAGTGACTTAATCAAGTACACTGTTGGGGAGAAAAAATGGAAGGCAACATAGGGCTTTTGGCTGGAGCACTTGGTCTCCAGAATGTCAAAGTTATCCATGATCTATACTGGCATGCCGATAACTCCAAAACCCAGGACCTCATCGATGACTACTTTGCCTTCCGGACCTCCGATTACGGCTGGACTGCGCCAGAATTGGGCACCAAGGAAGAGATGCGCAAGCCACAGACCATGCTCAAGAATATTCTCAAGTGGTACGACCAAGAGAAGTTTCTTAGCACCCTCTCTAAGTCGGAAAGTCCGGACTTCGAGAAGCTTGACTTCCCAGTCATGGAAAGGGGGAATGTGTTCACTCTGTGGTACGCCGTCCAGCTTATTAAGCTATAGCCTGCCCTGTTCGCTCGGTCGTCCAAGTCGGTCTTGAACCCGCCGTTTTCCCTCGACATTTATGACGCTCTCCATGCTGTGACGATTCTCCTGTGAAGCTACCTATGGCTGGTGCGTCCGGTCTTGGAGATACGGAAGAAAGTGGCACAGCGAGCTTAGCAGCACCTCAGAAGGCTTCTTCGCAGCGTGGAGGGATGGGGATTTACTACTATGGTAATCTCCGGCATGGACAGCGCGAGTTGATTGTATCGACGCTCGATGATCCACAAGGTGGATACGCGACCGAAGAGTTGGTCCGCCAGCTCACCGAGAGCATCGGCAAGAAGGCGGATAGCAAGGTGATTGAGGCGCCTGCTGTGATGGATCGGCAGCAGATACAGCTTCTGCTGAAGAACTCGATTGGTGACGACTTTGTGCGGCGGTGCTTCATTTACGAACCGCAGGACTTAACCACCCAACCCGAATCATCGGAACAGGACCTAATGATAACAGAGGTCCTTGTTACCGGTGAGAACATTGTCGCAAACCTCGAAGAGGACGTTGAGACGATGGCACGGTCCAACCCACAGAATCGGTCTGCGGTCCCTGGGGAGCTTGCGCCTGATATCAGGGATGCGGAGGCAGATGCCTGGGTCAAGAGGACACGGGAGATGAGACTTAACCAGGTCTCAGCCGAGCCATGGCCGTTGGAAGAAGCCTGTGTTTGTTTGCTTGGTTATCTGGGGCACCTGACCCCTCTGTATTTTAGACCCTCCAGGCCTTAGATAGATCTTTCATTTCTACATACATCTCTTCAGGCTGCTTCCTTCTTCCCTTTCCTACAGCCTGCTCCTTTGCGGGCATCCCAATCGAAGATGGCGTCCCGGTTCTCCGTCCCGTGGATGATCAATATAGCAAGGTCACCGATCAAGTATGGACTTGTCGAGTTCATGAATATTGTAGATGTGATGGGGTAGATCTGGCGGGAATCGAACTAACGCAGTTTGTTTGCCATGCAAGGCTAAGTAGGACTTCCACCCCCAACCATTCATAGAAGACACCCACGGTGGCCTAGTTGGTAAAACAACTAGGTCATTGTAAACCTCCGGCGGTGGGAGGTTCGAAACCGGGTATCGATGCACTTGCAGAATCGATATCACTCTCTCCATGATCGTCTAGTTTCATTACCTGACGGCCAGTGGGGCGGAGTTACTGGCCACGGAAACCGGGCTGGGCGGCGCGGATTCGGCCTTCACTTTTTTTGGGATTTTCTTTGGAATATTATTGATGCTTTCTACTACCCTGACCAAGGTCGAGTACCATTCCCCTACTCGGCCGAGGTATTCCCGCGGCGTGTTTGCGAGGTGGGTATGTCGTGGTACAGCTACGACCTGGCACAGTGGGGTTTCATAAGTTTGAAGCTATGACCAAGGTTCAGAATCATCTTATCAGTCACAAGTTGAATGATAGGCTCAAAGACGATACCTAAGCTATCATGAAAGACGATTGAAGAGACCCCTAGAAAGACCTTTAGAAAGACCTGTCAAAAACCAAGAGGTGGAAGTACATCTGTTATGAGGAAGCACGCCTCCTACCCAAAGACTCGACCCTCCTACTCCAGCTTCTTGCTCATGACAGCACCGTACCAGACGGTCGCTATTAAGCTAACCAAGTTCACCAAGCTAGAGAGGCCATGGATCCGGCCAAACTTCTTGTTGAGGGCCACCATCTCCTTAGAATGAGGCGGAGAATCATAGCTCTTCTTCCCATCGCGGGTTTCTATACAAGAAGTCATTCCAAGGGCTATAGAACTGGATACCGAGTAATTGAATGACTCACCTTGATGCTTGCGCTCGCGCATAGTCTTGACCGTCAACGGACGCAGGACAAACATGTTGATCAACCCTGTGATCGCAACAGTGGCCATGGGCAGCAGGGTGTTATAGCGGTTCTCGGGAGCTGCCAGGCCCGAGAGACCAAGAGCTTGTCCACCCTTGCTGGCAGTCAGAGCGACCACTATCGGCAGGGCAGTCTGCATCGAGAAGTAGACTGGGAAGATGGCAGTTTGCAAGGTAGCAAACTGCGGCCGCGGCAGAGCGCGGAAAGCCACAATACCGCCCACGAAGGACTATCAAGAAGTTAGATGGACTGGCTTTGGGGGTTTGAATGGCTGGTTGTTATCAAATTACCTGGAAGACCTGCGATCCCAGCAGGGTGCCATAGCTAGGAGGATGTTAGATGATGTTTTGATTCGGACCATAGTAGCTCTGGTTATCCCCCAGAGCTACGGAGTACATGCCTCAGAATATGGTAAGGGCGAGGGTCAGTCATGATTGCGATATATTGCTGCTTGATGTAGATAGAACAGTGTAGTCTGAGTTGAGTTGAGCGTGGGGAAGCTTGCGGGATGGACGAGGTGGTGTGAGCTATCTAAAGCCACGGCCCAGCGTGCCGCAAAGTGGTTGTTGCCACTATGTTATGAAAGGGTAAATATTATGCACACTCACCGAATTATGACCACGCAGATCAAGTGATGTCATGTGCGCGCGTCTGGAGCTAAACCAAAAAGGAAATATCACGCGTCTGCCTACGTCGCGGCTCTTTGAGACTTCGACTTCCTGACTTTCCCCAATTCTCATTTATTACAGTCCAAAGAATTTCGACCATGGCAGAAAAAGAGGCTACGGTCTACATTGTCGATGTGGGCAAGTCCATGGGGGAGCGTCGACATGGACGTTCCGTCACGGATCTCGAGTGGGCCATGAAGTACGTCTGGGACAGAATCACGGCTACGGTATGTAATTGACACACTTCGTGATGTTTTGATGGTCTTGACTGATTGCTTGAGTAGGTCGCAACTGGCCGTAAAACTGCTACGGTCGGAGTGGTCGCATTGCGGTCAGACGGTACGCAACGTGCTCCCACTTCTTAGCCCGTCTAATTATTTTGAACGAATTCCAGAGACCTCGAATGAGCTCCAAGAGGATACCAGCTTCTCAAAAATTTCCGTTCTTCAAGACCTCAAGCAGTATGTTGTAGATGCTCGTTCTTGTTGAACCCCGGGGCTAACTGCCTAGGACACTCCTGCCCGACCTTCGACGACTAGGAGAAGCAATTAAACAAAGTCAAACGAACAAAGGCGATGGTAGGTGGCCATTGAAATTTCTTCTTGACTACGCATAATCTTACTTGTCTCCAGCTGTCTCTTCTGTTGTCGTTGCCATTCAAATGATCAACACCTATACCAAGAAGCTCAAGTACAAGCGAAGGATTGTCCTGGTTACTAATGGCACTGGACACATGAATAACGAGGGACTCGACGAGATCCAGAAAAAGATTCAAGATGATGGCATTGAGCTTGTTGTTCTGTATGCCCTTCCTCGAGTCTTTTTCCTGTTTCTATCTTGCTAACACTTTCCAGTGGTGCTGATTTCGACGACCCGGAGTTTGGCGTGAAGGAAGAGGATAAAGACTCTCATAAGGTGACATTAAACGGATTCAACCTGGACGAATTCCCATTCTAATCCAAGTTCATAGGCTGCGAACGAGACGCTACTCCAGGTACTCGCTGAAGGCTGCGGTGGTGTTTTCGGGACACTCGAGCAAGCTATCTCCGAGTTGGACATTCCCCGTATCAAGATCACGAAGAGCATGCCTTCCTTCAAGGGTTTCCTCTCTCTCGGTGATGCGTCCAAGTACGAAACTGCTCTTCGCATTCCCGTCGAGCGTTACTTCCGAACCTATGTTGCCAAACCTCCTTCGGCAAGCTCTTTTGCCCTACGTTCCGGTGGACAGGAAAAAGTCGAGACAGGTGCGGGTCAATCAACAAGTGGTGGTGAAGCTCTTACTACTATCCGCACATCCCGGACATATCAGATCAGCGATGAGTCCGCGCCCGGAGGCAAAGTCGACGTTGAGCGCGATGACCTTGCAAAGGGATACGAGTACGGACGAACGGCCGTGCATATCAGCCAAACGGATGAGAATATCACCACCTTGGAGACTTTTGCGGGCATGGAAATTATTGGATTCGTTCAAATGAACAAGGTACGTTCCACAGATGCTAAAGTGCTTCCGAGATGAGACTAACATTGCTATGCAGTATGATCGATACCTACACATTTCCAATACCAATGTCATCATCCCACAGCGGGCCAATGACAAAGCGTCGCTTGCATTGTCATCTCTTATCCACGCTCTCTGGGAACAAGAAACCTATGCTGTTGCCCGGCTGGTGGCCAAAGAGGCTAAGCCTCCAATAATCGTGCTCCTCGCTCCATCTATCGAGCCAGACTACGAGTGTCTCATTGAAATCGCCCTTCCATTTGCCGAAGATGTGCGCTCATACCGGTTTCCACCTCTGGACAAAGTTGTGACCGTCTCAGGAAATATTGTCACTGAGCACCGCAATCTACCGACTGAAGACTTGCAGCAGGCGATGAGTGATTATGTCGACCGCATGGAACTGGATGGAGAAGAGTACGCAAAGCTGTCTTCAGGCATCTGTGCACTATAATCGCTAATCAACTCTATCTAGGCTGCCCATTGACGATTCCTATTCGCCCCTGCTTCACCGGATTGATAGGGCAGTGCGGTATCGCGCTGTGTATCCCAACGAGCCAATTCTTGAACCATCTGAACAACTCACTATGTTTGCGCACCCAGACAAGGAATTGGTGCAGAGCGCGAAAAACTCTCTAGAGAAACTGATGTCCGCAGCAAATGTCAAGAAAGGTGAGCCAATTAACTCACAAACCTCATCAAATCCAACAACACACGCTAACCCAACCCCTTTAGTCCCACCCAAGACCAAAGGCCGCAAGCGCCTGCGTGAGACCGAGAAACCTCTCTCCGGTCTTGACGTCGATGCCCTTCTCAAGCAAGAACCCAAACGCACCAAGATCTCTGCCGAGAACGCTATTCCTGAGTTCAAGCAGATGCTCTCGCGTGCCGACAGCCTTGAGATCATTCATGAGGCTGTCAAGCAACTGACCAGCATTATCGAGACGCAGATCAAGCACAGCCTTGGTGACGCGAATTACGATCGTGTCGTCGAAGGACTGGGAACTATGCGTGAGGAGCTAGTGGACTATGAAGAGCCAACACTTTACAATGACTACTTGGGCGCGTTGAAGGGGAAGATCCTTGGCGAGGGGCTTGGTGGTGATCGAAATGAGCTGTGGTGGCTGATCAGGAAGAGTAAGCTTGGGCTTATTGATCAGGCTACGTCCGAGGTGTCTAAGGTCACAGAGGACGAGGCAAGAGAGGTAAGTTCAAACGAACGCGATGGGTTTTGAGATTGATTGCTAATCTTGTGCTTAGTTCTTCTCTGCCACCTGAAGCGTTTGGTGATCCATCGCTTTCGCCTTGAAGTTTGTCGCATTTTTAGCTAGAAGGACCCTCAGATGAGAATTACACATTTTATGACACGACAAGACTTTCAATTAACGTTTGTAGACAATGCTCATATCGGTGTATTCATTGTCATCACCAGGCACAAGTATCCAAATGTTCTAAAATTCGCTCTCGCTAAGAATCAAAAAAAGTACCAAGAAAATGCCAAATAGAACTGGTATAGAATGGCGCGCGCTGGAAAGAATGCTCAGCGGAAAAGACGGATGAATGTATGTGATCCCCTCCAGCTCGACATTTTACGAAATCTTGTCGATTCGCTTTTTGCTCACGTTAAGCTTGGCGTTCAACCTATAATCACAGTCAGTAAAACATGCCCAATGAGTCAAGGAGTCGTGAAACGCACCTGTCGGTATCCTCATCCGCCAACTTCAACAGCTCGTTCTGGATCTCCAATTCTTCATGAATAGCTGTTCCCAGCTCCCGCTGCCGTATAATAATCTTCATCAACTCCTCCACACTCTGATCCTGATCCCTAATTGTTTGCTGCTGCAACTGCAATACACCTTCATTGTCCAGCTCGCGTGTGCGCTCTGTCTCCTTACCAAGGACTCTTCCAGATCGCGCGGGAGTCCGACGTCCGCCATTCGCTGCATCCGCGCCGCTGGCCCTTAGAAGCGCCTCTTTATCCTGAACCGAGGCCACAGTCTGGTCGAGCCGGGTCTTTGCGGCCATGGCGTGTAACAGATCTTCCAATCCGTCCCTTTCCTTGCGCGCGTTGATAAGTAGATCCTTGCGACGACGAAGCTCACCGTCTCCCAAGGTGGACGATTTGGAGGATTCTTGGGTGCCCCGGCCACCGAGGTTCTTCAAACCTTCCTCCAATGTGGTAATCATCGATCCTGCGCGGACGAGACTAGTCTTTGCTTGTGCGGAACTTTCGTGTTGTTTCTGGGGTATTGTCTCCTGGTCGCGACGGGAGAGCTGGAGTCGTGCATCATGGAGATGGGATTTCATGTCACGGTAGTAGTCAAGCCAGAGCGTTGGGTCGGTAATTGAGGTGTTAGCCGCTGATCCGGGGTCTGTGATGGCGGCATGGAGTCGAGAGGATGTATTTGACGTTCCATTCGACGTAGAAATCGCTGCTGCGGTCGGGAGGTTCAGGAAAGCTCGCCATGCAGACGAAGTGCGCCATCGCCCATCGGACGCCTCATTGATGGCGCGTAGATATGACTCGAGGCCGCGACGGCGATCTTCACGGAAGCGTTCATTGGAGACAGTGTTGGAGAACCATGATTTCGATGGGAGAGGTACAGGAGGCTCGGCGTTGGTTTGGCTGATCAGATTGCTGTGGAAAGCTGCAAAGTCGGAGTAGCGCTTGGAAACGGTAAAGGAGCGGAGTGGGAGACGGAGGGTGATATGGTAGAGGGTGTGTGGCGGAGAGGTATGCGAGAGGGTGGTTGTTGGGATGGAGATCTCGATAGCCGGTGCCATGATTGGTTTAATTTGGCAGCAGTAGCATCAGAGGAGGAGGGTGTGGGAGTTGGAAGTTCGAGAAGATAAGAGATTCAGACTCAGTTGTTGCAGTTTGAAGCTGAGCCCATGACGCAACATCCCAAAGTAGTTTAGCCCGATCTGTCAGGCACCCACGCAATAACAATCATCACCTGCAATGAGCATGCGACAGTCGAGTTTCATCCGTTTGAAATACTACATTATGATTGAAAGAACTAATCTCAGAACCAATGTCTTACCTATAGAGAAAAGTCTATTCAAAGTACGCTTAGAAAGACCTTTTGGAAGATCTTTTGAAAGCATCTGGTCAGACAGTTTTTGGTCTCGATATTCAGACTTGTAAACACACGATGTATACGTAGCACCACTGATCAACAGAACTTTCGAAATGAGAGAGAATAAAATGGTTTGCAATTTGACAATTAACAGTCAGGGTATCTTCAGGTATTTCACATCTCATCCACAGCTTCGTCTCGGGTCCAGACCTCGCGTGCATCGAGCAGATCTCGCTGGCCAAAGAACTCGCCCACGATTGTGATAATCATGTCAAGTAGGACCCGTGCTTGTTGCACCGAGTCTCCATTTTTCACTTGATCTCTCTCATCAGTCACTTCTGGAGCCGCGTCACTCTGCAACTTAGCCTGTAATCGTAACTTGGCTTCCTCCAGCGCCGCGGACAAATCGGCATCGGGCATGTCCGCATCCTGGGCCTCCAGGCCATCCTCTTCCTGATCTTCGGCTTGAGCGTTCTCCTCTCGATGAGGCTCCTCTCCATCTCCATCATCCGAATCAGAGGCGTCGCTATCCTCGGTAGCTCGCTTGAACTCCGTCTCCTGCATCCTAAGCAGAATCTTCGCAGCGCGTTTGCCTAGATCGCGTAGTTCTCCAACTTGATCCGTAGCCAGCTCTCCAACCTCGCGACACCTTCCCAATAGCCCCCAGGCCCATGCCCCAACCCGTCGAACCAGATCGGGGTCCCCGCCTCGTACATTCTCACCCAGCCCTCTGGCCAGAATGCTCAGCACCCTGAGCACACTGTCCGGGTCCAAACAAGCTAACTGGACCATCTGTGGGTCAACAGTCATCAGCAAACGCCGCCATTCCTTACGCGCTGCAGTATTTCGGTCTGGGAGGCTGATGGGATGGGCGTCGTCAAGAGCGGCGATGGCGGTCGCTGGAGGGGTACAGCGCAGAGTTGATCGGAGGAGAAGAAATCGGTGTCGGAGGAGGTTATAGTATGATATTTGCGCGTCGGGGAATCGTTCATCTGGGGCGGTGACCGGCTGCTTATCAGCTGCCACGGGTGCGATGTAGGCCTCGTCTTCGTAGAACCCGGCCGGGAACCTGTGTGGCCCTGGCGCATCTGCTTCTGTCTGTACGGTGGAATCTGGTCTTTCAGTGGTTCTTACTGTGACCGGCGCGGTAAAAAGGGAGGGCAATGAATTGGCTTCAGATCTACAGATGCATTGCAAAGGTCAGATCCAGTGTCGTAACAGGGTGGGGAAAGGGGGGCTATGGAGCACGCAGTGATATTCAGCAGATGATAAACATCATCCAAGAAGAGGAAAACTCACCGGACCATACGCAGATACTCCATTCCATCATCTGCAGACCCATAGAACAACTCATCACCGCCATCGTCTAGCCCGGGGAATGCGCTCTTCTGCCCATAGATGGGATTGTTGCGGGGTCGCTCCTGGGTTGATGTGGAGGATGCAATGTCACTTGCATCTTCATTCGAAATGCGAAGTCGCTTGTTAGAGGGTTCAGACATGGATGCTTTGCGTTTGTCGGGCATCATGGGTAGAGGTGTTGGAGGTGGAAAAGTTGGGGTCTCGGGGGAGCTCCGGCCTGAGGCTCCGATAACAAACATGATCGGCGATAAGAGGCTTATCAGTACATTCAACGTCGCCAAAGTCCGCCCGAAAAGTATTGATGATGAAGGCATAAAACGAGGGCGATAAAGCAGTAAAATCGAGGCTTTTGTCCGTGTAACACCAATTGACCGTGTTCTAGCATATTCTGGGGGGTAAATTCCCTAAGAATGGGGGGGGGGTTGCATAGGTGACAATAGGGAAGGAGCCAGATGGGGTTCAACCCCCCCCCCCCCTCCCCCTCTCTTTGGACCATTCGAATTGGAACAATTCCATGAGAATAAAGACGCTCTAAAAGATCCTAGTTAGATAGATTGAAATAACAAACACATAAAAGTTTGGAATACACAGAGAAGAGCTCAACATGTAAAGCTGCTCAGAGGTAGATGAGTCCATGCCCACCAGCATGATGAGACCAATTTCACGAGCGACCCATGATTGAAGAGACTAAGTGTATATTCAATTAAAGAGAAAGACATTAGTAGAATAGATTGAACTGTCCGTACATTGAAATGTTTTTGTGTAGATGGAAATTTGTATACTGTTGATCCGAGGTAAACCACGATATATTTGGATATGAATGTTGCAACACCACCACCAAATTAATTGGAATTTTTTGCGCTGGTCGAAGGTTAATTTAAATGTCGTGAATAGCCTCACCACCTGATTGCATCACCAAAATTCACAGAATGGTGGGTAGAAGAGGACGGGAATAGCATCAGGACGCAGTTGCTGTGTAGTTGAGATTGCCTGTGGAGTCAATGGGACAGCCCTACAGTGGCCCACTATTAAGGCGGGCAGCCACCCAATTATGGCCCACTACCCGACGCCCCGGATAAGCTGCCCGCTCTACGTACTATCTACATACTGTAAACATGAGAAATCGTTCGATTTCTCCTGAAAACACCCCTATACTCTAACCAACGGGTGAGTGGCGTAGTGGTAAAGTACCTTACCATTGCTGCATTAAAGCGAGTCCGCGTTCAATTCCGCATTGGGGGTACTCCCAGGTCTTGAGGCCTTCGGGTCTGTACAAACTTCTGCTTCATCAGTATGAGGGTTTTATAGCCTGCTACCCCAGATGGGGCTATGAGGGTGAATTTTTTGAAGAATTGTCTTTAGAATTGTGTTATAAGTAGCTTAGGTATTCTACTTTCCAAATTTCTATCTTTGAAGAGCATTGAACCATTGCAAAGGGTAGTTATAGCCAATTGAAGCTGTTGGACTCGTCGTCGACGAGGTCCAGTCGACGACATGCCCGAAAGACGTTTATGGCTAAAGAAGCCCCCACAAGGTGGGAGAAATTATTCTGAAGAGTGGAGCTCATGCAGAGATATCAGATCTAAGATAATCTTCATCTTTATCTCATTTGGAGCCCTGTGGGGCTCATGGAAGGGCAATCAAGGCACCATGTTAGAGAAATTTCTTGCACATGACTCACAATCAGAGCCACCACGGCACAACCAGAGAATCAACAATGATGGAAATTACAAATTGGATAGATTGACCATTCATCTATCACCAGGGACATTTTAAGACTGTATCAATCAGTTTACCCTCGTTGATGCGCCTATTCCCAAGTCGACTCGGGAATGAATTCGAGGTGGCAAAAAGTAAACAAAGGACATTCACGTCCAAAGCAGCAACACCAGAGTGGGGCAAATTATTTCATGATATGAGCGTGAAAGCTAGAGATACAAAGTGTATAATTTATAAGTTTCTTCCAGTTTCAAGGCCATTTAAGTCCTGAATCAGTCACTCCGCGTGTCGACCTAGATGTGACTTCAAGCATGTCTGAGGAATGAGACTATAACCACCTCAAAAAAGATCGGAAATTATTAAAAGAGACTGCAAATGTAGCTGAAGATCTATCCTTACAATTGATATGTTTTTTATTGAGCAAACTTCATTGTGTGGGTTGGGGCACCTGATAGTCGTGTCAGGCTGAATTTTACATTCGAGTGACAAGCTCAACAACTTGGCATAATAGGCTACCAAAGGCGCAGCACAAGGTGAATGGGTCCTCCAAGTAGTGAAATAGAAAGATATAGAAATTGTCACCGTAATCCAATACCTTTTGAAGGATTTGAAGCAAAATTCGAATTTACGCACGTCAATCATGACACCTACCTGGTGGTGGCTCGGAGACCCTGCCCATCCTGGATCGACTATCCACAAAAATGATAGTAATTAGAACCGCTTTTTACATTTGATTGAAAGCTTGAATAAACAGCAAGTATCCGTGATTTTTAAAGGAGCAAAAATCAACTGGGCCTCTTCCAACGTGGGGTCTTCAAACCTGACCACCAAGGCCCGAGATGGTGTTACCGGGAACGAGCAACACGCCAAATCATTAGTATGTAAATCCGAAATTGTTGAAGTATTGAAAAGTGTAGTGATACTTCCAAGAAAGGTCTCATTACTCCTCTGTCGTATCATTACACTTCGCAAGACTCGACATCTTGGTAGAAACTTGGCTGAGGCTTCAACTTATGGCGTAGAACTCAGACACGGAAGTGCCACTAAGCATTGCTAATCTAGATAGGGTGATATACGAGATCATCCACACATCTATAAAGCAACAAATCTCTCCTCTTCAGTCGTGCTATGTATCGTGACGAGTAATTGTGACTATCAGCACGGCACATATCCGCATAGACGAGAAACCGCAAGCAGCTACTAGAGCAACGAAGCAGTAATCATTTGAATACAAAGAGCTCGAGGTGAAGGTCATCCAATCAATGTATTCTTTTTATAGCTATCTACACAATGAGCCGATCATGGGCGCAGGCGCTGCGGGTCACGAGGGAAGAGCGAAGCCAGGCGGACGTTAGGCAAGCCCAGGAAGAACATCACAATACGGTTCATACCCAGACCACCACCGGCGTGAGGGGGGCAGCCTTGACGGAAGGCGTTCAGGTAGTCCTCAAAGCCCTCCTGGGTCGGGTCCAGACCCTTGGAGCGCATAGACTCCTCCAGTTCCTTGATATCGTTGATACGCTGGGCACCGGACATGATCTCCTCACCACGCATGAAGAAGTCATAAGAGTTGGAGAACCGGCTGTCCTTGGGGTCGGCTTTGGTGTAGAAGGGACGCACAGCCATGGGGAACTTGTCGAGCACGTAGAAGTCAGTGTCGTACTTGTCGCGGATGATTTGGCCAAGTTGCTTCTCCATTGCGGTGGTGAAGTCATTCTCGAAGCGCTCCTGCTCGGACATATCGACACCGGCCTCCTTCAAAAGAGCAACGCCGTCCATGTAGTTCAGACGCAGGGCCTTGCCATCCTTGGGGAGCTTGAAGTCACCCGCCTTGGGATATGACTTCTGGATGGTAGCAATCTGGGAAGCATAGCGCTCCTTGAGTTGGGTGAGGATGAAGACCAGGAGGTCCTCGGCGAATTCCAGAACCTCGTGGTAGTGGCTCTGGAAGGTCTTCTCGAAATCAAGACCGGCGAACTGCAAATTGGGTTAGATCATGACTCTCTTCTCCTGTCTTAGCATGATTGTCATACCTCAGTCAGGTGGCGGTGGGTGTTGCTGTCCTCCGCACGGAAAACAGGAGCAATCTCGAAAACGTTCTCCATATCACCAGCAATACACATCTGCTTGTACAGCTGGGGGCTCTGGGCGAGATAAGCGTTGCGTTTGAAGTACTTGACCTCGAAGACGTTGCTACCACCCTCGGTGGCGGCACCGACCAGCTTGGGGGTGAAGATCCAGCGAGAACCGCTCTTGATCATATATTCAGAGAACAGCTGCGCAACACCGCTGGAGATCCAGGTGATAGCCTGGCTGGTTTCCGTCTGCAGATCCAGGACACGGTTGTCAAGACGGGTCTTCAGGGTAACGATAGGAGCACCCTCAGCATCAACTTGTCCCTCCTCAGCCTCCGTGGGGGGAGGACGCTCAGCATCTTTGACCTGCATGGGCAGCATCTGCGCAGCCTCGGAGATCATGTACACTTTACGGATGTGTAGCTCGAGGTGGCTGATGGTCGCAGAAGAGATGGGGATCTCGGGCTTCTTCACGATACCAGTAACCTGCACAATAGAGTTGACGTTCAATCCACCGGTGAACTTGATCATCTGGCGCGAGATGGGCTCAGCGGCAGCAATGACCGCCTGAACCTTCTGTCCCTGCTGGCGTAGCATGAGGAAGGCCAGCTTGGCACTCTGCACACGCGCATTATCGACACGAGCCACCACAGTAACCTCCTTCTCGTAGTACTCCTCAGAGAGCTCGCTGAAACGCGTGGTAGAGATGACGTCCGCGGTCTCGGGGATCGGGCCGTAGAGGCCCTTGGCGGTATCATTGGCCTCGGCGGCAGCGGCCTGGGCCTTCTCTTGAGCTGCACGGGCAGCGGCCTTCTCAGCCTTCGCCTTCTCCTTGGCCGCTTTCTTCAGCGCATTCTTGCTGGCGTTCTTGGAGTCGCCGCCTTCCGCGGGTGCGGCCTCTTTAGTCTCCTCGGGCTTGGGACGGGTGGGCAATTCGGAGTCCGCCATGATTCTAGGAGGTGAAGTATTAGGCAAGAGTTTCAATCAGTAACTAGACCGAAGGTATCTTACCTTATTGATGAGGTCTGGAAAAGGAAGCTCGAAGGTCGACAACTTTGTCTTGAGTCACCCCGCCGGGCAAAATTGCCCTAAGCCCTAAGAGGGGGATAGGTCATGTGACACATCCTTATCTCGAAATTGGTGCCTGAGAATTTGGGCGTTTGGAAAGTAACTATACAGAACAACAATTGGAAGACAACGGTACAAATTGACATGACAATGCTAATAAATTCGCCTTAAGAATAATCACCGTATCAGCTCGGGCTGTAGCACATATATTTACAGCAGCAGGACCGTGCATACGTACTCAACAGAGCGCTGCTTCGGATGATCTATAAATTAAGTCCACTTGGAAGCCTTGAGCGCCCACTGCACTGCCTTTTGAACATCGTCCGCAATGACTCGCGGAGTCCAGGCGGATTCGCCACCACTATAGACACCAGTACGCACCAAGATGGACTGCCAGCTGCTACCAATCTCACTGCGGTACGAGTTTGCGCCCCGAATGTCTGACTCGGGGTTATCCCCGACCATGTAGACCCGCTGCAGAGGTGGGAGTTCTGTGGCGCCACTGAAAGTTGTGGCACGGTTCCGAAGTAGCTGTCGCTCAGCAAACTCATAGGTTGGCTGGTGAGGCTTGCCGATAACAGTCTTCTTCAGCTCGATACCTTTGCTGGGGCCACCTGTCGTTGCAGCCCAGACACCTTCGAGCGCCTCTCGGAAGCCTCCTTGGCCAAGACGAGGCAGGTGATATGCGGCTGCCCACCAAAGATCAGGATTGGAGAAGTAAAGGTGTGGTTGTCCATCTTGCTGGTACCCGTGGTTGGGAAGGTCGGTCCGGCCGTTCTTCTCCGACAAAGTACCCATGAGCCCCTCCGAGGACAGTAAAATATCCATGATCACCTGGGTGTCAAGAGCCCAATCCCGAGGATCGTTATACACGAAGATGGCATCAATCTTGAGGCCCTTTGACGGGTCAGTGGGGTCCATTGGCTTAGGAAGAGGCCGCGCGAAGGTCTTGTAATAATCTGTAAAGTTCTTCGAAAAGGGCCAAATGGATGGATCGGCCATGAAAATATCAGCTGGCGTCACGACATTCTTAAAGCCGTATCTAAAGATAGGCGTCAGTAAAAAATGGACATGTGTAGGTTGCCAAAGTGCCCGACATACTGTTCCGCAACGCGCCGACAGCGATCGCCATCACCGCCCACTACCAACACGCACTTGTGTTCCAACGCACTAGCCTCGTCCGTACCTTTGACCAGCTCTGTAAAAGGGGAATGGCTCTGGATGATGTGTGTCCAGTCCAGTGGTACGTTCAACTTCTCGCTAATTTCTGCGACGCGTTCCGTCTCGTGTTTACCGCCGCCGTTGGTGAGGAGGATGAATGGAATGCCCTGCTCTGTCAAGAGGCCTAGCGACTCGGCAGCACCAGGAATAGGTTTCGAGGCTCGGAGGAGGACGCCATCGATGCTATTGTTCAATGTTAGACCTGTAACTCAAGGGGCTGGGCGCGAGCATACATTGCCGTCACTCACTCGAAGGCAAAAGCGAAGTTGGGGATGCGGGGTTTGCTTGCAGTCTGAATGGCTCGGCGACTTGAGCTGCACCTGACGGGTGCTCTCTGGAGGAGACGTAGTGATCGCCACACTGTAGTAGAGCGCATTCTGTCTCGTCGCGCAACAACGGGAAGGTTGGAAGGGGCGAGATGGTAGAGGTGATATCATCTCCGACTCACTTCCGCTCCCGCCCCACTCTCCTCCTCACTTTCTCCGAATTGCCGTGTTCCAACATCGAAAGTCAATCCACACTCCACACAACGAGTATCGCGCTTATTCTGCTCTCCGAGACAAGATCCCAGATCAGAAAGTGACAATGTCCTACTCCAAAGCTACTTGGGTTCCACTGTGAACATCTCTGCTTCTTATCGTCTCATTCCCAGAACCCCACGACTTGAAAGCACTAGCACACCAGCGATATGAACTGACCCAGCCCTGACCCGACTATCATGCAAACAACACAAAACCCTCATCTCCCTACGGAGATTCTCATTATTATCGCCGACATGATATTCTATGATCCGAGGTATGATCCTGGTGGGATGCTAGAGGAAAGACAAAAGACCTTCCACAGTTTTTGTCTGGTCTCTCGGCAATGGTACTCGGTTGGCATCTCCTATCTCTACGACTTCCCCCAAGTCTGGCAAGGCAACAAATTCGTCCAGTTCACCAATACTGTGAGCCCGCCTCTTGGCGTCAAAAAAAGCAAATTCGATCTTGGGTCTTTGGTGAAAATCTTGCACCTAGGCTATCTAGTTCATCAGAGCTCGAACAGCCAGACGTCACGGTTAATAAGTCGTGTTAAGGCAGGCTTGATCAGATTCATCGCCCCGCAAACTGGTATTGGGTAAGTAATCCCGCGAACACCTGAATTCAGGGCAGAGACTCACACGTTGAATAGTGTCAATAGTCTTGCATCAATCTCAAAATGCCGAAACCTAACGCATCTCGATCTGAGTCTCGTTCGAGGTGGGGTAATCGAATTTCCGCGCCTGAAGAAGGCTGTCAGCAATCTTCCAGAGCTTCAAAGCCTTCAATTGCCGTCTAGCATGGAGATCACTCGTACAGATAGCTCGGCAGGAGATTGGCCATCAAAGCTTTACGCCATGACTATTGGAGGATCCCTTGATCCTCTGGTCATGTCAACATTCGACTGGCCTTCCGGTATCTACAAACTAGAATTAAAACGCTGCAAGAACTTGGATACACCAATCCTTGTGAGCATTCTTTGCAACGAGCAGCTCCGTGAGAAACTCAAAATCCTTCACCTGAACAACGAGAACGCAAACATGTTCTCAGAATTGGAATCGACCGTCGTTCTATACGTCCTTGGGAAATTGACCTGGCTCAAAATGCCCTTGGACTTTATGGGATATCTATGCATAGTCCCTGTTCCCGATGGCATGCACCCACTGCCTCTCCGAATCCTGGAGTTAACACAGCCATATTTTGACAATGAGTTGGCCTTTGACTTCTCGGGTGAGCTTGAAAAAGCGTTGGATCGCAATCTCTGCAATCTCTGGGCTTTAGGGATCGGGGAGAGCTCCCTACCGCACATTCAAGACGCGTACAAACGAATCGATGATGAGATATGGAAACATGTGGAGGAGTGCTCGGATGACGAACTTGACAAGCTGGCGATTGAAGATTTGGGGATTTATACCATCGATGATGATCCCATAGTCTAGGAGATCCGAGCCGATTTTATGAGTGATAGTTTTTCGAGTCCATTTCAATAGCAATATACCCCTTTTAGCGTCATTTCGCCCTTGTAAGTGGACAAAATAAACTTTTTGAAGTTTGCGCAAGGCTCTTTCAGTCAAATAGGATTATAGACTATCCCAAGAAGGTTAATTATCGATTCTTGAGTTGGGCAAATTTGAAATATGGATGGAATCTGTATCGGAAAGAGGTCCCTAAAAACGGTCCTAAAGAATTATGCAAAGATTTATTCTTCGTGTGAGTTAATTCAGGTCCTGATGTATCATCTCATTTTGCTATCAAACATTGAGAGGTCTCGTCACTGAACTTGGTGAAAAACGGCCTTTACTCAAGACAGTAAAGCCCCGGCTCAACCAAAGCCACCAAGTTTGAAATCTCCTCCGCCAGCTCCGCGTTTTTCTGGTCCTCCTGATACCGATGATCCAGGGCCATAGTAAGCATGCCTTCCTGACCTTCTACCCAAACAGCTGCACCTTGAGAAACACCGAGCCCCCATAGGCTCTCCAGAGTGCCGTCCTCAACTTCTTCAATCAATCTGTCGGCGAAATTGTGATCAAGATATCCATAATAGGGATCTTGGAGCTCCAAACCCCTGAGGCGCAGGCGGCCGACCGACATACCGGAGAGTCCAAGGTAGGGAACAATACCTACCCGGATATTCAAGAACACTAGGTTCTCCATGAAACCCAGGATATCGGTTTCTTCCGCGGGGTCTGGTGCAGACGATCATTAATCGCACTGATTTGCAGGCGCTCGAGCTGCACTCGTAGAATTGGGTGTCCTAGAATAGCTTCAAGTACCCGGGTTTCCAAGTTCTGGCAGTGTGAGATGGTCAAGTGGCGTACTCTTGCAGGCCAGTCAAAGTGCGGCATAGCCTCTGGGTCCATGAGGCCGCCGATGGTCATACTGACCAAGTTGCTTGGCCAGTCATCACTCGTGATCACATCGACAGGGCGGATCTCGAGGGAGTGTGGAAGAACAAGCGATCGAAGTTGTCCGAGATTGCTAACAACGCGCTTGATGAGTCTGAGATCAACACCGGTACCGCGGATACCTCCAAGGTCAAGATTCCCCAGGGCGTGGCAGCTTGAAAACTCCAGAACTTGGAATGGGCTGCGAAGATATGGATTTTAATCTCCGAAGATATCTCAGAGATGGTGGATGGACTTACTTAAGAGAAATCTGTGGCGCAGTGAAGAACTCAAGAGTTGGTAAACGTTGGAGCAGGTTGGCCAGCTGGCTACCATATCCTTCCAGGTCCATAACACCCAAGTCCAGCTGCTTCACCATTGATCCAAAGACCGACGCGACACCCATGTCATCTTGTCAGATCGTCTGTACGAGCTCATTGAACTGTCCATTCAGGTAGATGTAAGGGCTGTCATACAGGTACGCAATTCCCACCGAGTGCCAGTGGCGAGAAACCAGACAAAAGTTGTAGATGTCGCGTTGCTGAAGAGAGACCTGAGAAGTCTCGAGGTTCGTGGACCAGTCTTCGAAAAGGAGCCCGATAATGATAAGCAATACCTCTGTAGGTAGGTGCAAGCCTACACCGGATACCATGGTGAGGAAGATTTTGTGTGAATGTCAGTGATTTATCGAGGGCGAAGAGTAGTGGAAATGGGACGATGAGTGGTGACGGGTGATGAGAGGATGTGAAGGGAAGTGAGTGACTGGTGAGGATATAAAAGCCCATGAGCTGTCAAGTGATCAGCCCCAGAAAAATTGTTTGCTATAGTGACTCGGCCTTGATTACACGCACCCACAACCCCCATGTTTGGTTTATGACTATAGCCTTGCTGCATATACTATATCCGACTTGAGAAGCCAATTCAAATACAAGAAAACAGGCTAAAGTCATTTTATTAGTCATGAGAGTAATTAGCCATTATAATATCTTAGCATGGTGATGCATACTACTACCAATAACATAGCGGGCTGTGTCGACTAGAATGGATCCAGATAGTAGCCTTGAGAGGGAACTTGCGTGAGAGATCCGTGGTGCTGTACAGCACTTAAAGGCTGGTAAAATCCTAGTTCATAAGAGTCATACACATACTTCGTTTCGGGGCCCAGTCCGGAATTTAGTTCGTTAATACGAATAGCGAGAATGACATGAATATCTTCCGGTTCCACCCAGAGAGAGGCACATCTGGAAATTCCAATACTCTAGAGACCCGCGAGGTTGCCGTCTCTCACTATACTCCTGAAGTTGCCAGAAAGTGCATGATCATGATCAATATCTCCGTGGAAAGGTAGGCACTCCCACCTGGATAGCATGGTGGACATCATGGTTTTGATTGTAGTGAATTTTTGGAGAAAAGAGGTGAGAAGAGAAAGAGGGGTGATGACAAGTGATGGAAGAGTTTCGAGGAAAGAGACTGGTCGGTGAGAATATTAAGGGCTCTTGGCACATCAAGTGTTAAGGTTGGCGTGTCCGGATACTTTTGACGTGTTGGCACTCGTCAAGAATAACATGCTCCCAGATATATGGACAGGTTGATCGATACTTCTTGACCGGCTTCACCTTTCGGCCCTTCTTGTCCTTTGTGACCGTCTTGTCCGGATTCTCTCCCTCGCTGTTCTCGTCATCAACCCTCCGAGGAGCTCAGCATCCGCCGAAAATCCCACGCCCTGGAGGGGCTCGTCGGTTTGGTCGTGGGGTCCATCGACCTGATCCGTAGGCTGTTTGCTCTTCCCATCATCCTTATCGTTACCGTTCAGCTATTTGAAATATAATTAGTAGGTCATTATAGTTGAGATCTTGTTGGCTATATTGAAGCAGCCTTGGCCGTACACGTACGCACAGTTTCCACATTATAGTTGGAATATTTTGGCTAGTTTCATGACTATAGCCCTGCTGAAAAGAGTTTGTATAAGTCCAAGAGAATGGTTAATTGAAGAAATGCAAGCCATTTAAATAGACTTCTCACAGTGGTGAAACGAGAACAATGTGTCATCAACATCTAATTAGACGGCAATTCCCATTATTTCCAAAGCAGGTTTCTATACTACGAGCTGCATCGAGTAGATTTCGGTAGCCTGGGAAATTTTACAGACTCCCAAAGAAAAATATCCTTAGATCTATCTAGACAGATGGATGCGGAGTCATGAACTACACATCTAAGCTCATGAATGTGGTCGACTAGCATAGAGATCCGGATATTTGCCCCTCAGGCGTGGCTAGAAGATATATATACCTTATTTTGGATTATAATAGAGAGAAGTTGCCTAGCGTAAGGTCGTCATCTTTCTACTTTATTCCTGCAAGATTAGGAAAGTTCCACTTGTTAAACTAGAATTTAACTGGCAAATTCCGATTGTCACAATGCTTGGCCAATACGTGTCTAGAGTACCCATGGGTGTCGATTGAAGGGCTAGCTAATACTCCCCAGTAACGGGGCTACCATGATCACCCTTCGTTTTTAGCGCAAGAAATGTCAAGCGAAATGATGAGTATTGTTTGTGTAAATTATCTCGGTCCCTTACTACAGATGGGTTTGTCCTTCCCAGTCAAAGCCAATGACTGCTCCACTGGTACTTAAACCTCAAATCGCACACAATAGAGTTCAGTTCCTGGCCGTCTATTCTATACCGCAGGTATATCCCAAAATATGACTCTCAACCCCATACAATCCATTCCAGATCCTCATCTCAAACCAGAAGAGGGCAGTTATCAGCTACAGGCATTCTAAGAAGACAACAGCACTATTGAGAATATGACCATAGTGCTTTTCTGCACCGATCGATCTATTTGACACCTAAAGCACGGCAAAAATAAAGTCCAAAAAAAACTGGCTCGACAGCAGAAAGATCAAGTCCTCCAAGTTTTGTAGCAGTCATCATGGGACTCGTCACGACCAGCAAAGAAAACAGAAAAAAGAGATCGCCTTGAAAGCTTAAGAAACAACAGGCATCAGTGAACATCAACAGGGGGTAGGTAGGAGTGGAAGACTTGTGTGCGGGAGAGTAGGACCAAAAAGAAAATCCTCATGTCTACTACAATTTGATATAAAAAGCTGGGCAAGAAAAAAGAAAAGGGAAATGTTAAAAGAAGACATTAAGTGACAGATGCAATCACCGCAGCAGCAACACCCTCCTCTTCTGCCCGCACTGTGATCTTGGTTGTGACGCCACTCTTGCTGGAGTATGCCATCTTGATAAGAGAGGCAACGCGGCCACCGGACACAGTCTTGCCGAAAAGCTTGAGTGTGTGGGTACTGTTGTTGAGGGCAACGTCGGTACCCTCCAGTGGTTGGAGTGACAGGGCTGAGATGAGTTGCTCGGTGGCATCTGAGAGTCGTTAGTATTGTAATCAGGTAATTTCTTGTTAATGAAAGGATGTTAAACATACCAGCGATGCCCTTCATGTTGCTTAGTTGCAGAGTCTCGCTCTCTTCCTCGCCGTTCGCACCGGTCTGCTCCCATACATGGTCGAAGCTACCAGCGAAAGTAGGGATAACATAATCGCTACCGGTAAGCTCGAGGTCCTCCACCTGGTACTCGTCATCGTAGCCACTCTCTTCTGGCTCACCAGTTGTGGGATCGATCTCTTTGCTGGTGAACTTGAGAATGTTGGTAAAGGTGGCGATGGGAACGCTGTGCTCGCCACCCAATTTCTTGAAGGCGACGTAAACAACGCCGGGGTCGTTGGGAGAGAGTTTGGGGGCAGGGATAATGAAATCGTCCTCCAACACATCATCCTCTGATGGCGAGGCGATCACGGTCACGTTCTCGAGGACAGTATCGGGCAGGGTGTTCTTGATATCGTATTGCACGACGATGTTCTCCTTGAAGACGTGCTTGACAGCGGTAACGACGTACTCGGTCTCACTCTCAGTGAGCTCAACAGGTACGGAGGACTTGAGCAAGGCACCGTACTCCTTGATATCGGGATGTTGCATAAGCTGCTCGGCGTACTTCTGAGTAGCGGCGGCGGTGGCAGCCTCGGCAACACCATTGGCCTTGCCTTTGGGAGGGCCCACTGAGGGGGCCTTGAGGGTAGGTGTGGCGGTGGTGAGCTTCTTGGTGCGCTCCTCAGCCAAGGCCTGCTCATGGGAGACAACGGGGACAGTCGAAACATCGAAGGCGGCGGCGAAGGTCTGCTTGTCGTTCGAGGTGACGTACATAACGAGCTGATGCTCAAAGGTAGAGAGGGAGTACATCGAGTCTATGATTGTCAGTGACATTGTACGTATTTACGCATTGATTTCAATGGATAAGACTTACCGTTCTTAATGAAAGCCGAGGCAGTCTCGTCCTCGGCGCTCATCAGACGCAAGTTCAGGGCAGCACGGTCCCGAACCTCATCATCAGTGTCATCGACACAACGAGTAAGCAGAACCTGGACACTGGACTTGACTTCGGGGTCCTTCTGGCCAACACCAAACTTGGCCAGCGCAGTGACAGCGGCAGCACGGACAATGGCGTTCTCCAGAACGACACGGTTGTAAATATACCGGATGTACTTGGTGGGGTGGGAGGTCTTGGGGCCCTCAACACCGAGCAGGTGCAGGACGCGGACGGAGAGCTTGGTAAACTCGCAGTCCTCGATGAACTCACAGAGGTGGGCGAGAGCCTCCTCCTTGCTTTCGGGAACGAACTTGATCAGGTCGAATATGCTCTCAACAACCGTGCGCTTGAACTCGTAACCACCCTCGTCGCGCAGAATGCCGCTCAGGAAGGTCAGCATACCGGCTTGCTTGCTGGGGAACTTCAGGCACAATGTGCGAATAGCCTCGACAATCGTGATCTTGAACTCGTCGGTGATATCGGCCATGAAGCCCGAGATCTGCTTCATCAGGCGGTCGACACTAGCCTCGTTTCCGGTCTTCAGCAGTGTAGTAATAGCGAAAGTGGCAATGGAGCGGTTAGAGTTGGAGATAAGCGACTCGATATCGGGGTTGCACACGTTAACGACATGGGGCTTGAAGGAAGCGAAGTTGTGGAGAATGCGAATGGCGGCGAACTTGGTGATGGATCGGGGGGAGGACAGGAACAACTGGAGTACGTGAACGGCTTGCGAGGCCTCGGCATCAGTGACATCCCGCATATCGCAAATGGCCTTGGCAGCCTCGAAGTTGACCATTTCGTGCTTGTGACGGAGCCAGCCATCCAGCATCTGCATCATGGGTTTCCGGAGACCAGCATCTTCCTCCGCCAACCTGGCCGCCAAGCGAACCAGGAGCAGCAAAGCCGCCGGGCTCTTCACCACACCGGCCGCACCGTATTGTTGCACCATCTTGACCAATGCCATGCGGTCATGGGAGCGCATCTGGTACAAGAGACCAATTGCATGATATTGAGTCATGAAGTTCGACTGCGAGATAGCGTGAGCCTGGGAGCTAGATGAGAAGCCCAAGAAACCAGATGATTGCTTTGATCCCGAGGCCGCTTCCTGGGTTTCACTCTGCCACCTCCGTACCACGTCGCGCGCGATAGGGAGAAGGTGATAAGAGGAGACCAAAGCAGCGGAGGAAACCGAGGGATTCTTGTCCACGATGGCAGTCTTGATCAATCGCTCGATACCCTGGACCGTCGAGCCATCAATGATGCGGCACAAAGCACGAATGGCATTCGCACGGTAGAGGACGTCGCTGCCGACCGCAGTGTCCTTCATAATGATACTAGTCGACATAATCACATCTTCCGCAGTATTGGCCAGCTCCTTCAGGATGAGATACACCATCTGTCGCAACGAGGGGTCCTTGTTCTGGAACAACTTCGAGATGCCGAAGAAGAGGGTGGTAGCTTCGTTCGTGGGAAACTGCTCCCCGGTGAACATGAGAACCGCAATCTTGGTCAGGAGGGTACGGCATGTCCGCGGCGAGATCGGGGAGGAATTGAACAGTCGAGCTGAGCACATTGTCTTGTTAGTAGCGTGCAATGGACCGTTGCGCGAGTAAGCCGCATGGCCAGGGGCATTGCGGGTAGCCTACCATCTTGGAACACGGAGGTCCGGTCAAGCTTGATCATGACCTGATCCGCATCTTCGTCTTTCTTCATGTAACTCATTTTGCCCAGGTGCTGGGAGTGCACCAGCGAATTGTGCTCACGATCGCCTTTCGGTTCGTTGTGTTGGGTGTTGCAATTCGGGGGGGGAGGAGGGAGGGAGGACACAGTAGTAGCAGTCGAGGGCGGTGTAGGCAGCTACTGCATTCGCATAGTCAACCCCCAGACAGAATAGGGAGAGTTAGGAGAGGAGTAGAAAGAACCCGAGAAGAAGTGGTGATGAATCTCGACCTCGAGCTCCACGGCACTGTTTATGGAGTTAAGTTGAAGGTGGCCTTCCGTGTGTTTGGCAGCCACCTGTGGCGCCCGGACCAAACACTGCAAACAGGTGGCATCAAGCATTGCGGTGCTGCCTTCTCTCCCCACTCTACCTCGATAAACACCCTTCCACTGCTCAAATATTGAGGATTGGTTGATTCAAATTGCATTTCAGGCATAATGGAGGTTGAAGTCAATCCCAACGAGGATACCGAGTGGTAGGTAAATTGCTGCTAGCTTGCGGCGGACACATATATATCCATGCTTCCCCGCCTGGAGCTACCTCATAGGCACCTTCGTTCTAACACACCGATTGGTCTAGGAACGATATCCTTCGTCACCATGGAATTATTCCCGAGAAACCAAAAGATCCTGAACCCTTGATCCAGGAGGCCCTGATTGCGGCCGAGCGCCGGGCATACGAGAACCGACTGGAGGACAAGGACCTCGACGAGCTGGATGCGCTCGAGGATGAAGAGGACGAAGACTTCATTCAGCAATATCGGTGAGCCTCTTAATTCACCGAACACCCCCGAGCATACAAAACCAATGCTAAGCTCTCAAAACCAACAGCCAAAAGCGCCTTGCCGAGCTCTCCACCCTCCAACAAACCAGCCTCTTCAACCAAGTCTACCCACTCCAGAAAGTCGATTACGCCCGGGAAGTGACCGAAGCTTCCAACAGCGCCTACGTTCTCGTCAACCTGACTTCCCAGGGCGGCAACGTCGAATCGCGCATGCTGACCGAGCTGTGGCGCCAACTGGCCGTCAAGTTTGGCGATGTCAAGTTCTGTGAGATCCGTGCTGACATGTGCATTGAGGGATACCCGGAGCGAAACACACCGACTATTCTCGTCTACAAGGACACAGAAATTAAGAGACAGCTCGTTACATTGCGAGAGCTAAATGGTCCTCGTACCAAGGTGGAAGACCTGGAGCGACTGCTCGTTGAGATCGGAGCCGTGAAGGAGAGTGATGTTCGTCTTAAGAAGCGCTCTGATTCGGACGATGACCGCGGCAAGGATGATGAGCTCAATGTTGAGGATTATGATGACGACTGGGATTGACCTGCTTTACTCTATTGAATGACTATGACCAAAATCCTCTATTGATTTCAGCAAGCTGTATATATTATGATTTGCCCTTATGATACTTCACTGGAAATGGAAAAGGAGAAGGCAAAAACGGGAAAAGAAGTGAAATGACGTGGATCATTTTTCAGGCACCCTCGTTCCAGATCGGCACTGAAGCTGACAGCTGTGATATGTTGTTATGTTCTGCGCGGTTGATTCTGGCAAGAGCAAGTACATGTGTTAGTCATTGCCCGTATAGTAAATTTCATGACGATTATGAATCGAATTACAACAAAGTAAGAAACAGGCATATATTCACTTCGCGCTTCTTGGTAATATGTAAAATATCGAAGATTCAGATTCAGGAAAAATCAGGGTGTTGAAGCATCCCTAATTAAACCAAAGGTAGACATGTCCTACAGACCACGATTTGGATCCCATCCATTGCCATTCCACAATTTCCAGCTCCAGCGCCAAAGTACTCCAAATTTGTCATCACAACGACTCCTGCGAAAGGGAGAGACCGAAACACAATAAACAAAACAGAAACAAAAGGTATAAACATAGAAAGCATCGTGTCATCAAATCGGAGGGCATAAAGATTTTGTCATCGAGTCAAGCGGCTTAGATCAGCTCATCGCGATCAGCAACGCTCTCCTCGATAGCCTTCAGAATCTGACTCTCCTTGAAAGCAGGACCTTGCCCATTGCACTGAGCCAAGCCCTTCAGCCGCTCCGCGACATCGCCGATATTGACCTGTCCACGTTTGAACATCTCATGGCTTTGAATCAGGTCCCACGTCGCGCTAGCGTCAAGAAGTCTCTCGCCGGTAATCGCGCACACCGTGACGCGGTGTTGGCCCGTTGGAGTCGGGCCAGTCGGACCGGCAGCCTCGGGCATTAACGTCGAGTAGAAGTCTGTTGGAGAATATGTCATCGGCCCTGTGACGGTTGGTGCAGGGGCTTCTTTGCCGCCATTGCCACCGTGCAGAGAGTGTGAGGTCGCACGGAGGATCTCATTCTCGGTTGCGTATTTGGCGAGTTCGCGCTTCAGACGCTCGTTGTCGGCTTGGAGGGTTGAAGATGACTGTTCGAGATTGTTCACTTTGTCCTCAAGGTCTCTGACATGGCGCTCTTTTCGCTCGCGGAAGGCTCGCTGGCTATATGTGCACCCCATATTAGCATCTTTCGCTGCATATTGGACAATGTGGTCTTTGATAGCGGAATCCAAATAGGACAAGCCGTGGACTATCCACAAGGGGGAACGTATATCACATACGCTGCCCGATTTTGAGCCTTGCGCTTACTTTGCGCTGGCATCGCCGAGTCCTTTTCCTCGCTGCTACTGCGCCCGGTCGGATCACGGTATTGAATATCGTCCCCATCAATTGATGTAGGCTCTACCTTGGCGCTATTATGCACATCATTGCTCGATACCGAGTGCTTCGTGAACGAGTCCGGGGGCGAATGGGGCGGCGGACCGAAGGACGCGGAGGGGTCAAGGCGGAATGAGGGGTCGAACCCCGGATAATACTGATTGTAAGCGCCATTCTGAAGCCGCTGATTAGAAAGATCTCAAGAATGCCGCATTGGCAGTCCGGGGGAGGGGTTCGTACCAGGGCGAATGGGTCGTGGAGGGCATCTTCGGAGGGGGCCTGTGGCGGTTGGTCGGGGGTAGGCAGCCCGTATAACGTTGAGTAGGGCTGGGATGAGTGAGGGGCGTAGTTGGAGTAGTCCATCTCGCTGATCAGCGACTCAGGGGTCAGGGAGACTTGTCGGGAATGTTGGATGGGCAGGGGAAGTGAAGTTTAGAGTCTGGATGGCTAGGCGGGAGGACTCTTCGTCTTGAGGGCCGTTCCTTAAAGTTCTTTGGACGGGAGGGTTTGGACCGATTTGCCGCGACTTGGCTGGATGACAAGGAAGAATGGAAACCACGTCCTATTCTCCAGTATTACTACTCCTTTACTCTATTCTATTCATTCTGTACATTTCCAGAGAACTCCGGAGTACATTCGCCATAGTCCTGTGGATTGTACCAGCATAATCTGTGTAATCTGTGAATTGCTACATCTGGTTAGTTTTGCCGTTCCCGGCCTAGCGCCCTAATAAAATGTACTGTAATACGCTTCCTCGTATGAGTGAGTATAAGCCAGTTTCCACCATCATTTAATGAACAATATATTAGTTCTATGGAATACATTAACCTTATAGCTTATTCCTCCTTTAATCCTGTCCTGGTCTCTGTGTGCTCAACACTCAACGGCTGCTTGGTGATGAAGGCACTCGCAATGATCGCTAGCCCTGCTACACAACTGTACATAATCCAGATATTTCGGAAACTGGAGGAGAAGGCATCGGCCACTGCTCTGACTTTGTCCGGATCTGAAAGGTTTTGGATGATTTTCGTGCTTGCTGCACCCGAAGCGCCAGTCAATTGATCCACTTGACTCTCCATTAGCCCAGCGTGCTGCAAAAGAGATTTCTTGTCCTTCATGCTGTTCTGAAACACCACCCCGCCGACGACGATCGAAACGGACATAGCCATCGTTCGTATGAAGCCCAGCATGGCTGTGCCGCTTGCTGTATCCTCTTGCGCGATCAGGGATTGCAAAGCAATCAATGGTGGCTCGAAGAGCAACGCTGACCCTGCCCCACTGATGATTTGGAACATGATAATCTCAGCTAGTGTTGACTCTGAGTCGAGCCGGATGAGAAGCCCAGTTCCGATGGTGAGTAAGAGGGTTCCTACCCAGATCTGCTCTATATATCGGCCGGTTCGGTGAATGAGCCAACCAGATGCCCCGCTGACCAGTCCTTCAGCCACCACAAGAGGCAGAACCAGGACTCCGGACCGCATCGGACTTGCTTGCTTGACTGACTGGAAATAGAGGGGGAGATAATACTCGCAGCCAATGAACACCTGTATCCATTAGGATTGTTTATTATAGCCTTTCCGTAAGGAATCAAGGTCACCGACTAAGTGTTGAGGAGGCTAGGAAGATACTCACAAAGCCATGAAAGAATGTGACCAAGGAGACGGAAACATTTGATCTGTGTTTGAGAATCTGAAGAGGCATAAGTGGATATTTGGCAAGGTACTTCTCCGCAAAGAAGAAGGTAACCAGGCACAGAGACCCAAATACGAGCAGGCAAATCACCTGAGGTGATTCCCAGGCGAATGTCTCTCCTGCAAAGTTTAGCCCTAGAAGCAACATCAGGGTCACGCCTAGAAGGGAGACGCCTCCCACCCAATCAATCGCTTTGATCCCATCCCACACTCTAGTGCGAGGATTGTGGACATCCAGGAAGAAAAAGAGCAAGGCAAATGCCAGTCCGCAAGTCGGTAGGTTGATCCAGAAATTACATCGCCAGGACACATATTCCGAGAAAACACCACCCAAAACTGGCCCAAGACCCCCAGAGATAGTCCACATGAATTCTAGAATTCCCAAGTAGAGACTCCGATCCCTAGGATGACGGTATCTATTAGCTACTCCCATAGTCGTGCGACAGGAAGAACAAGAAAAATGGACAAATGAACAAAAAAGAATTCACGGTCACTAACCTTACACTGAAAAAATCAGATACGACAATCATGACAAGTTGCATCAATCCACCACCTGCAGTGCCTTGAAGGGCTCGACCGACAATAAGCATAGTCATATTGATCGCTGCGGCGCAGATAATGGAGCTGAGTAGAAACCAGAGGACCGTAATTAGTAATATCGGTTTTCGACCCCAGATATCGGATAGCTTCGCCCATATCGGGGCAGCTGCCGCATTCGCTAGCAGGTAGGCTCCTCCAACCCATATATATCCATCAGTCGAATGAAGATGGGAGGAAATAGTGGGCAACGAGGTAGCGACGATTGTCTGATCGAGAGCGGCAATGAAGAGGGACAGCTGCAACGATAAGGAGTTAATAACTGGTTTATGTAAATATCAAGAAGAGAAGCACAAACGCAGAGAGCAACCATGATAGCGATAATTTGCACCCTCTTTTGTGGTGTCACCACATCATTTAAGGGTTCCGAGGCGTCCGTAGTTCCTCCTATCATTTTTGAGACATCCTCATTCCGTGCCGAGGGTCCCTCGGTTGATGTGAGCTCAATTGTATCGGTAATCATCGTATTATTTGTGGTTTTTTGCAATGTACCCGCATCATCCAGCACTCCTATGTTAACTTATAAACCTGGTAGCTTTGAATGTCTTAGCTCTCTCTGAATACTGAGTCATCTCGACGGGGGCCAGACTCAAGCCGCCAAGAAATCATCACATAATCAAATAATCTAGAGCCCTCTTTCTTTGCAATATTATTCCTGATTTAAGAAATGTCTAAACAGCGGATATCCTAAATATACATCTGTCTCTTCCGATAATCGGACGAATAAGGGCGTGGTTATGGTAAAATACTCGACTCAACGGCCCAAGTAGTTGCATCCCAGACCCAAGATTATACCAACCCCAAAGATGAACGAGCGTTGAGGGAGCAACCAGTGAGAGGACGGGATCATATATAACTCTCCACTTTCGTTGACATGGTGCTAATGTTCTCCAACAGTGACCTCGGGAAACTCCACACTGGACCTATCTAACAACTCACTTTTCTTCCCCTTCAAAACAAAGTCAAAAAACCTGCTAGTATAACCACCAATCACTTGAAGGGCTCTTTCACCATCAATACTCCCCAATAATGCGGCGACCTCTGTTGGAAAGCGCTCTCTCAAACCAATCAAATCCGCGGCCTCAGCCAAATCCGTAAACGTACCATGCGTACTACCACTAAGCATAAATCCTCTCTTGAAACCCTTCAACTTCGGCCACAGTGCAGCCCAAGTCGCATCCGTGGTCAAATTCTTCCCTTCGTGCGCCATGATCATGAATGGCTTATTCAAACCCCGGTCGAGAACAGAGCCGAAAAATGTACCATCCAGATTGATACCCCCAACGAGACGGGGATCAGAAAGCATAGCCTCAGCTGCGGTGGCGCCACCAAGGGAGTGGCCGTAGATTCCCACTTTAGAGGTATCAAGCCCGCAATTTCGGCCTGGGATGAGCCTTGAGATGACGGATGAACGGTGGAGTTTGTCGAGGACGAAGGATACGTCTTTCACGCGGATGTTCAGGTCATGTTCGATTTGGGTATCAGTTGTGATATTTGCAGCGAGGATTGTGGTATTGTCTGGGAATGTCACGATGCCTGCGTCATAGGTATGGTCGATGGTTACGACGATGTAGCCAGTGCTGGACAGTCTGTGGGGAAGAAAGTTAGCGAGACCTGTCGATTGGAAGGGCTAGATGAGCGAGTAAACAGAAGAATAGGAAATACGTACTGCTGTGCGATAGCGCTGTACAAGAGTCGAGAATTCCCCAGGCCAGGTGAGAAGAGAACCAGCGGATATTTAGATTCTTTGACGCGGTGACTGGGATTTGAAGCCGGACAAGGCTTGCAGGTTTGAAGGGTTAGTGAGTCGAAGGCGCCGGCCGGGACACCAACCGGTGCATACTGTTCATCCTCGAAGGTTGCGCTGATAGGGTCCATATAGGACCTCAGGGAGGGGCAACATGCTGCTGGAGGGACGGGATGAAAGAGAGAGATCATCAAAGTACGTGGCTGTGGCGTTGGAGCGTATGGATCCAAACGAGTATGGTCAATGAGCTGGGTTGTTGCAATGCTGGTGTTGAACGAGCCTACCACGACGGGGAAGGACACTGCGCCGATGCTTGGGAAAAGCTGGGTAAAGAGACCGGCAAGCAGCAGCCGTTTATCGGAGGACTTGAACATCATGGCAAAATAGTGAAGCACAATGGTAGGAAGAATTGTGTATTATAAAACAAAATAGGAGGAACCTCTCCATCTTATATAGGATTCTAGAGTCAATCCCATGGACTCTGGTGTCCGTTTGGTCCCGATGTTAGCCGGAACATCTTGACGTCTATGCTACCTTATAAGGCAATGATTCAGCGCGTTCATAGATTCTTTCCGCGAAAGTATAATGGTATCCTCGTCTTTCGCGTAGGACTTGGACTGATGCCTGTGGAGGCTGAGACTCCGGTGCCAAGACAAACTGCGTTCAATTGTTGCCTCTTTAGGAAAGGCCAATGAAGTTAGCGGGGCGTGGTACAATCAACCTTAGACCCACTCTGGTAGCTTCGGTACTGGAGCTTCTCCAGTTGCTGCTCCGTTCAAGTGAGGAGGAGTCACGAGTTATTTCCAGGCCACTTCTTGCACAAAATGCTAGAATGCCCGGGTATTTTCCCACATCTAATTTCGAGAAATGGCAGTGCTGGGACCACTCGATCGGCGGACTACTCGCACCAGATGCACGGCCTGTGCACGACGCAAAATCAAGGTCAGCAGTTCCTTCCTAGGACTAAGTGAAGGCTGCCCTATTTTAACACCCAGTAGTGCGAAGGCGGTCCTCCCTGTCAATATTGCATAAAAAGAAAACAACCATGCGTCCCTCAAGCAATTCAGCCGCAGGCTAGTATAGTCTTTGTCAATGCCTCGGCACCATCATCCAAAGGCTCAGACAGTCTCCTGCTCACCTCTCAGCGTCCTATACTTAGGCTCTGCCCAAAAGTCTCAAAAGGAAGTTCAGATCTCTTTATAAAGCATTTCTTCTCCGGCTTTCTGGCCAGAAATGACTTTGGATGCCCCTTGGACCTCGGCACGATCATATCGGAATTCCGGAGATCTCCCAGCATGTATCATGCATCCATTGCCCTGGGTGCCCTTGACCTGAGCAGGAGGAGGTCAGTGCCGACTCTACCTCCGGAAAGGAAAGATGCAGCCGTGGGAGCATTCACTGCCTACCACACCTCGATCGCCAAATTGAAAGCCGAGATTGAAGGTAACAACACCCCTCGAGATGTTAATCTATGGACCCCGTTCTTCTTGGGGCTGTTCGAAGTAGGTAACCGGTATCATCTTTGGTGGAAAATATATCAGAAGCAGCATGTTGACCTTTCAATTATTAGCTCATGCATGATGTGACTGGAGAAGGCTGGGTGAAGCATTTTCTATACGGCACGTCCAAAATGCTTCAGCTTCGTGGTCCAGAAGCTCATATAGCAGGTTCTGGACGGTCATTTTTCCTCACAGTACGGGTTTTTGAGATTTGCCGCGCACTCATATACTCTGAACCTACTTTTCTCTGCCAGCCGGAATGGATGTCACTCACGAATAAGATCTGGAACGAGGATGATAATGACCACTGGCATGCAAAGGAACTAGTATTCGATTTAATGATCACATGTTCTTCGATAAGTCACCGGTAAGTTTAATAGCAGGTCCTCTATATCCTATTCTTATATGATTGACCAAGCGCAGGGTATGGAATCTGCTCAACCCGAGCTCCAACTATCCAAACATATCCCTTCACAGGGCCCTCCTTGAGCTTGCCGCTGAAGGTTTCGTTGTTCGCTCGGCTCTCGCTGATTGGTATACGAATTTCCAAAAATGGTCAACCGATACCGATACACCCGAATATAATCCCAATTCCGTTCTTGCAACAATCTATTTTCATGGCATCTCCATCTACCTATCCGGTATCTTCGACTACCGCACTCAATTCAACAAAATACCCACACCCACAATCTCACAGGCTGTGATTCAGAATCACGTTGATGAGATTCTACGAATGACTGAGATCTCTTTGAAGACCGCAAATTTGGCGGCTGTGTTGTTTTTCTTTCCCTTGAGAGTAGCAGGTGCAAGAGTAACGACCGCTCGAGAGGCGGAGTCGATTTGTGCGATGCTTGGAGAGATTTCGATGAGAGGCTTCGTTGTTGCAGATGCATTTACGGCAGATCTTAAGTCTGTGTGGCACAGAAAAGGAATATAATACTTATGTCGTGATTTTTGAAGATGATTTGCCATTTCAGATCACTGTATAACAACGTACCTGTGTTTATGGCAGCTGATCTCACCAAAATCAGGCTGGATTGGCCACTACTAGGAAGACTACAAGATATTATGCACGCAAATTGCGAGAGGAAGAATTCATATTAGATGTTGAAGTGGTCAATGTATCTGTAGAGGGTCTAGGCAGAAACTGCCGGATAGTAAACTTGGGCGAGATCCGGTAATGTCTCCATCCGAGGCCTCTCGAAAGACGGCTGCCACTAGGGGAAAAATACGAATCAAGAGACGGGTTAAACATGCAGTTGGGAAGAGCAATAGGCTAGCGAGTATGAAAGAGAAAACATGATGCAAATCGACGCAATACCACCCCGGAAGCGACCCTAGCCATTGTCCGTCGCCAATCACCAGTCGAGAACCAGCCCTCTCCGAGCGGGCAGACATTCATTCGTAGGCCAGATTCATGCAAGATAGGCAAGTCAAGAATCCGTAGCCCACAAACAAAGAACCCGAAGAAAGCCACCCCCGAAGAACATTCTCCACAACCTCAAATCTGATCGGCCAAAGCCGGTCGTCCCCTCGTCCCCATACGGCGTCGATATGCAGCAAAAACAAAAAAAAAGCACGGGGAGACCAATTTCAAACGCATAGGGGGTCAAAACAGTCATGGGTAAAAGGGTAAACAATGATGGGGGTAACGCATGCGATCATGCGGTCTCCAGGACGTCCAGTACCAGCAATCAGAGTGGGTGGGAAAACGTAGTGTTCATGTATCCAAATTGCCGCTGTCATTTGCATCTCTCCTTCGGTCTTGCCTTTCCAGTTGCGCGTTTCTGGCGAGTTGGCAGTGTACCAGAATCGCAAAGGGTCGAAAAGGTCAAGACACAAGAATAGCCACCATATCAAAGCGTTTCGAAACTGAATTTATCGGTCGTATCCCGCAAGAGACAGGCACGAGAGTCCGAAAGGGGGAAAGAAAAACCAGAGGTCAAAGGTCATCGGTAGCTCGGCCCACAAAATATGAATCACAGATCGTAATTCCAGTCTTCGCGGGTAGAGAAAGGGCGAGCAAACGAGGATTGACCAATCGAAACGGCAATGGTCGAAATAAAATCGAGGACGAGGTGGAAGGGCTGTCAGAGATGATCGCAGAATGAACGGGGAGATCCAAGGAGAAAAAAATGAAATCCGAGAAAGTCGTGTGTGTGCAGGATGGTCGTGTCCACAGCAATGGTGACAATGGGAATATCTCGGAGTTTCATGGGTCGAGAAAGAAGGACGTGGAGCAAGGCAGGAGACAAGCAAAGGGGAAAGAAATCAAGCAAAATCAAATCCACCTAATCACCGATTTCGCTGCCAGTGCTGCAGGATTAGTAGTACTGAGCCCCAGATCCATCGTCCCGCTTCGAACGGCCACCAGAAGGTCCATAACCTAAAGCAGCACCTTTCGAGGCAGAACGCAGCCTAACGCCGAAGACTATGCGATTAGTCAGATTCGGAACTGAAGGGTCCTCCACGCCAGCGTCACAGAAAAACACCAAACGCGAAAGAGTAAAGAGAAAAAGGGGTTCCCTACTCGGAACCAGGTTTCAAAGTACTCACATCCTGTCACTTCCTCCCACGGCACGGTTGGTGTCCGGAGTGTTGTCGAGGGCACCACGGTCAATGACCTTGCGGCGCTGGCCCGAGATGGCACCGGGCTTAGCGGCCGCAGCGCTGGCGCCGATGGGGGCAGTGGCACCCTGGCGGCGCGCTTCCTCATCCTTGTCCTTTTTGGTGGCGTCGACAATCATGGCAGCGTTTTTCTGGTACTTGTAGACGGTCCAGTCGAACACGTAGTCGTACTGGAAGGACTCGCGGACGAAGAGGTCACGGAAGATCTTGCGCAGGTAAGAGTAGTCGGGCTTGTCATCGAAGCGGAGGGAGCGAGTATAGTTCAAGTAGATGGCAAACTCGTTAGGGAAACCACGGCAGAGGACCTCGGTAGGGGTGGTCATCTTCTTCTCCATGATACGGTCGTACTTCTGCTTCTTGGTAGCAGCCTTCAGACCTTGCCAGGGGAGACTGCCACGGCAGAAGTAGAGCATCACGTAACCCAGGGACTCCATATCATCACGGCGAGACTGCTCGACACCCAAGTGGGTGTTAATACTGGCGTAACGGGCAGTACCAGTGAGGTTCTTGTTCTCGCGGTAAGGGATGTGGAAGTGGGTCTTGGGGTCCCGGTACTTCTTGGCCAAACCGAAATCGATCACATTAACCTGGTTACCACGCTTGCCAATACCCATCAGGAAGTTATCGGGCTTGATATCACGGTGAATGAAGGACTTAGCGTGGATGTATTCGATGCGGGAGATAAGCTGATCGGCGAGGAGAAGAACGGTCTTTAGGGAGAACTTGCGGTTGCAGAAGTTGAACAGGTCCTCGAGACTGGGACCCAAAAGGTCGATAACCATGGCGTTGTAGTCGCACTCAGTACCGAACCAGCGAACGAAGGGGATACCGACACCACCGGCGAGAGACTTGTAGACGCGAGCCTCATATTCGAGCTGAGGATGCTTGGCCTTGACGCTCTCAAGCTTGATGGCGATCTCTTCACCGGAAATGATGTTGGTGCCTAAATTCTTGTCAGCTCGAGAACAAAGACGATGCAAATTTTCAATTCACCTACCGAGGTAGATATCACCGAAAGAACCGCTTCCGATCTTACGGCCGATGCGGTACTTGTTACCGACACGCAAATCCTGTGTATGATGTCAGCAAATCGGGGATCTCGGATACCGTTAACGAGGGGAGATCCGAGTCAACAAGCACACGACCCCAATCCAAATCTCATCACGTCACGCAAAGAGCATCGGGGGGTCGACCAGTGGACTCGAGGGGAATGGGGACTGACCATGGTAGTCATGTTGGCTGGATTATGAGGGCACAGCAGCTAGCCGTGCAAAAGCCTGGGGAACTGGAATCTTGAGAGTCAGAAAAAGTCGGTCGAGCAGTTGAGGTGAAAGAAGAAGGATGTGGAGATGGTGAAGAGAAAGAGAAATAGTGAAAGGGTGGCAGGCACTAAGCAAAAGGAACGAAGGGTTGAAGGAGGGGGTGTGACGGCTGAGCCTCAGGCCATCGGCGAGGCTGGGCCCCTTCAGGCTATCATCTATCACATTTGGCCACCCGCAGTTGCCTCCTTGGTAGACATGGAAGGAGCCAGATATTTGCGAAGACAAAAGAAGAAAGAAAGACATAGCAAGGAAGGGTACCAGCAAAACCCCGACATGAGACACGAACAACAACATAAAGGCCACATACCTGGAAAGCAGACGATAGAGTGTGGAGGAGGGACGGGAGATGTCCAAAGCCGACCGTAGAGCGGGCCGGATAATTCGAGGGATGAAGGTTGGGAAAAGGTAGAACGATCGGACAGGGCCGAAAATCAGGGCAGGGAAGAGGAAAAGTTGAAGGATCAGGAAAACCGAAGAAATACCAAGGACAAAGCCTTGATAACCGGGCCTGAGGGGGGTGAGTTGGAGGGTTGGGAGAGAAGAGAAAGGAGAGGGGGCGTTGGAGTCGGTGAGGTGTAATTTTTATTAGCGAAAGGAGTGGCTGACAACGTTACTGCCGTATTGCCGTAACCGCCATACCCGTCGCTGTGGCCAGCATCTGAGCATCTCAGCAGCAGAGAAGCGGTGGCACGCCCTGGACTTTTTTTTTTGCGCGAATTTGGGCTGGTATGGTAACGTCCTTACAACAGTCCTTCTCCAAATGTTGGGCTGCAACATGGTTACTTCGCAGGTTTGGTCTTTTTCCCTTACGATATGAAACAGTGTTTGACAACCCAATTGTATAGCAGTCATTATTTAATTCCCACTTAATGAGTGCCTGGCTAATTACCCATCCTGTACCCATCTACAGTCAATGATGCCATCAGCGCCTAGCACCAAAAACACATGGTTGGGTCCGCCTCTGAAAAGGGTTCGGAAATCCCGCAGGGCGCCGCTATTCTAGCCCGAGGAATTTGATTGATTGTCAAAGGGCGCGTCTCGGCGGATCCCAAAAATAACTCCATATAGCCGCTGTGGAGGGAAACCCCAGAGCGGGACCCTTAACTATATCCAGAGTCTTAATAGAACTATTATACCATGGAAATAAGATCTCCTCCAGGTATGAATTTCTTCAAAGAGGCGCAAAGTTGAAAAACCATTACAGGGCTGTATGGACTGTATGGCCTGTCTGGCAAATACCTAAACGGGCAATGTCTCATCTGCCCGAGACCGAGCTGAAATACCTATCATGCAGTGCCATGTTTGCCCACTTGCCCCAGGTTGTCCAACACCCGTGGCACCCTACGCCCGCATCTCTGCACGGTGCCTATCGTGCAGCCCGGGGTGGCAGTGGCAGTGGCAGTGGCAGTGGCAGTGGCAAGGTGGGCAAACTGGCAGTGACGTGCGTCTAGATGTAAAAAGTACCTGCGATAAAGCCGTGGTCGAATCATATTGAAGATGGATCTTACTTGTATAGAATCTACAGGGAGAAAACTGCAGTAGCAGAAATTGGTCTTTCGGAGAGGCAACGATAGTGATTTCTCTGACTTATAAAGTAGACGGCAGGTTCGTGTAGGGTGTGCTAGTGGTACAGCCAGGGTCCAATAAAATATCGGAAAACCGGGGTATAAGAAAAGGAAAGAAAAGGGGAGAAAAAAAGAAAAGAGACAACGGGGGTCAGAGAGACCGGTCGAGAAGATTAAACCCCAAAAAAAATCGCACAAAGGGGTTAGAGTAACGAAGGGAATCCCGTCCCTCGAAGCGACGATCAAGACGGAAAACAAAGAACCTTCCATCATGTAATGATCATGCATCGCGCAATACCAAAGCGATCGAAAGGAAAAAAGATAGAGAAAAGGGGGCAAAAATGGAGAAAACGAAAAGAAAAGGGAAAGAACGCGAAATGAATACACCTGTAAAGCGCTCAAAAGAAGAGGTGTTGCGAATCGACATATCTCAGTGCACATGGTCATAGAATGGGGAAGAGATGCACGAATGCAGGGCTTAGATCACATTAGAAGCAATCTCAGGCTTGCTCTTGTTACCTCCAGCCCGTTCTTCCTCGTCCAATCGCCTCCGCCACTCCGCCAAGCTATCGCTCATCAAAGCAGGGCCATCGCTGTTCTCCTTGGTTGGAGTTCGCTCCAGATCCAGCTGGCTGCTCAAGCGATAGTTGCGGTTGGTGCTCTCCCAGTGGGTGCGGAGGGCCTCCAACTCATTGGCAAGGGAGTCCAAGGCCATAGAACCACGGTTGTCGGGGAAAGCAGTCGAGTCCTGGGAGACACTGCTATCGGCACGAGCTCGGCCACTGATGGTGTTGCTGGACGCATTACTATGGGTGCGAGAGATGCCGTTAGGCCCCTGGCCACCGTGCTGGGACTGACGCCGGTAGTGACCAACGGAAGTCTCAACTTGCTCCAAGAGCATGTTCACCTTCTGCTCCGCATCCGTAGCACGGCTCTCGAGGTGAATGTTCTCCTGCTTGAGCTGCTCCAATTCGGCGCGGCTACGGTCGGCAGCGGCAAGAAGCTCCCGCTGGGAGCGCTCATGCTCAGCCTGCGCCTTTTCTTTCTCAGCTTCGGCGGCGGCGAGCTGCTTCTTCATTTCCGAGATCTGGGTCTCCAAGCTCTCAAGCGACGAGGAGGTATTAGATTCCAGGTCAGAGATCGATTTTTGAAGTCGAGCACGCTCAACCTCCCAGTTAGCAGCAGCGGCCTCCGACTGAGTGCCACCACTCTCCAGGCTCTTCTGAGAAGCCTCAAGCTCAGACTGCAACTTGGCATTCTGGGTCTTGTAGCGGCTAAGCTCATCCTTCATGCGCTTCAGCATCTTCTCAGTACCCTTCACGTAGTGCACCGCCGACTGATAATCATTCTCCAGCTGTTCCAGCTTCTCCCGGAACGCGCGATCGGCCTCCTGCTCCCGTACTTCAAACGAGTTCTTGAGGTCTTCATGAGCCTTCAAACTGTTGGACAGCTGCTGCTCAAGCTCGCGCAGCCGGCTCTGCTCCGGGGTGCCGAAGCGAGAGCCCGGTGACTCGAGGCGAGGGGATCGTCGACTATCAGTGCTCACGCCACGTTCGCCGAGGAGGTCCTTAAGAGCGGCGTGCTGGATGTTCAAGGCATTCGCATCTCGCTGGTGGGATTCAAGCTGAGACTTCAAGTCCCGGCTTTCCGTAGTCGCCGCCTGGCTCTCCTTCATAGCGTTCTGGAGCTGTCTCCGGAGTTGGAGTCCCTCGCGGCTGGCTTGCTCCTGGTATGCCTCGAGTCCAGCAATTCTCTCCTCGGCTCGGCGCAACTTATCGGCGGCAGCATCAGCAGCAGCCTGGTTGGCCTTAGCCAGAGCGGTAGATCGTTCAACCTGGGCCTCTAGAGCTGCAACACGTTGATCAGCACGAGATTTGATCGAGGCCTCCAGATCAACCGATGTGGCACGCTCGAGGCCAGACACGAAAGCCAGCTTGTGCGTCTCAGCCTCCTTGGCATGGATGTCAGCCAGTTCCTCAGCGTTCCGTAGGCGACGAGTAGTGTTCTCCAACTCGGTGGTTCGCTCTTCATGTTCAGAACGGAGTTGCAAGAGCTTTCGCTCCAGGCCTTCACGGCGTTCTCGCTCTTCATGCAGCTGCTTCTCAACAATGGCAGTCTTGGCAGCAGAGGCTGCAACAGCCTCCCGCAAGCCATCGAAGTTGCTATTAAAGTCTTTGAGACGTCCTGAAGAATCCTCGGCGTGTTTGAGAAGCTCCTCTTTGTCGATGATGAGCTGTTTCAACGAAGCCTCGGCTTCTGAGCGCAGCAAAGCCTCTTCTCTCGCGGTTGCTTCAGCTTTGTGCAGCTCGGCCCGCAGATTTTCAGCCTCCAATGCGCTTTTCGACATCTCCAGCTCTGCAAGACGCTTGCGAGTGGCTTCAATCGTATCCTCAGCCAGCTCCTTGGCTTGCTTTTCTTGCTGGAGGTCGGTGGTCATCGCTTCAAGCTTAGCCTTCAACTCGGACTGAGAGGCCAATGCCAATGCAAGTCGGCGACCCATGTCGGTAGGGCGCTCGTCTTCGCCATCACGAGGACCTTCAGGCTGAGGAGTGCCTCGCTGGCTACCACCGTGAGCGGCAAGTCTAGTTCGCGAGTACGCTGCCTCACTGACTGCGACGTCGCGCTGATGTTCAACTTCCGCGATCCGTTTGGAGGCGATTGCCGCTTGACGATCCACAGTAGCCTGCATTTTCGCCAACTCGGCCCGCATGGCAAGGAATGCTTCGACGAGAGGGCGATCTTCATCATTGAGGGACTCGTTAATACGCTCGTCGATTGCAGGGCTGCTGGCCGCATTGGGGACGTAGCCAGCCCTTCTCGCCAAAGCCAGCTCGGATGCGTACCAGGCATTGCGAGCCTTAGCTGCTTCCAGCTCCTTGATCAAGGCCTCTTGGTGAGGAGTCAGCCTGGGCGACCGGGGCTCATCGACGAGAGTCCGAGAGTTGCGGAAGCTTCGAGACTCGATAGAGCCATCGATGCTAGGAGCTTGTCGGCCAAGCACAGACTCCTCTGCGCTGTCCATAGAGCCCCGCTGCCGGTGTTGACGGAGTGACCGTTGGCGGGCGGGTGTCATCATTGGAGCAGCCTCTCCAGCCTCCATTGCTTTTGCGGTAATCTTTTGCGGTTGCTGGGTTGGAGTGCGTTGCCCCGAAGAGCCTGAGCTCTCGTGCATATCCTTGGCCACGGGAGATTCAACATTACGATCAGCATTTGCTGCACGGACATCGACTGTGGGCGTAAATCCACGCTCATTCTTGGTGGGGGTCTTGCTGCGAGTGTTCGTTCCGGGCGAAGGTCCGTTCGTACGGGGGCCTGGGGATGGGGCTTGCCCAGGTGGTGGTGGGCCAGCAGGTGCCTGTGCAATCGAGGCTCTTGGGAGTCTGGATCCAGGGCCAAGATTGGGGTTCGACCCGAACTCTCCAGGCTTCGCACCCGCAGCTTGTATAATGCTCTCGCGAGAAGGTGTCGGGCCACGGCGCAGATGGTCTGGGGTTGCGTTCTGAGCCTCGCGAGATGTGCGTCCGGATGAGGGTGCTTGCTTGTCGGTGCTGATTTTCCTGCCCGCCGGGACTGGGGCCCGATCGCTTGACTGCGAGTCATTAGGGTACCGGATCTTGCCAGTGTCGAGAATATACGCCATGCTCAGTTCTGTGGGGTCTCTCGGGGCTGAGCTCGGCTCTCCAGCCATCACAATGATCTGCTTGCCAAACGCTGTCATACTGTGTCCAGACCTAGGAGATGGCGCGGGGCCCATGTTCTGGAAGGAGTACCAGCGGCGAGTGGTGATACGGAATGCAGATAGATCCCCCAGGTCCATTCCTTCATCAGTACGGCCTCCAAAGACATACATCACGTCGTTCACAAGGGCAGCCGCATGGCCCTCTCTGGGAGTCGGAATGAATCCAACACAGTCTTGTTCGGTCCAGGTATTGGTACGAGGGTCAAAAGTCCAAACATCGTTGAACCACTTCACACCATTTGTTCCTCCAAATCTATTTCCAGTCAGCTCGAATGCTTTCGTTCCATCAAAGAGATCTTGACTTACAGGTATAGTTTGTCGTTGTGGCTGACGAGAGAGTGGTTGGTACGAGCAGGGGGAATTTGACCCTCTGGGGGTCCACCCTCGTGGCTGTTTTGCACGAGCAGCTCCCACTTGTTGGTGGGGTTCTGCAGCTGGTTCAAATCGAATGCAACCAAGTCATTGAAAAAGAAGCCCTCCACTTGACCGCCAAAAACGTAGAGCTTAGAGCCGAGAATGTTGAGTGTGTGACCATATCGACCAGAAGGACGGGACCCGGGAGGAATCGCGCGGGACCATTGGCGAGAGGCTAGAAGAGTGCATAGTGAGAATAGAAACCCTCAAAGGGCACATAACAGATAACATACAAGTATTCAGAAGGTAAAGAGTGTCGTCCAAGGCATCGGTCTCGTTGATCTTAGTGTCACCACCAAATACAATAAACGCATTGCCAACTAGCAAGCTAGCATGGCCAACTCGAGGCCCTGGACCCTCCGAGACCGTCGCAATTTGGAAACAGGACAGACTTCCGCCGCTGCTCTCAATCATCCACAAATCGCCCTTGACCGTTGAACCATCGATCAAACCGCCCATCATATAGATGTCGCCTTCCTTCGATGCCACGGCATTGATTGCCGCTCCATATCGCGGGAAAGGATTCGTTTGCGGAGAGGAGAAATTGAGGCGCCGTTGCGACCACGGGTAAAGGGAGGAGTTCGGACTTGTCGGAGACACGCCATTTGGAGGCTGCGGTGGTCGCTGAACCTAAAGGGAAAATCCAAACCACCGTCAGGAATGCACGATTCGCATATGGCGAACGGGAGAGCCAAGATTCCACTTACCTGCGACTCTGATTCGGCCCGTTGTCGCACTCTCCCAATGGGGTCCGGGCTGGTTGGACTCGTTGCCGAACTGAGCGAGTTGTTGTAGCTGCTGCTCGGGGTAGGTGTTTGCTGCGCAAAGGCATTGCCTTCTTTGATCCCGTTGGTCATCGGAGGAGGACCACCAGCGGATGGGGCGCCTTCGGAAGTATGGAGGTTCCTTGTCGCTGGAGGGAGGGTTGTCCCTTGTTGGGTTTTCTTAGATTTGAACAAAAAAGCCATCGTGAATGTGTCGTAATCGGTCGTTCAACGGCGCAAAGGGAAGAATCGACGCCCACCGGTCAGATTGCGCAGACGGTGGTGCGATTGACTCAATCCTGGAAATCCGAGCCCCAGCTGGTATCAAAGACAAGTGTTCGGGGGGAGGTTGGAGGGGGATTTGTAGGACTGGCACTGCGACCGGGGCGGAGCCAGGGGAAAGGTGCGGTGGTATGTTTTCAGGTGGATGTGGAGTCGGGGAACCAGGAACCGCACTGGGAATCGTTGAAAGAGTCCCATTCACAGGCCGCTCAGCGTTCGGGTAAAAAAAAAATTGTGTCCAGGGGGATGCGGTGGAGGGTGGAGTTGGAAGAGGACTGAACAACAACACCCCAGTGATGGAAGCCCTCAGGGCATAGAAAGGAAAGTAATAGTCAAACAGATGCCCACAGGGCTTGGGGAGAACAAAGGTGAAAACAGAGGGGGTGGGGAGGTGGTTAGAAGGAAGGGAGAAGAGAAGAAGCGTTGATCGCAGGAGAGAAGCGAAGGTGGTTTCAATTTCTCGGAGGTTGGTCTAGTCCAACTAGTCCACATCCACTTGGGGGACTTGGACTTGGTATGGGGAGGAAAAGCCAAAAGAGGCTTGCATAACTCAGGGGCATCGGCTCCAATTTCCAACGGCCGCTGCTGCTGCTGCTTAAACTATGCGCCCTCATTCTTGGGCTCTGCTTTTTTTGGTCTCCCAGCCTACAATTGTTATGGTTTGCTTCAATTCAATTCCAACTTCCTCGAGGTGTCTGGGGGGAATTTCCAATCTTGCGATCAGACATTTTTATTCTCCTGTACCTCCCGTGCCTTGTTATTACCCTATACGAAGCAGCCTCCTCAGGGAGATTGCACCCGCATCAAATCCACGATCCATGCGCATAGATCTCTTCCATGCCAAACAATTATTAATATCACACAAACATCTTGACACCTTGTTAGTTACTTATCAATCAAGTAGTCAATGGTCACCAGGTAACTAGTTATAAAAGGTATTTCCCACGTCTAGGACCATCATCTCTGGCGCTCTCCATATCCTGTCAGAGAGGAGCCATAAATATTGACTGCGAAGACTCCCTATGCGGGAAGCATCGTACATACATAGTTATACTCCCGTGGTATGTCACTGATACCCTGACGATGCTTAGTCTCCTCCTTTCCTTTCAACTACAGTCATTAGAGTCCTCTGTACTCCGTACTCCGTACCAATTCTACAATTATAATTGCATCACGGCCATTAGGGCCAACCGCGGGGGCTGTCCCAAGCCAGCGTAAGAACAAGCCACCCAATGGCCGTTCAGGATGCCCCGATTCCACACGACGATCCACTCTCCACAACGTGTTGGGGACCTATCGCCTTCGAACTGTTCCCACGGTGCATGAGTTTGGAGAGGAAAGAATCAGGGGTGGCTCACCGTGGCTGCCGATGTTCGCTCGTCAGCGGCATTTGGTCCCTTGATGAGTGGAGATATCACCAGTGCCTGTACGGACGGAGTATGTTCATTACGGTCGCAGAGGATCAATCTGCTGTCAGTATCAATAATCCACTACTGTAGTTCACCATGGAAAGCGTAGTAATAACAATGAGTTCCACATGAATCCATTGAAAAAAAGGGGGTGCTGGGGCATTGGGCATAGGATTTCCCGGTTCCCTGCCCATGAGAGGAATTTGGGATTGCGATGATCATTACTCGGAGTACTCCAGTAGTGACTGACTTCCCTGTACTTCCGTCCCTGAGCGCCCCCCCCCCCCCCCCGTCTGCCCGGTTCTCGGTGACGCTTGGCTGACTAGGGATGACGGTCATCATATGCCACACCCGAGAATTCTAGAAGGAATAACATGTAGCTCCCTAACCAACCCTATGCTACGAATACCTAATCTAGGTCATGATGTCTATGCCAGATGAGGTTGGGAATATATTAAGTCATGTGGAAGTACTTTCCCATCTATCCATAACCTTAAACGAAACATATTTTCAGCACCATAAAAAATATTACCTGAAAACCAGTCAGATGAGATTTCTCAAATTCTCTAGCTCCAGATCCTGCATACATTCGCTACTTCCAGGCAGTGAAACCTTTTAATTACGGGAGTTCATCCTGATATCCCGCTAGGCCGTTGTCTCAGACAATGTGGTCATTCCCAACGACATTGATGTATGGCCAGGGACAAAAAGAAGGAAAAACATGATTTTACGCAGAGTACGTGAGAGGTGTGATTGTACAATTAGAGTCAAATACCCCCTCGATGAGCTTGGGCAACTTTTGTTAAGTGTTTACTGGTCCCATGAACATCTTCCCTGCCAAGATTATTGGACCTTCCAGAAACACAGGTTATCTACTTATCGCTTATCGCGTATCGAGAATCTATGGTATGCAAAAACAACAGAGCTGAATGGACATCCTGGATTGCATATAACACCATGATTTTGAATAGTTATCATGCAACTTTTGATTAGAAATACATTTGGTATATTAATATCTCCAGTGGCATTTGGAATTTCGCTCTCTATTGTGGTCCAGTATCAAGTTCATCCTAATCAGGCAGGAAGCTCCTGGATGACTCAGCAAAGGGCCCGGACCGGGGAATCTATAATCCGGGGTCGCTCGGCATCGGAGCCTCACCGTTGCGTCGCTTGCGGTTCCAGACCTTCATGGTTCTGGGCTGCTCTCGACAACCCGTCAGCTCATTCGTTTAATCAAATCTGAAATTCGTATCGGGTGTGTTCTGCCCAACTCATACCCGATCCATCACCCCCCGTACCTGCACTGCGAGTCCTATCTGCGCCCGGTTGAGCCTAATCAGTCTCGAGACAGATAAAGGTTGGAGGTTGCTCGCACTTTGAGCTGCCTACTCCCAACCCCCGCGGCTTTCGAAGCCCCACCTTTCGAGTAACACCATGACCGAACATACAACATGAGGGACCCAACTGCAGATATGGAAGACTCCTCCCAGCAACCGGCGACCAACGGGGCGCCCGAACCCCGCCGCCCTACCAAGTCAGTTCGAGTCGCGTTTGGACCCGAGCTAGAAACAACCATTCCCACCCGCGAACGCTCGCCCGCTCCATTGAGCAGTCACCATCGTTCATTCACTACGGTGGAACAGATGTCTTCGTCGTTGGCCCCGCCTGCTCGCCCCACGAGCTCCGGGGGAGAGAATGCGGTGATATCACCGGACGAGCCACCTCGGCGCCCTTCTCCTCGCAGGTCGGAGAGCAGCCGACCAGCCACGCTGAAACGAGCAAGAAGTGATTATGGACCTCAACGTGTTACATTCGACAAATCGCCAGGCGAGGATGAGGAAGACTTCGCCATGCGTCATGGTTGGCAGGAGGAATACACCTCCAGCGAATATCTCAAGATTCTGCACTCGGTAAGCATATTAGGGTGATTGACGTATGGCGCAAGCCCGAAGCTGATGGCAGATTTCTCCACAAGAACTTTTACATGTACTTCACCGAGAAACGTCACGAGACCAACGGCATCGCACGCAACCCGGACGGAAGCTGGCCAACTCAGGAATGGCGTATGAAGGACAGGCTAAAGACCGTCTCTGCAGCTCTTGCAATTTGTCTGAACATCGGTGTTGACCCCCCAGATGTGGTCAAAACCAATCCGAGCTCAAAGCTTGAATGTTGGGTTGATCCCACCTCGACCACGGGTGGCGGCCAGAACAAGATCATGGAACAGATCGGCAAGAAGTTGCAGGAGCAATACGAGACGTTGAGTCTGCGCACCAGGTATAAGCAATATCTGGATCCATCGGTGGACGAGACCAAGAAGTTCTGTATGTCCTTGCGACGGAACGCCAAGGACGAACGAGTCCTGCTACATTACAATGGTCACGGAGTGCCGTTGCCCACCCAGTCCGGTGAAATCTGGGTTTTCAACAAGAACTACACCCAGTACATCCCCGTCCCACTCTATGATCTGCAATCATGGCTAGCTGGCCCCAGTCTTTTCGTTTTCGACGTATCACACGCAGGGAATATCGTTCAGAACTTCCATACGTTTGTGGAGAAGCACGAGAAGGAGAATGCGGAGGCAAAGAAACGTGACCCCAACGCCATTGTACAAAATTATGGCGATTGCATTCTTCTCGCAGCTTGCCAAAAGAACGAGTCTCTCCCGACGAACCCCGACCTACCTGCCGATCTCTTCACATGTTGTCTCACCACTCCGATTGAAATCGCCCTGCGTTTCTTCGTTCTACAGAATCCGCTGCGGACCGATATCTCCATCGACGATTTCCGAGTTCCAGGTCGCCTCCAGGATCGCCGGAGCCCACTGGGAGAGCTCAACTGGATCTTCACAGCGATTACCGATACAATTGCTTGGAACACGTTGCCCCGCGCTCTGTTCAAGAAGCTTTTCCGACAGGATCTGATGGTTGCTGCACTTTTCCGCAATTTCCTACTTAGTGAGCGTATCATGCGCACCTACAAATGTCATCCCATCTCCTCACCAGAGCTCCCCGGGACTCACCAGCATCCGCTCTGGAAGAGCTGGGATCTCGCCGTGGAGATGGTGCTCTCACAGCTGCCTGCTCTGATTGATCATGAAGAGGGCCGCCGACAGTACGAGTACCAGCATTCCACATTCTTCGCCGAGCAACTCACTGCGTTCGAGGTTTATCTCTCGTCTGGTCCTACAGAAAAGAACCCACCGGATCAACTCCCTATTGTCTTGCAGGTTCTTCTTAGTCAGGCTCATCGATTGCGTGCCCTGATCTTGCTCAGCAAGTTCTTGGATTTGGGTCCATGGGCTGTCCACCTGGCTTTAAGCATAGGAATCTTCCCATACGTCGTCAAGCTGTTGCAGTCGGCTGCTCAAGAACTGAAACCCGTCATGGTTTTCATTTGGGCCCGCATAATGGCCGTGGATAATGGGGTCCAGGTGGATCTGCTAAAGGACAATGGCATTCACTATTTCATCTCGATTCTTAACCCCTCTTCTCCCATCCCCGTTGGAAACGCCAGCGAGCACCGCGCCATGTGTGCCTTTATTGTTTCCATATTTTGCAGAAACTATCCTCAAGGCCAGAACGTGTGCCTCTCCGCTGATTTATTCGACTCGTGCTTAAGACACCTCGGCGACGTTGAAAATCCCCTGCTTCGTCAGTGGTCATGCCTGTGTCTGAGTATGCTTTGGCGTGACTTCCCGGAAGCAAAGTGGATGGGAATTCGATGTGCAGCTCCCACCCGACTTTGTGAATTGAACTTCGACCCAGTACCAGAAGTTCGCGCTGCTATGCTTCATGCAGTGACAACATTCATTGGCATTCCCGACCTGACCGACCAAGTTGCCCAGATCGAGGAGGCATTGGCTTTGTCGGTCTTGCCCATGGCGGCCGACGGGAGCGTGCTTGTCCGCAAGGAACTCGCCGTATTTTTCTCAACATTCGTCAAGCGCCATCAGAATAAGTTTTTGGTGGCTGCTTATGAAGAATTGCAGGATGAGAAACGATCCTTGATGCACCGTCTTCCAAACGAAGGCTCACACACTAGCCGCATCGAGGGTCAGAACGGCGACATTATTTCGGATACCAAGCAACCCCAATTGTCTCGGAACACGACATTTGGAACAATTTGGAAGCAGGTTCTCATCTTGTCTGTTGATCCGCATCCCGACATTGCCCAGGATGCTGGTATCATCGTTGACTACATTCACCTGGCCCTTTTAGAGTCACCCATGTCGACTCTTGCTGACAGAATCAGAATCGAGATCCTGGATCTTACAAGCCGTATGTCACAACGGTTCCAGGCACAGGAACGATCGGAGACGAAGAAGTCAGCACCGCCCTCAACGCCCCCGTCATTAACAACAGTGCCCGCCAAACAAGAAGGCTACCTTTCACTGGGGTTCAGACGCACCGCCAGTGTTGCCGCTTCTCTAAAGAACCTAGCCTTTGGCGGCTCCACGACCGATTCCTCGGAGAATTCGACTCCTCCCTCGCCCACCTCTAAGAGTCGAATGCCCATGACACCCCGCGGTCGTGCACCCCCCGAATGGACCCGTCCCCCAGAAGTCAACGATCACGTCGCTCCGGCAACAGCTTATAACCAAGCTCCTACTCCCACGTCTCGGGGCTTCATTCCTAGGATCCCAGAGGAGGCACCCTTTATTCCGTTGAAGAGCCATTTCCTATCCTGGTCGACAGAGGTAATCCCATCTTTCATCCACCCACCCGTTACCCATGAGGAGGCCCTGCAGCTTAAACCCGACTCTGTACTTACGCTCGAAAAGTATTTCCGCGAGCCCCAGATGAAACCCAACGAGCCCGATGAGCCCGGTAGTTCCGATTACAACGAGCGACTTTGGCGACGCGGCCGCAACGAGAAGATCATCTCAGAGACACAGCCTCTCAAGGGTAAGGCCGGCACAAGCCGGTGGGATAACTCGATCACTCTCCTTTCGAACAGCAGTCAGCCCTTGAAGATGTGCTTCCATCAATTCGAGGACCATCTTGCCGTTGCGGATGATCGGGATACTGTTGCGTAAGTCCAGCAAGAGATACTTCTCCTTTTTATTTCTCATTAACTTTTCCCCGCACAGGATCTGGGATTGGCAGAACCACAAGCGGCTCAACCAGTTCTCGAATGGCAACCCCGTGGGATCGAAGATCAATGAAGTCCGCTATATCAATGAGGATGATCAAGCCCTTCTCTTGACTGGTTCATCCGATGGTGTGCTCAAGCTGTTCCGACACTACGAGTCGGCGAGGAACATTGAGATTGTGACGGCTTTCCGCGCTCTGCCTGAACTCATCCCAAGCAATCGTAATGCAGGCCTCGTGCTCGACTGGCAACAGGGACAAGGAAAGGCTCTGGTTGCAGGAGACGTGAAGGTGATTCGGGTGTGGAACGCAGCTACCGAAGTGTGCACTAATGTAAGTCATGGATGGTTTTTCCATAAAGCCTCGAAAGAACTTGCTAACCCCCGACTCTTTGATCACAGGATATCCCCGCGCGCTCCGGCTCCTGCATCACATCTTTGACATCCGACCAAGTTGCTGGCAATATCTTCGTTGCGGGCTTCGGCGATGGCGCCGTCCGTGTTTTCGACCAGCGTCTCAAGCCAACTACATCCATGGTCAAGGTTTGGCGTGAGCATAAGCAGTGGATCACCAATGTCCATATGCAACGGGGTGGCTTGCGAGAGCTCATTTCAGGCAGCCGTAACGGCGAGATTCGACTCTGGGATCTCCGCATGAATAGCGCGCTGTCTACCATCTATGCAACTAAGGACACTCTTCGCACCCTGAGCGTCCACGAACACGCTCCTGTCTTCAGCATGTGTGTATTACGTTACTCGCCAAGTTCACAGTTTTCGACGACTAATCTCTTCTTAATAGGGGCACCAACCGCCACGAAGTCAAGACCTACAACGTTGATGGCACATACCTGTCCAGCTTCGAGCCCTACTCGAGTTTCCTCCACCACAACCGCTCCTCCCCTATCGCCGGCACGGCCTTCCACCCGCACCGCACCATGCTCGCATGTGCAGCCCTGAACGACCACCACATTAACCTCGTGTCTTGCTAGATCTAGCCAGACCTTCTTCCCATTCTTCTTCGCTTTTCGAACTTCTTTTCCATCCCTCTACCTTCCCCAGATGCCCTTGCCCCTGTAATATGGCTCTACATATCCCGCACAATCTACACGGCGTTTCGGCGTGTTTTCGGATCCGCGATTCTGTTTCCCCTTCATTCCCCTCGTGGACCGCGTTTGGTTTTCCAAGCTTTGACCATTTCTTATCCCCCGGATCTATGATCATTTTGATTTTTCCTCTCTTCCTTTAATATTTGCTCTCTTCGATGAAATGAAGCACCGCTTCTAAGATTGCATTCTCCATTTTCCTTCTAGTCCTCCATTTCCCTTTTCGTTCAAGCTCCGAATATCCCGGTATGGTTTTGAACTGCCTTAGAATGGTTCCCAGGTGAAAGGCAGGACTTGGGATGGCATCTGCGCTGTAATCGTCGCAACTGGCTTAGTGTAGATGGTGCTTCCCGTATGGTCTTCGTAATATTAATGACGATTTCTTTCCTGCAATGTAATCATTCAATGCCAAAATAATGTGTCTATCCAAGTTCTCACCTTTGAAGACTGTGATTACCATGTAATTCTCCAATCTTGTGCGTCAGTTAGTCCTCACGGATTCCCGTGTTGACTGGAATCAGGGCTAGGTATGTCACGTGGTGCGGCTGTTACATGAACTGAAGGGGGCCAGCAACCATACACTCGGTCTGCACTCTACTAAAATGCACGAAAGGACGCGAAGAACTATACAAGAGAGATACGAAACAAACTACGAATTGAAATGCGAAAAGAGATTGAAAGAATCTTAAACCGCCGTTGAGTAAACAGTCCGTGGGTATGGTCCTCGGTCAGTGCTAGTGGACGTAAAAAGAGAGACATGAATTCCTCCTCGCACACGCTCCGGCACCATCCAAAGTCCACAAAAACACAGACAAGAGATGAGAATAAGAACTGAATCAACACAGATATCAAGGCGAGACCAATCGATAATCAGAGAAAAGAAACAGAAACGTGTTTCATCACATTGTTGTCGTGCCCGTCGCCGTGGCGCCAACGGCCGCCCACATCCACACCAACACACTAATCAAAGACCAGCTGCCGAAGAAGCGAGAAAAGAGAGACAAACAAACAGCTTTAACGCCGTCTAGCCCGAGGGATCCGCTGGACGGGTGACGCCAACATTCTCTCGATACGCCCGTGGAAGGCGTCTGCCTCCTCAGCGGTGGCCTGGAGGCCACCACCGACCCGACGACTCATGTAACGAGGGCGGCGCCAGCGGAACCTTGGGGGAACCTGGACTCCGGGAGGAGGAGTTGCACGACGACCGGGGTCGTCGCAGGGCCAGCCGGCGCAAACTGGCGTTCTGGGGGTTTGCGGGCGCTCAAGGTCGCGGATTGGAGACTGACTGGGCGTAGCGCTGGCATATTCTAACCGGACGTTCCCGTCCGAGTCGTAGGAGGCATTCCAATCCTCCAATCCGGGAGGAGGGGTCGCACGAACGGGGTTGTCAAAGGTAGCCTCCCAGTTCTCCCATCCAAGTGAACCCTGGTGGCTGGAGTACCCGGTGGTGTAGCTGGCGTGATCGTCGAAAGCCTGCTCCAGGGCTGCGACCAGCCGCGGGTTGAAGGGGTGGCCAGCCCAAGCTTCGCTGGATGCGGCGTCGATGCTATTATGGCCGGTCCAAAAGTTATCGCTCTCTCTGACCATGATGCTGTTGAACTCATCAATGGCCGCTTGGAATATACGATCCTCCGTTTCAAGAGCCTCCACCTGAGGACTCTCCGCCCAGATGTCTAGCCGGAACTGGTTCTGGGCTCGGTGAGGTTGACCACGCCTCATCGACGGGATCTCTGCCTGTCGTCGCTGAGAGACGGAGCTTTCAGTTCTCTGGTCAGTTGGCCCTTCGTTGGCCGGCAGTTCACGAGCCGACGCGGGGCAGAACTCCGCCGCGGTTGGGTTCAGACGACGACCCCTTCCTCCAGGCACGAGTGCCTGAGTACTGCGTTCAGTGCCGCGGCTGATGTTGCCTGCGGACTGATTCGAACCATGCTGAGCAGGCGCCGGCGGGTGGACCAACTCCTGCCGATTGCTCAGAGTTGGGCTAAGAGCGATGTGTCCAGGCGGGGCCGGCAGGGCGTCCGTCACAGGAGCAAAGATAGAGGAGGCCTCCAGAGGACCGACACGTCCGGGGACAGGGCCAGCAAATTTAGCATGGCCAGGGAACTGAGTTCCCATAAAAAAGGCCCCAGTGGGAGGATATTGCAATGGTACTTCGGAAGGGTAAAAGGCCATCATAGGAGTGACCGCCAGAGGGAACACAGGAGAGAACCCACGAGACAAGTGATGAGGGGCGGTAAGAGGCACGCCACGACGATGATAGTAAGAAGACACCCCGTGGCCATCCATAATGATCTAATACGGATTTTGGTGAGTTTGAGGTGAGAGTAGAAAAGGCGGACGAAACGGTACTCACGACACGAGACGAGATAAAGAATGAGATAATGTGATGCTTCGAGGGTGGTCGATAAACCTCGTAGGCGAAGAATAGTTAACGAAGCTAGGAGAAGGCTTCAGAGGGGAAGAGGATGGAGATGGATGAAGATGGAGATGGAAAAGAGGGAAAATGTGGAGAGGATGGAAATTAAGAAGGGGTCTACTAGTAAACAGTGCTCCTTGGTGATGGGATGTCACTTTGCACAAACGACGAGGAGAGTTCTTCAGCAGAGGGCCTACAGACCACCGTGGGAAGATAGAAGACGAGCGCGAAGCGAGAGAAGCGTGGAAAGAGGGAGTTGGGATGGAAAAAGGATGATAGGGCGTTGAGAAGGTTGAGAAGGTTGAGATGGAGCAGGTGAAGGTGAGGCTTGGGAGGGTTGCGCAGGAGGAGAAGAGTTGGCGATGCCACGAGTCCCAGCCACGAGAGCAGCAATGACTGAGCTAGAGGAGGGTACAAAAGAAGAAGCAGCAGGATTCAAGGCCGAGACAGAAGGGACAGAAGAGCCAGGAAAGCCAGGAAAGCCGGAGCATCTGCTCGCAGAGGGAATGAAGATGGGAGCCTCTGGTCGAAGTTGATGTTGGCGAGCTCGGGCTTGTGGGCGCTGCTGGCCAACACCTTCGGCTGCCATCTCCGAGTGAGATGCTCCCTCGACAGGCTGTAGAAGGCCTCTGTCAGCACAGTTCATCAACAAGCACAACAACAAAGACAATGTCTATCCAACTTGAACAGAAGGAGCAATGTACACTAACCTGGACTGCAGACCCCTCGGACTCGGGCACTGGCTGGGAAGCCATCATGCCTTGTCCCTCCTGTGCCTAAGAGAAGTGGTCAACATCAGTTCACACATGCAGCCCGCCATCTGGTCATGTATCTCTTTGAATGATACCACCAAGTCACGCCAGACTGGGATAAAATCCAAATGCCCAAGTGTGCAGACGGCGATGACCGAAGCTCAATATATGGGTGTGCGCTCATCACGATCAACAGTCATATCCCCTTGAACATCTCGCGGGACATGATACACATATTGGCAATCAAGCAAAGCGATTGACGGAATGAGATGCGCAACCACGTACCTGATCCGAAGCCTGCACGCCCTCAGCAACCCGCTTCTTTCCACGCTTCTTCTGCTTTCTCTCTGGAGGAGTCAGCCAAATGCAAGTACCCAGGTCACGTCAGACGAAAGGACCAACAATGAGCTGTGGAGGCTAGGCCTCAGGGTCTGTCACTTACTCTTCTTCTTGTTCTTCCTCCTCTTCTTCGCCACTGGGTTCACCATGGCGGGTGTCTCGTTGATGGGCGTATCTTCCGCTTCCGCCATGATGGGAGGGGGGTTATGAGGATAGGAAGAAAAATGTCGAAGAAGGAGAGTTCCATGAAGCTCGAGAGGTGCGTTTTATTATACCAAAGATACGGTGGACCCACTTGTCGCGACGGCGTATGAGCTCTATAACACTTCTATGGGATTACGATTGCGCGACGGGACGGCGAGTATCAAGTTGAAGCCCGAAGAGGCAACTACTCTAGCCCAGCATCGAGTCTCCGCCGTACTGGAACTATCCGCAATCTTCCAAGATCTGATAATGTCTATAATTGCGGATCTCAAAAGAGCCATCTCATCACTGGGCCCCTGTACGGGCAATTGATTGGTGACATCATCTGAATGTTCATTAAGCTACGTTCCAATCGATAATTTCGCTGCCCTTGACGAGCAAAAGGATTTCACACAGTCACTTGTTCACTAAAGGAATCTAAGTAGAGGAATTCCCAGCGTGTCAACGACTCACCAGATGTTGATCAACGCGGCCACCATGTGATAATATGCTTGTTGAATTTTCTGGATACCGCCATGGCTACGGGCGTTTGTGCAGTAGACGCTACACATTCGGAATGGGTCAAGTAATGCAACATTTCACTTCCAAGACAATAGCCCAGCGAGAAAAATGCATGCCATTGAGAAATATTGGATTGCGGAGCTACATAGTCTGCAATATAACGATATTACTATTATCTCCGTGGCAGGACGTTGGAGCAAAGTTAAGCGTACTCCAAATCGGCCATCGGCCCCACAATAAACTCCGTAAGTAAGCCAGAAGTCCACCGTGACCCCAGGGAAGAGGGGAGAACAGGGGAGATGAGATGGCTAGGGATTAAACTCGCATATAAAAGGGTGCTTCCAGTCGGGTCCTGTATTGAGAATCAAAATTTAGAAAATTGCCAACGGAATTGTGTTTATTCTCTATTCTTCTACTACTATCCGGAAAACTTCGTCATGTCCACTCCCAAGTTCATCAAACCATCTCGCCCGTTCACGTGGCTTATAACCGGTTGCTCCTCCGGGCTCGGTCTCGCCCTGACTCGCGAAGTCCAGCGAAACGGACATACCGTCATTGCAACATCGCGACAGCCATCCCGAACCCCAAATCTGGTCGCGGAAGTAGAGGCAAACGGCGGCGAGTGGCATGCGCTTGACGTGGATGACCTCTCCGCGGCGGGGACCCTGGTTGAGAAACTAGAGGCATGGGGACACAACATAGACGTCTTGGTCAACAACGCGGGATACATTCTGTTCGGGGCTGTGGAGCAAATTTCGGATGATGAACGCCGCCGAATGATGGAAACTATTTACTTCGGACCGAGCCGCCTTATCCAAGCGCTTGTGCCCCGCATGCGGGGACGGCGGTTCGGAATCATCGTGAACATCAGTTCTGGTGCGGCGTTGGATGGTCGGGATAGTATGGGAGGATATGCAGCTGCAAAAGCTGCACTGGATGGTGCGTTTTGCTTTCAATGACCGAGAATACGACTAGCTGCTAATCAGGAGGGGTTGGATAGCTTCAACACGTGTTCTCGCTAAAGAGGTTGCCCCATTCAACATTCGCCTGTTGACAGTGTGGCTGGGTACTTTCAATACCAACATCGATAATGCCTCTCTGATCGCCCAAGCCCCCCTACCGGAGGATTATAAAGGATCGGTGGCCGAGCAGATGATGAATGTCATGAAGAGTGGAAAATTCGTCGGAGATGGGGACACAGACAAGGCGGCCAGGGCGATCTTTGACGTCACAGTTGGCGAGGGTGCTGGAGCTGGTCATGGGGATGAGCGATTCTTGCCAATGGGTCGAGACATGATCCCTCGAGTTGGCCTCGTTCGTGATCAGTGTGCGCATACATTGGATGTGTTCGCGGATATCGCTGGAAATGTCTATGCCGAGCAAGAGAAATAGAGAGTCGTGGGTGACCCTCCACTGCTGTTGGCGTACTTTACACCATGTGGTACGGTGGAAGGTACTATAAGGAGACATACCGGCGGACCAAGAATTTGAAATACGTTTAAATAACACTGATTTGGCGGTATTTGGGTAAATGTCGTAGTTGAACTATACTTTGTGAATACTGGATGTCCCAAATTATCGTATTTAGAAACTCGTGTTTGAAAGGAAATCCATCGGTATTTCTCCCAACACTGCAGTGATAGAATTTAGACTATTTAGTTGCCTTTACTCTGGTTTAGCATAGTAATGGTATTCCTATCTTCTGGTTAAGATGTCATTATAGTAGTTCAAAAGTCCGAGTCTAGAAACCAGAGGAGCGGACTATCTAGACAAGCTTCAATCACTCTTTTTGGAAGGTCTTTCAAAATATCTTCCTTGATAGCACAGATATCATTTAATTGGTGAGTGATAAGACGACTTTGAAATATTGTGCCCAAGGGCCTCCATGCGAGCGAAGTGGCCCACATTTTTGGTGCCGCTGATGAGGTTCTCTCGAATCCTCACCGGATCGATCAGTCACGTCCTCAGAAGGCGTACCGACTAGTCCAAGACCAGACGATCAACCGCTACATCTCTGGAAACAATTTCCAGAAGATGTCACCTCAGCTCGCCGCTCGGTTCTCTGAGCCTTTTGCTGAGGACGTTAATCGTCGTGTGTCTGGGATGAAGGTTACGTCGGTCGAACATGATCCGGAGGTTGCTGAGAGTGCGGTCGATACCGAGGCTAAGAACGATGATGGTGATATTGCTATGCAGGCTGTCCTTGACAAGGATCGCCTAGCTGGTATCCGAACTCGCACTCTTGATGAACGGTGCAAGGACTATCTTCGCGAGATGGCCGGTGTTTGCTCTGACTTCCCCTACCACACCAACCTCCTTGATGAGAAGGACCTTGGATTAAAGACGGTATCTGCCAAAGAGGTTGGGCTCGGGCCGGCAGGGAAGGCCCTGATGTCTAATCACCAATCCTTCGTGACTAGAGGCAAGCGCCAGGTCACGCCGGCTAAGGGTGTATCGTCGTTTTAGCAATTCCCAAACGTGGGCTGCAAAACATATTCGACGGCTTGTTAGCTCCAGAGCCGCCTCAACACAGGGTTGAATGTCACTCACCATTTTGAACGTGCCCAATCGCCCGGGTCTCCAAATTAAGATTTGGAGCCGGATCCATGAGGATGACAATGTTGCAGCAGCCATGCAAGTTCAACCCAGTGCTTTATTGTGGTTTAATGTAGTAATAGTATTGCTCTTTTTACGGCAGTGTTCCATCCATGAGTTTGAGACCACGACAAGTTTTCAAAATCATCCTAGTACTAACCAGTTCAATGGTATCTGTGCTATCAAGGAAGACGATTCGAAAGACAATTGGGAAGACTCAAAAAGAGTGATTGAAACATGTCTAGTTGGTCCGTTTCTCTGGTTTCTAGATTCAGACTTTGGAACTACTATAATGAGGCATTTCAAAATCCAAGGTCGTCGCCATGGTATATTCTCAAATCCTCAGTGTAGTGAAAGTACATCCAACTAGTAGGTACGAGGTAAGCATGGGCTGCAAGACAACCGGAGTGACATTGCCTAGGTAGCACATAGCCCTAATATTACTATATTTAGTCACTCAAAAGCAGAATAATACTAAGAACCACTCAAACAGCAATGGTATCAATTGAAACTTTCTAGTAACCAAAGAAAATGGGGTGAAACGATTGACCTGCGGTATATCCTAGCCGCTGCAACAATGTTCGCGAGTGCCTGGCAACCGTCCAGCACTTCGAGATGTACCCACTAAACGCCTCGCAAGTTCAAGTCATAAGGGAATCAAACGATCGCTAATACAGCATGGGTGAAGGAAACAAAGCGATGCCTAGCCGACAGCTGGGCGAGATAAGTAGAGAGAAGGGAAAAGGATAGACAAAGAAGTCAAGGGTTTGGTTAGCGATTCCGGTCCGCACGGGCTTGATGCCAGATAGTATCGCCACCAAGGGCAGAGAAGCTAAGCGAGGCGAGATTTCGCCAGCTAGACTGCGGGGCGGAGCTGGAGTGTCCAGAAAGAAGACCCACGTTCTGTTCGTCGTCGGAGGCATCATCTTCGTCAACTCCGGCAATGAGAACCGGTGGAGCACTTGGGTCTGGTCGGTGCTCTGCGTCCTGGGACTGAAGGTCGGCGGAAGAATCGTTCTGGTTATGGAGATCAGGTTGAGAATGAGACATCGAGCGAACGACATCGCCCTTGCAGATCGGACAGGTTCGTCGGCGGGTGGTAAGCCATGGTGTACTATACAAATGTCAGTATACAACGCGCCATGAGACAAGAAAAAGGATCATGGTACTTACATGCACTCCGCATGGAATTCATGACCACACGGCAAGCTCATTACCCGACTTTGTCCATCCACGTATTCCTCGAGACAAACGACACATTCCACTTGTCTCCCAGTGTACTTTCGTCTCCATAATATCGAGCCCGACTGGACACTTGACGACTTCTCTTCCTTGGGTAACGAAGACGAGTCTGTCAAAACACCCGCAACCGTTTGAGAGCGAGATCGGGCCGGTCGAGAATGATTCGACCGACTTTCATGACCAAGAAGTGGGGATGTTGGCGAAACAGCTCCAGGACTAGAGGGCCGTGGAGAGCTGGAGCTGGATGAAGACGTTGTGCGAGTAATTGTGTGATAGGTTCGGACAGGAAGACGCTCAATGACCGACTTGGGTGCACGCCAGCGGCGACGTCGAATTCGAGATCGAAGTAACAGCAACGCGTAGACCACGGTTAGTGTCAACAATGGACTGATGACCAGAACCAAAAGGGTGTCGAAGAATGGGCTTGTCGACATGCTAGTGGGGGTCAAGGTAACCCAAAGACCTTCATGCTCTGAGAACATAATGCCTGGATGGCTTGACGAAGAAACTGCGTTTTGACTCTTTTGATCCATTGTTGCAGCGCTCTGAGTAGCGGCTAGAGAAGGATGAGCAGGCTGCTTTGGCTCATCACCCCATCCAAAGTGGCTTGAGAACCAGCCCTTGCCAGAGGAACTGGATCCCGTGTCTGCGGCATGGGAATCCTTCTCGGCATCCTTCGTGCCCGCATCCCGAACATTGCCAGTGGACTTATCAATGCTCTGGTATTCACCACTCCCCGGGGTTATGCTACCACCACGAAGCAAGTTGGACGGCGACGCGGTGTCTGCGTCCGGCGCAGATGTCTTTGTACTATCTTTACCACTCACTGAGGTACTGGGCGTAGGAGGTGTGCTGCTCTTTGGTAGCATCAAGTCAGGGTCTCTCCAGTCCTGAACCCCGATGACGAAATCATCGCCACCAATGTCATTCTCAGGAGACAGCTCGAGTTTCTTGGAACTGGTATTATCATCATATTTGCCACGGCTGCGACGGTTCGAATCCATCGAACTTTTGGAGGAGCCTGAAAGAGATTCAGACTTGGCCCACGAGCCCGGCGTGAGCCAATCAATGTTGCCGCTGCTTGGAGGTCGGCGGCTGTCCTCTTGTTGCCCTGAGCCTCCATGCTTGCTGCAGAGGCCAAAGAATGAACCGAGTGTACGGAAGAATCCACCACTCGAGTGCGAAACAACAGGAGACTGATCCTTTGAAACAGAAGTAGAAGTCGGCGAAGGAGCGGTCGTAGCCTTGGTAGTCGTGAATGCTGCTGGTTTCTGTGCATCCACGTTGGCCTGACCGGCAGTCTTGGTATGTAACGATTTCAAAGCCTCACCCAGGCCAGTAGTACCACCAGAATGCGCAGGAATTAAGGATGACAGAAGGTGCGCAGTTGTATAGGAAGTGAACAGGGATGGGATGGTAACATTCGAAGTGTCGCCCCGGGCATACATAGTAACCAAATTACCGCCTCGAGTATCATCGCCAACAATCACTGCGATCGCTCCACGGCGTTGGGCCCACTTGACCTTCTCAAGGAAGCCACAGCCACCGCGACTGAGCAACACAACATTGCCCTGAATCTCGGCAGTCTCTTGTAATGACTGAATATCGGCGTGCATAGACTGCTTGACTTGGACGTAGTCTCCGTACTTCTGAGCTGCCCCAGCATCTGAAACACTGGAGTCAGTCAGCGGATGATGTAAATGGTCGTCGGTTCCGTCGTTCAACGAGGGAGGAGCCGCGACGTCGCCTCGATCGGTTTGCCTGGCGGCCTCGGCCTGTGCTGGTAGTCGGGCACGGTTCTGTGAGACTGGCGTATCGTTCATTGTACCACTTCCAGATTTCCCAGGTTTCTGCTCGCTGCCCCTGGCAGCAGAGTCTGGGTTCTTGGCACCGCTGCCTTCGTCCCAGCCGGGGATATCAGAGCAGCCCAACTCCCCTTCTGCCCCAGCGGTTAAGCCTCCTTCCCCAAAGCCACTTCCGACCCAGAGCTGGCCGCTTAGGCCTCTGCCGGGTAGAAGCGGACCAAATGCCGCAGGGCGGGCCAGGAAAAAGGTCGAGTTGTCATCGGTGAGGCTGATAATGGCCGACGGAGGGAAGAGCGACGACGGGATGTTGAATGAAAACAGGGCATGCAAACCGGACGTCCGACCAGCGAGCGTATTAGGGGTCGCTACAGTAGGCGAAGAAAGTGCGGAAAAGAAGGTCAGGAAGATCGGGAGGAAGATTAGGCAGAAGAGAATCAGAAGGAGACGCGGAGGTCGCATTTTGGGCAGATAAGCCTGGTGTATAGGCTGGAACAGATGAATAGACAAAAGGGAGAATGAACCGGAGAATAATAGATGCTCAAGTGGCACTATTGAAGATGCCTAGATCTCCGTTGTATGACAACGCTGACACACCCAGCTCTTTAGGTACCAATCCCTCGGTTGGCGGCAAAGGAACGAGGGGCCACTCATCGAGGACAATGAGCAGCACCGCTGGTCAAAGTAAACCGACACGCGCGGGAAATGCACGCAGATGCCAAAAGACGGGGAATATAGGGGACAGTGGCAGGGGATGGTGAAGTCACTCGGGGTGGAGAAGGAGAGATGAACTGATGGATTATGTAACCCTGTGACGGCATGGCACTCTGGTCATGTGTATGCTGCCTTAGGCAATAGCGCACATATGCTAGTCGCATGATCTATACGGAGCACTATATGTAGAACACTCCCTAGTACGATGGAATACTCGATTGATTTTTTTTATCAAGGATTTAAGAGTTGATGATCTCTTCTGATTTTCTTGAGAATAGCACATGATTAAGGTTAGGCGATGGGGGTTTAATTAACTAGCACAGGAATAAAGCCCCTCCAGTACCAAGTTTGGGTCTCCGATATGGCCCCATCTGCTCGTGCCCACTGCCCGCATCCTCCGCCGATCATGTCATCATTCTGTTACGGTGGGCTGAGCAGGGTATTGATAGGAGCACACCTCCAAAAAACGATAGCAGCACCCCCACAGTAGGATGTATTGTTAAGAAAACACATGTATATGGATTTATTAGTTCCAGCTTTAATTTTTCTACTGAGATCTTTCTAAATAGCCTCCAGTGTAATACTGATTCACCTAGACAGTAATGGTGAGGTATTAGCTTTGGTTGGCTAGGTAAACATCGTATCTGATCGGCTGTACCAACGTACTTCGACTATATTAAACAAGCGGTTGATACTTTTGACTGAAAATCTTCAGAGTATTAAGAGTATCTTGGGCGCTTGTTCACCTGAATTGCTAGGAAGACATTCATACTGGTCTGGAAAGAAGACGAGAGCTTAGAAGCGATTGAGAACTGTAAAAAATGATATGATCTTGCTAATGGTCTGTGCCTCTCTTGCTCATTTAGCTGGATATTCTTTTATTTCCAAAGAATGGTGTTAATTTAGACATAGAATCATGGTTGGATAGAAGTAAAGATGAGCCTCACTGTTAGCAGACCCGTCTACATGATGGCAAGCTGTGTGGACGCTCATGAGTTCTGCGCATGACAAAATCATCGCACAATTCTTCGATCAGAAGAGAATAGTCTAATGTAAGGTGGAAATATACTAAATCCCAGTTGAAATTTATTCACCAGTTCGCGATATACTTCATGACATTGGGCATCCATAGTCTAGGCCTTGATCCACTTTCCCCGGACAGGCCCGCGAGTATGGTATTTACGCAAGGCTCGCATACGGTGGCATCGATCCTACACGATTATCAAGGCTATCAACGATATCATGACCCACAAAAAGCTGCTAGTAGAACTCGACACGTGTAATATGTAGACCTAAGTGTTATCTTAAGGGGAAATTCACATATATGTAGAGCACGCCATGGTAGTGAACCGCCATACATTCCGTAACAGCACCGTATCACTTAAATTACCCTCTCCAGTAGCATCAAGCACACCCACGGGAGCAATTTGAGACCTGTCCCTGGTTGACGGCCAGACTCTTCCACTCCGCGTTAAACTTCTTGAAGTGGTTATCTACTTACGACCTTGTCCTAGTGGCCAGCATGAGCTGGGTCGATCCGCAATAGGACGACCCATGACACGGGAGGCTTGACGTGTCCCACGTTCTAAAGAGTTCTAGTAGCACGTCATGACAATTGATCCGACTTTCACAGTATCTTAGTGGTTATCCTCCATTTTTCCAACCCGCGTTGTGTCGTCACGGAGCTCTGATAACAGTTAGGCATAGGTCGGAAGAAGGAGAGCTGATGAACTTATAAACCACGCATACCACAATTCTACAGATCTACACCTCGGATTCAATCTCGATCGACAGACTTCTTCTATTCTTGTAATTCTAGTCCTCCTCATCATGTCCAACTTTATGCACAAAGTGAAGGATGCTTTCACCAGCCATTTTCACTCTATGAGCAAAGGATCTCACCATGAGTCGTCCAAGATGGAGGACCGGGTCAACGGTCAGCTTATCTGCGCTCTGTGATCAACTGATTGAACACTCATGCCCTTTTTGACCAGTAGATGTGAATAACGCTCCCACAATGGGCGACAAGATGGAAGGTGAGAGCAAGGATAATTTTCCCATCCACGCACATCTTGTCTCTGCTAATGCATGGCCAGGCCCTGGCAACACTATGGGCGCAACCACTACCGGCACTGCCGGCTACGACTCAACTGCTCGTGACCAGAACATGGGAGATACGATGAAGACCAGTGACAACAATGGCTCCACTACAGCGGGGATGGGTGGTTTTGGGAATCATGGTGCTGGAGGACAAGTCGACTCCTCCAAGATGGCTGGCGGCATGACAGGTACGGTAACGATATGACCCCAAAATTGGCCAAATTTTCTAACTCTTCTTGAGATACCAATCTGGGTTACGGCTCGACTGGCGCTGGTATGGATCCTCTGACCAACAGCTCCATCGGGGATTATGGATCCGGAGACATGAATACAGGCTCTCGTCTCAATGAGCCCAGAATGGCTAATGAAATGAATCCTCCGGTCGACACCAGTCATGGTACTATATAATTTTCAGATCACGCCCTAGAATATTTGGACTGACATGAAATGTTTCAGGGGACCGAGAGACCTACGGAGGCAACATGGCCTCGACGACCGCCCCGATGGGCCAAGCTGGCAACACCATGGAAAGTGGAGCCAACACCTACAACATGGGTTCTTCCAACATGGGTTCTTCCAACATGGGTTCTTCCAACATGGGTTCTTCCAACATGGGTTCTTCCAACATGGGCTCTTCCAACATGGGCTCTTCCAACATGGGCTCTTCCAACATGGGCTCTTCCAACATGGGCTCTTCCAACATGGCCAACCAAATGGAGAATCGGGCTCAGGAAGAGATGGGAAACCTTTCTGGCCAGTCAGGCTTTGCTGGTGCTGCAGCCGGTGGCAGCAGCTATAACGAACCTAAGCCCACCAGCAAGAGAAGAAGCTCTGGTCCACACAGCTCCAACTTGCTCAACAAGCTGGACCCTCGGGTGCACAGCTCGGATTATGAGAACGTCACTGCTAATAATCAACGCGGAAACTAGCCTGTTGACGATGCTTGAATTTGTGAGATGAATACCACGTATCTTGTACTCTTAATCTTAGTTGCCATTCGTGAACATGAAATTGAAATCATTCTCGTTCGAGTTATATTCGATAGTATAGTATGGTTGCGAGCTTGAGAATTGTAAAGGTTGACCTGGGTATTGAACAAGAGAGCATCAAACGATCGTAAGGGAATCTCCCGCAAAGGGAGAGCCATATCAAGGCCGAAGGCCAAGTCATGCCCAGCCTCTCGGGGATTGATAAGCCACATCAATTGGCAGATTCATCAAGCCGATATCAAATGTAGTGCGCATAGTGCCCCCCTAGTTGCGACGAGTAAGGAAAGAAACGATGAGCACACCGATGCAAGCAAGGAAGGCAAGGAACATAAACGCAGCATCAGCCTCGGCGCGAACGCAACGGCTATGCACCACGCCCTTGTCAGCGCACCACTCATAATCCTTGTCTTCGTAGCAGCCCCCACTGATAAGGGGATTATCCCAAGTAGGTCCATCAGTCGAAGTATTGTTGCAGTCGACACCCTTGAGGGCCACCGAGAAGGCCTGACAACCTGTCAGTAATCTTTACAGGCTAACAGGTGTAAAAGTGGTTTGACTTACCACTCCCGCAGCTAAGAGAGCAACGCCAGTGACACCATCAAGGACCCAGGTGATGACACCTCTTAACTTGTCGACGAAGAGGGAAGCAATACCAATCACAGAGGTGATGATACCGAGAGCGCCAGTAAAGGCAGCGTAGCTTGTTTGAGATGGGACCTTTCCATACTTTTGTTGTCTAGCCAGACTGATAGAGAGACCCAGCACAACAATGCTGAATAGAATCTAGTAAATGATTGATTAGTTTCGCGCCAGGATTATAAAAAAGAACTTGATTAAACAGATTCATACCTGTAAAAAGCGTGCAATACCAGAAGTGATCTGCATTTTGGATGTTTTCAGGTAAAAAGTTGCTTCTTTGCTTGCAATAGGGCAAAGTAGAGTTATTGTGAAGAAAACAACACAGAAAGCAGAGAAGAGGACTGAGAGCTTTTTTTATCTCAGCCTGTTAGCTGAGGGAAATTCCTTGCCCGTAGAAAGAGCAAGCTCGCTGGCACAGCCCTAATATTAGCAGCCCCCGTTTTTTGTAGTGCTTGGGGCCAAATGGGGCCGCTAGGTGCAGGTGCAGGGAGTGGGTTTCAGGTTACCTGAGAAGGCAGTCTTATTTGTTGATCCTTCTAAGAACAAAGAACGATAACCGATGGCTATGATGATCGCTACATCATTTTTGGCTGGCACGATGCACTACCATTTAGTCCTCGAGAGAGATGTCAGTGCGCCAGCCTTGTTGAGCCGCAAGCTCGAAGCAATTGAGAATTGGGGGTTTACCCATCATGCCTATACCCACCAGATACGAGCAAGACGGTTGATATAAAGGAGAATACTCGGAGGGATTCTTCGGGCAAGTCGTTGAAATGGCATTTTGCCAAGAGATAGACCTTGTCGCAAGGACTCGAAGGATGAAGCCATGTTACTTAAGGCCTTAAGCACAGCCTTCTGCCCCGCAGCCCGAAACTGCCTTGCCCTTAAATTCGCCCCCAACATGGAAAACAGAAATATACAGCAAATCAATGCAATGAGTCGATGAAATGACTCAAGTGCAGTGGGCGGTCTAATGACTCAAACTGTTCCTTGATCCCCTCTCCCGGCGGAGACCAGTGAGCTTCTTGCATACCTCACGAGGGTCATCCGGTCACTGAGGATCCAGGACTAACATAGATTACTCCTCATTATATGATCATGTAGGATTGCATACGTTATGGCCTGCATGTTTATACGGCCTCGTGGTAAGGAAAGAAAATACTTCACAGGCGATCGGTAATCACACCGACCAGATGAATCATTAAACGTTAAAAATGAAGCAAACTCGAAAAACAAATCCCTTGAATACATTCAGAAAGAAAGCGCTGGTATGACATGAAAACAGGAGCTTTGAAAAGGAAGAGCCCTAGTCAAAGGTGTATCAACGAAGGACCTCGAGCCATGAACACAGCCTTGCTGGTTTCCACCATGTACAGGGAAGGAAATAGATGCCAATGTGAGAACACAGAGGCTAATAATGACAGGAAAAAAAGGTAGAGGAGACAAGGGACTGTGTAGGCTTAGCTGGTGGGGCATTGAATATGGTGACAGGGGGCATCGAAAGACAAGAACGGATGGGAGAAAACTGGGTAGTAACGATCAGGATATTCGGCGCCAAGATCATGACTGGTGCGAACTAAGAATGAGAACATGACGAGGAAAGGACAAGAGAGAAAGTCAGAGTATGCAAGGTATGCAATAGATGTGGTGGCTCTGAACCCAACGCCGAGAAACACGGATAGATCGCGCGGTCGGGGGGCGCCTCGAATAGCAGATGAGGCCCAGAGTACAAGAAGATATCAGGTCGTCATGAGGAGGAAAGGAGAATCATCGGGAAGGAAGAGGGTCATGCTGGGCTACCTTGGTCTAAGGCGCCAACTTTTAAGAAACGAGGTCGTTAATTGGGGTAGAAGAAGAGGAGCGCAAACATGTTGCCAGGACACATTCACTTGTCCACCTTTTGCCAGCCGTTGAGATAGGCCATCAAACCAACGCCAAGGAGGACCACCCCAAGCATGGATGCATAAGGGCCTGCCTCTTGTAGGTAGTGGCGTCGTTGCCGTTGTGCAATTGCCGTGCTTGCCGCATCCATCTCGGGTCTCTTGGAAGCAGACTCAAAGCATTCCACTGATGAGTCGCCCGTCTTGGACCCCACTGCACCATTCTCAACCAAATCTGCGTTGTCGGAGATGATCTTGCTCGAATCATGAGCCTGGGCGTGGGATTTGCTATCGGTGACAGCCGACGAGGCCTTCTCGGCGCGTTCCTTGCGAATGGTCTCAATCATCTCCGCCAACGACTGGCGCAATCCGACATTCTCATTATCGGTTTTCTCTGCGCGCTCCTTGAAAGCAGCCATCTGCTTACTCATCTCATCCATCTGCTCCATCACTGACTCGAGTCGACGCTGGAGTTGCGCCTCGGTGGAAAGCTCTGCCTTTTCAGAATCCGAGGCCACAGGAACCTCCGAGGGCAGGATGGATCCGTTGATCTGGACAGATATTTCTGGCATATCATGCTCTTGGTCAACCAAGGATTCCTGGGTCAAAGAGGCGGCAACATCATGCTCTGTCGAAACGACCACATTCTCCATCTTCTCTGAGAGAGATGTCATCTCCAGCTTCTTGACCTTCTCTTCCGCAGACTCACGAGCAGCCTTCTCCTGGCGAAGAAGGTCTTCAAGCTCCTTAATCCGAGTTCCCTGTGTCTCAAGTTCCCGCTTGGTTGTGGACAGGCTCTCGAGGAGAGCAAGAATCTGACTGGAATCTCGAGAGATAGGAGAGTTTGATGAGGCCGATCTTGGCTTATCAGTGTCGCTGCGCTTCAGGGGCGAGAAGCCGTCTGGCCCACCGCGTGGTGGCGCATCTGGCTTCTCTGGAAGAGGTTGCTGGGGAGGAGGAGCAGGCGGTTCAGAGAACCTGGAGAAGGAGTCGACGCGAGGCATTTTCGGGCGACCGTTTAACTGACGAGGGCCACTGCTCTCAAGAGGAGAAGGCTTGCTAGCCTTTTCCTTCTCGGCATAACCAGGCTTTATCATCGCGCTTAGGAATTCATCTGTTTGACGAAGGTCCAGAGACTGTTGCTTGGCTTGTTTCAGCTCGCTCTGTGGGGGTGTCAGTTAGCATATAGAAGCAATTTGAGTGTGCGACCAGCGGAACTCACAGTGACTCTCTTAACGACCTGTTCAACAGAGATGGGTGAGTTCCAGTAGTTCATTTGGCGCTGCTGGTGCATAGCGTTGATGTGGTTAGTAGCGTTGCTTTGGGCGCTGCGATTGCTTGCGTTGCTACCGGAGCGTCCTCTCAGGTGAGAAAGTGGCTGGCTAAGAGGTGAGGGTAGCAAACCCCCACCTGAGGCGGGATCCAAATCTCCAAAGTTGAGGTCCAGGATATTGGGCGTTGTTCCATAAAGACCAGCATGCTCAACCTTTGCTGAAACTTTGTGATGAACGATGGTGTTTTGATCTTCACTGACAATATCAATTCCCAGTTCCAAAGTATCATTCTCCCGCAGCTCGTGTGGTTCAGACTCTCGGTTTTCAAGCGACAACCGGTGGCCATTGACAAATGTGCCGTTTGATGACTTAACATCGCGAATCCAAATCTTGCCGGTCTTATCGGCCCAGATTTCAGCATGCTGGCGAGAGAGAACCTTGGAATCAAAGAACCCATTGACTGGGGTGGGTACTGTCTTTGCATTGGTTTGACGGCCAATTCGCAGGACTTCCGGGTAAAATGGTACATTAATTTGTTTCTTTTCAAAGGTACCATTCATGGGTGTAAGGGCCAAAATCGCAGGTGGTTCTGCAGACTGCCCGTTCGTCTGTCTAACACAATTCTGTTGAGAAGATTGCAGCATGTGCTGTGAGGGAACAATGTTCGAAGGCTGATGCATGGCGGACATGGTTGACGAGGCCGTAGGTCCAGATGAGAAAGCAGGGACAGCCTGTGATCGAGTGTTCGTCAATCCAGCGACAGGCTCAGCCTTCGAGCTTGGCCAAGGATTCCGAATAGGCTTCTTCTTTGACGACCAGGTACTGGTTTCAGAATTGGAACTCTGTCCAGCAGGGGTATCTTGTGAGCCACTCGTAGCTACGACCGTAGAGGTCGAAGAGTTTGAGCTCACTGAGGACGAAGAGTTGGAACGTTGAACGCTTTTGCGAGGCATGAACATCCGTGACACTTCTTCCGCATTCACTGAAGAGAGGGCTCCTTGTCCTCCGTTGCCGGTGTTATACCATCCCAAGCGAGACCCCGATTGCACACTAGGCGGAGATGCCACAGCAGTCATGGAGAAGGTTGCCTTGGATTGATAGAGCACAATGGTATCTCTGAGCGGGAATCAACGGTCACGAATTGGGAGAGCCTTGATACCAGGCCCTCCAGATGAGCCGAGCGAAGATCCGATGCAGTATTTTCGTCGAAATTCGATGGTGATTTATGAACGGGAAGGGATGCGATGCGCGTAGGAGGGCTCTTGTTGTTGGTGGACGGCCGGCTAATTCAGAACGGTCGCGTTAGCGCTGTTCGGTCGGCAGCCAAACAATTTATCCAGGCCCCAGGCGCGAAGACCTGAATTAGAGCCATCAGACTGTTAGAAATATGTTGATAGATGCCAAGCTTACCCGTGAATCGTAGATTCAAGGAGATCCAGTCGCAATCTGGGGCCGAAAGTCAGTGCTCCAGACCAGGGAGGCGTGTGAGGTCTTGCCGAAACGTGAGCAGCGACCGATGTCTCACACCGTCCCAGGGCAATGAATGAAGCACGAGACGGACTGCGGCCTTGCCACAGGCTCAAAGCCACCCTAACAGCGATGTAACGAGGGTAGAATCAAAGGTCCGGGATGGTCGGCCATACAGGAAATCGCCCAAGGAGATGAGGGTGGTCTGGTCCCTGCTCCCTTGACGCCTCCAGTCAATCATGGTCACGTGCATTATCAGCACGAGTCAATGCGCCGTTACAGTCACGTGAGAAGGCGGTGAGATCCCTAGCGGAGAAGGAGGTTCTGTGATGATGCGCTCGAGCAAAAAGCATCTGTTGTCGATCGAGAGTATCATCGAAGCACATAGGTGGGTTCTGTTCTGCTCTACCTGGTTAGCAGAGGTACTGACTTTGCAATTCTGATACAGAGCTTCAAATATCCATCCAAAATGCCCGTTGTTGCAGCTCCTCCCGCAGGGGGCCCTGTCGGTCCCTCGACCTTCGACAAGAGTATGTTGTCAGCTGAATTAGCGTCTGGGGCTGCTCAGATTCCGGTATGAGAGACCAAATGTGCTGACAATGGATTAGTGAAAATGGGTGCTATGATGGGATCCAGTACGTGACAGCTGGACAGACTAGTCCAACGTGAAACTTCAAAGACTTCTACAAGAGCTCCTGCTAATGCGACACCAACGAATAGCTGTCGGTGGAATCATGGGCTTCATTATCGGTACGTTGCATATAAAACCAGAAGTCTATGAAGCTTTGAGTCATGCCAGCTAATTAATCGCAGGAACTGTGACTATCTTCCAGTACGGCGCAGGCCCTAACGGTGTTATGCGCACTCTGGGCAAGTATATGCTCGGCTCTGGTGCCACTTTCGGGTATTTCCATCGTCTTCTCCAACACTTCCTCTATCCCGAGTATGGCAAGCTAATCAAGGCTTCGTCTTGACGTCTAGACTCTTCATGTCCATCGGCAGCGTCATCCGTACTGAAGGACCCCACAACGATGCCTGGCTCCGCGCTCGAGGCCCGCCTATGATGCTCCCTCGCCAGACCCCTTTGCGCCAGGTGCGCCAATAAGCTCGTCACTCTCCGGTATCTCTGAAGGGTCGTCCGAGAAGATATGCGACATGACCAAATCGAAGGGGGCGGTTCTTGTACGATAATCAATTCTCTTCTGAGCGTATTGACAGACCTGAGGCTGAGGAATCGCATGGTTGAAAGGCTACAAGGAGGTGGTTCTGCAGTTGGGATGGAAAGTCCAACACTCAGTCCTACAATGTATATATGCCAGTGACCTTCTGGGGTGGGTAGGTGCTAATTCCTCCGCCCCAGGTGCTGTCGACGATACACTTGCATCTGTTCATCATCGATATCATGATACTCAGGCTGCCTTCATCTTGCTCATTAGTAGAAGTGAAGTGACCCATTAGCCAAAACACACAGAATGTGTGCTGAACTTTGGCCTGGGCGTGTATAACTACCAACTAAATATTATTGCAATTATCGCTAATAAAGCCATATCTCCTCGTAGAGTTCGCCGTTCTCAATCCACAAGATGATCCCAGTCTCCGTTCAATTAGGACTAGCGTAAAGCTTGCTATGAGCACAGAATACATTATCAAAAGCTCCTTCTGATCGGAATCCACTGTTGGTATTTTGACGAAGAACTCAATCAGCTCCGACTTCTACCCATCTGGGTGAAGGAATGCATCACCATAATCAGTTCTGGCATTGCACAAAAGCTTGATGGAACCAATCAGGACATTGGAGCCGAGAGGCTTCGGAACCTCTGACCCTCCCGAATTTGCGTGATCTAAGCAAGCATGAATATTTTGTTACAAGAGTCTTTTGACAACCTGGGTATATTGGTAGCCATATGAAGATCTGTCTACCAGGGGACCCTGTATGAATGCGTCCTTTCGGGGAGGAGGTGAAGAAATATCCTGCCTGGAGATATCGATCCAGATCAACAGACTCTATATACATATAGCTTATTTCATTTCCACCGCAAATTTTCTGTACAGTGATAAGGCTGCTTATCTACTCCAGAGCATCACCTATGGATTTAGGCACTTCCCTGTCTTATGGTGTAAAGCGATAGAAAAGACCATGTGATGGTTGGCGGAGGCTTCACTCCTGGGAGCTCCTAAGCTAGACTGGAAACGACAACCAAAGCACACCCAAACGTGAACCTAAGATGGCCATTGCGGCAAGAATTATTGCCATGATCCAAGATAGTGGTGTCAGAAACAAGATGTACGAAATATAAAGTAAGATCAGGTCAACGCTAAAGAGAATAGCTAGTAAAAATGAATCTCAACCTATGCCCAATACTACACCTTATTTGCTCTATCGGGAGTATAAATCGAATAAGAGGGTTAAACACCCAGCACATCTGGTCTATCTTAATGGAAAACGCAGCGAGATTAGCCAACAGTCAGAGGGATAACCAAAGCTAGACAAAAGCAAAACGTTACCCTTTCTAGCCTTTTTAGGCTCTGAAATCTTCGCATTCGAGAAATTATTGACCTGTCGAGCTGCTGGCGATAATAGGACTTATGTTCTAGTCGTCTCTCTTGCTTCAGGCTTTCCATATTTGAGGTATAGAAACTGGATTCCTAGTTCTCACTAAACATCGTGCAGGAATAGTGTGGTAATGGTGAAACATCAATCAATCTTTATATGGATCTGCTATGTGTCTGAATCTGCTCGGAGACTCCCGGTCTGATAAAGTTGACGCCAGAGCCAGAAATAGTCTTGGTATCTAGTTTGTTTGATCTTAATGGAGACCCTAGGAGCTCAAACATGGCGCAAATAGCTTGTTTGAGTAGACTCTGAAACTCTATAGCTCAGTATGGTAACTGTCGCCGGTCAAGTCATAGTGATTGTTCTTCAAGCTATCACGTCAGCATAGAAGTTTCATGAAGAGAAGCATTTGCGGAAGATGCGCTGTCCGTCCCAGTCACCTTCTAACGCGGCGACGATCTTGCCTATATGGACAAGGGATGCAATTGAACACTTATGTATGCAATTAGCGCATAAAAAGGGATAGCTGTATGTAGCTAGCTAGTTCATAGCTCATACTACTGTTGGTACTCCGTACTGTACGGTAGATCCTTAGGTCATATTCGAAGGGGTTTACGCCGACCTCGGCTTGTCCATTTCCACGGTGGTACTGCTGTCATTGCACTATCATTCCGATTCCCAGAGTTTGGACAATGACCGCCTTTGCCAGCTGCTTGTGCAACCAGCGCATTTGTTGTCTATGAATCAGTAGATTCAATCACCTTGAGCCTGACCCGGCCGGGAATCCCTCTGAATGTTCGGGCTTGGAGAACCAGCGGTGACTGGCGTGATGTGTCACCAATAAACATCGGCCAGCGATCATCCTTCCCTTTCCGACCCAGCGGAGTAGACATTTTGTTTGCCCCGTCGGGCCTCGGGTGCAAGGACGGGCTCGCAGCCAAATGGACCTTTGAGTTTTGAAATCTGATAGTATGCATGTCTGCTGGGCCGCTGGCAGCCAATTCATCTCAGGCTGCAAACTGACTTTGCTTTGAAAACTCTACGTGGTCGGAGGCAGTCACCTCTCGAATGTTCGCGTTCATTTCGCGTGGCTCACCGTTGAAGTTTCTGCAAGGAGAACCATAGGGCCAAGCGGGACTGTCAGTCAAGTTCTCGAACGTCGCAGACTCACAACAGAGCGCTGATAATCCGCAAAGAGAAGGCGAGAGGATCGATCGTGAAGTGTTATGGTGTGGATCGGCTTTTGATGGTTCCCATGGGTCTTGTCAGGCACAGGCACATGAGTCGCTTGAACTCGGTTGGGTTTCCCGCCAAGGCGGGGTTCCTGGACAGTCAAATTCCGCCATGAGTGGCCCCTCGTGCAAATTCTTCTTCTCGTGTTCAGTGGACACTGGACAGAGGGCGACAATGTGGTCTGGTGGGTGAGTGACCGTATGGACATGTCGGGCAGCCGCCGAATGAGGCAACAAGAGAACCCAAATTCCGATGCAATCTCGGTTACTTCACCCCGTCAGCCAATCCGCTCGCCCCCGGTCAAGTCCCCAGTGACGAAGTGACGGATGTGGCCACACTGGTGACTGGCCAGGCTCCATGTCCATCCTGGAAAAATCGCCAACGCTGCTTACACCACTCAAGGACGAATCATAACCAGCCAGCCCTGAGAGATCCGTGCTGTCCGTTCGTTCCTGCATTCATGACGCCAGGGGTCACACAGCTGTCGGGAGAAAAAAAATACACTGGAATATCAACACCAAACCCATCAGAATGCTGCCATGGAGACACTGCTGCTGCATATCTGCTGTTCAGCGAGCATCGTCATTAAAGAGAAACCACGAGCGCGTATGAAAACACGACCCGATACCTGGATGGTTTCAGCGGGGGGCCAGGTGGCTTCCTCGTTCAACCGTTGGATCCAAGTCGCCCCCATTTCCGCCTCTCTAGTCTACTTTCGGTATGTAAAGTTACTGGCGACTGGCGACTGGCGACACCCCTCGATGGCCCCCGATGGCATCTTCCAGGGGTGGCGAAAGAATCTCGTATTGCGCCTGGAAAAACAAAGCGCTGTCACAAATGACTACCCATCGAGTTTTCCGACTGCTTGCGGGTACTTTGGGTGCAAGTACTCCGTCCAAGACAAAGTACTCTGATCTGCAGATGGCCCTGGGATCGTCTCCAATAATCGTTGGGTGATATATGGTCATCATACAGCATTGAGAGATTATGCTGCGGTACCTGAAGCGGAAGCCCCCTTCCGCTCCCCTCGCATAACGAGTTGTTATGAGTTTCAACTTCTCCGGGGAGACGACGAACAAAGGTTTTTGGCAGCAGTTGGTTGTTGACAAGTTGACTCCATCGTTAGGGTTGTGAACTTGTGATTGCTCCTCCAGTCTCCATAGTTCGATTTTTGGCCCGGCCCTATTTCGGATAGTCCCAGGAACGGTCTCTTCATCGGTCCAATAGGAGGCCCATCTGACCCCCCAACTCGACTAGCGGCAATAATTTTAATAATCCTAATAATTTAAATCAGAAAAGCCAAAAAATCAATAAAGGCAAAAAGGAACGAGAAAGTCGAAATATCCACCGGACGAGGGGACCCTGAATGGATGGATCATGGATGTGCCTTTCCCCAGGTTGGCGGCCAATCTCGCGTGCCTGAGAATTTGATTTCGACGGGGGGCCACTGGGCGCATACATACCACTCTGACTCGCCCTGTCATACTTCTTCCTTGACCTTCCCTGTTCCTGTTAGGCTTTTACCGAAAGAAAACTCTTCTCTTCACCCCAGTCACTCATTCGGACGTACTTCTTGTACCTGGACCCTTGTCACTCGTTTATACCCCTTCATCCTCCCTCAGTTTGAAGCCCACACTCCTTCTACGCTCTCTACGCTCTTTACCCACTTCAATCTTGGTCTTTGAGTCTCACTCATTTGTGCTCAAAGCCTCACCTACTCTCGATTCTACTCTTCTACGACGATTGCATCGCCGTCTACTTTCTCTACTACGCATTCGCGCCTTCACTCGCAGTGACTCGGTTCATCGCCAGACTACTACGCTTGTCATCGATACTTCAAGATATCCTTGCACACCCAATCTCACCCTCGTCACCATACGACTCTGATATCTCATTGATCTCATTCTTCAATCAACTAAACCAACAAACGACAAAATGAAGTTCAGCACCATTGTCTCTCTTCTCTGCATCGCCGTCGCCCCGGTCATGGCCTCGGAAAATGTCACCTCTGTTTCGACTACGACCATTACCAAGACCCTGGTTCGCGTCACCTCGGTCACTGCCACCCCCAGCTCCAGCGCTACTCTGGTGTCCGTGTCCGCGTCCGCGACTGCGGCTTCTACTCCTTTGGTCTCCTCTTCCACCTCGACCCCGGCTGCCGCCTCTCCCACCAAGACTGGCGGCGCTGTCGCTCTCGGCGCTGGCATGCCGGCTGCTCTGGTTGCTGGATCCTTCGCGCTGATTATGGGCGCTGCCCTGTAATCGCGAACGCGATCAATTGAGGTAGCCATTGAGACCAGGCAGACCCTCAACAAGTCACAGGTGGGCTGCTGCCTTGCAAATACCGCAGCTCGCCAATGCTCACCATGTCTGCCTGGACTACTCTCAAGACTACCTTCAGTTCCTGCCGTTCATCTCCAGCAGAGCCGGGGTTTACCGTTTTATTCTGAACTGATTAATTTCTCTTCTCTTCTTTTCCATTTTTATGATTCCTCGTGGTTAGCTGGAGAACCCTTTTCGGAGAGGATTGACGGCCCTTTTTTTTTCTTAACGCATTTCACACTTCCAAATACCCCCTTTACGATTTCTGTGGACACGAGTTGATGTTGAATTTACCTTTCTTCTTCTACAAACCCCCTTTTTTTTTTTTTTTACCAATTTCACTTCTTCTGTTCATATAGTGTTTCTGTGGAGGTTGTTTTTCGGGGATCTACAGCAAAGAAGGACTGGCCATACCTACTACTGTCTGGGTTGGTACAGTCGGGATGTGAATATCAATTTGAATCCATTTGCTGAAGAGCTCCACTCGACTAATCCACCGGGCATCAATTGACACCTTTATTTTTCGGTCCAGAATGCGATCAACGGTTCCAAATGGCCAGAATGTAGATTTTAAATGTAGCGAAGATCATGTCGATCGAACATTCCCGTGGAATGTGGATCAATGACCATCATACCATGATCCATCCGCTTCTCCCGCTTGAAATGGCCGTGCGCCCACGCGTCCGCCACTTTGGGCAGTCTGTCGTTTGATCGGATCTTATCTCTTGGTATCTGACATTTTATCTGAATAATCTTCACATTTTCTTCTTTTCTACTTCTTCTCTTTCCCCGCGCTGCCTGGAGGGACTCAATTGTTTTCAATTGATATACCCGAGATCTGTCTCCCTCCAGAGCGCCCTTGTCGCGTCTGTGTTGACACTACTTTCACCCCGCGGGCTCCACAACGCGTCGCGACCCCTTCTGGTCCAAAGGCCAAACACACCTCAATTGCGCCTTCGGATAAGCTCAAAGGGACACACGGACAAGGAATAACTCGTCGCCCCCCCTTGCGACACCCGTTTCTCGCAAATGGACAACGAGGTCCCCCTCCCCCCACCACGGCGGATTCGACACCGGTCGCCATCCCGCCTCTCCCCCGCGGGCTCGGTCGCATCGTCCTTCCGCAGGTCGCGCCGGCTATCGCGCTTCGACGATCGCTCCAGCCAGCCATCAAGTGATCCGGCGCTGTTCTCGAGTGATGACATTCCCGCGTCCGGACTGGAGAATTACCATGCGCCGGTAGCGGGCGCTGGGCGCAAGCGTCGATACCGTGGGACTTGGTGGGGAGAACAGGTTGCGGATCCGAAGCGGAAGAGGGCTGATTTTAAGGAGAAGCGTCATGTTGATAGTGGTGTTTGGATGGGGAGTGATGAATCTATCGCGGAGAGTTCTTTGCCGTCGGAAGATGCGTCGAATTGGGGTGAGGATCTCCTGAAGACGGTACTGGATCCGAGGGCGCCGAGTAAAGTCGTCAATGCGCCTTCGCTTGTTAAACCGTCTGATATCGCATCAATTCCTGTGCAGCCGAGGCCGGTCGTTTTGCAAGGTCCGGTTGAGACGGATGAACACAAGTATGCGAAAGCCGTGATCAATGAATGTCTGGAGAAGGGTGATGATAGCGTTGATCTTGGGTAAGAGCTTCTCCGGCGTGAAACGGATGATACACGAAGATTGAGTTTCTAATCATCATAATTATAGGAACATTAATATGAGGGTTATCCCTCCAGGTCTATTGCGACCTTTACAACATCTTACCAAACTACCGTCTCTGCATGAGGCGCCAGTATCTGAAAACGCTTATTTCTCGCTTCAACCATTCCTCCGAATCTATCTCTCCAACAACTCCCTTACTACACTTTATACTAGCGAGATCTTTGATCTCAAAGATCTCAAGGTCCTCAGCTTGCGGAACAACAAGCTCACGCGGATCCCGGAAGCTATCCGCAAATTAACTGCGCTGCAAGTCCTCAATGTTTCTATGAATCGACTCGATGAACTCCCGTGGGATCTCATATGGTTGTTGCAACAAGGAGAGTTGAAACATTTCACCGCCCATCCAAACCCATTCCCGTCAATCGATGAGTCTGGACCGGTTGAATGGCACTGTGAATTTGACAAAGCCAACGACGATAAAGACGGAGATTCAGATGAAGCGGACGTTCCAGAAACAACTCCCATCCCAAAATTCACCGACTATGAAGGCACACCTCCCGAAGATGCACGGAAACCCATCCACGTCGCAACAGGACCAGTGACCCGCCTAGACATGGAAGGCCGACCCCTCGAGTCAAATACCCCATTCACCACACCCTCCACCTCCCAACCCGCATCCAGAGCCCCCTCCCTCCGCGAAGTCTCTCTCCGCGCGATCTCCAAACTCCCAGGCATCGACCAACTCACCGATCTTGAACTCGACGAGTTCCCCGCGCTCGTCATCCCCTTGATCTCGCTGGCGCGACAAGCCCGGCAGGAAGGCGCACAACATTGTTCAATCTGTCAGCGGGAGTTTATCGTTCCTCGTGCTAGGTGGACGGAGTGGTGGGATTGTACTCCTCATGAGAATGGTATGAAGGGGCCTCGGGGTTCGGGGGAGCAGCTTAGACCGCTGCCTTTTAAGCGGGTTAGCTGTAGCTGGGCTTGTGTGCCCGGTGGGCAGCCTGTAGAATAGTTTTGTTTGTTGGGCTTTTTGGGCGGAAAAGGGCCTTGTATATGGTTTACTTGTATTTATTAGATTTCGGTGTTTTTATAGCTTGTTAGAGCTTATAGCCATCATGGACATATGGTTATGGATATTCATTGTGTTCGATTCTCTGGGGCTTGATCCGACAGTTATCAATAGTGTGTGGTATCAATGGTAGGTTGAATGGTATTCAGTCCGGGAGTGGTCCCTTGTTGTGTGGGGCCTTAGCAATACAAGCATTGCCGGTTCTCTCTTAAGAAGAGGTGCTCGGATATCGTGGAACTGGAGACGATTGTGAAGCCGTCTTAGGTAAGACAAAAGCATCAGCTCCATGTACCCCATGGTCCATCCGGGAAGTCAACTGGGCTCCATGAGCCCTCCAGTGGTGACACTTTTTTCCGGTATCACTGTGATTTTGGTGCCGATTGTATCCTTTGCCGATTAGTCCGGAGCTGTGGTTGCATGTCGTCTGTAGAGTCTGCTGGCATCGATGAGGGTATCGCAACGGCTCTGTTAAGGTGTCGTTGAGGATAATCGCATTGCTTCATAAAGCGTATTCCTTCATGGACACGATGGTATGCGTAAAATGTTTTTTGCGGTCCGCAACGAGCTTCACTTGAGGCTTACAGCCACCTCGACCATCTTGACCCATCGAGTTCGGGACTCCGGGAGCTCAGTGTCTTCAGAGATCGCCGAGTCTGGACGCTTCTTCTTTTTCTTCGCAACGCTTTTTGATGCAGCGGTTTGCGAATCGGCCTTCTCTTCAGCGTTCTTTGGGGCACCCTGCTGCCCGTTTTGTTGCGTTCCCTCCTCACGTTGTTGTTTCTGTAGTTCCCGCTCCTTCTTTTCTTCATCCTCAACAACATCATCGACAACAAGTACACTCCCAGTTTTCACCCGGACAGTATACTCGGCCTCTTTCTCTTCGAACCACTTGCCCACGTTCAGCGCCTTCTCAATAGCACGCCCGGCAGCCTTCACAAACACCTCTTCTCGCTTCTCAGCGACTTTGGCGAGCTCCGCAAGCTTCTGCTGTTCCGTCTTCCGGCTATCCCCGAGACTGATATTGGCCGTGGCGCGTTTCTCAGCTTGGCGAAGCAATTTCTGGACGCGCTTCACGGCACTCATGAAGGGTGTGCCGCTGGATACGTAGACAACCTTGGGTACCGAGGCACCGGCGTAGGGGGAGGCAACTGGCGCATGAGGAATGGGCCGCTTTTCAACCTTTGCATCTGTAGATTCCGGCTGTTAGACTTTTTGCGCGTGTTCATCGTCGAGCATCTCGGCGGTGATCCTGGAGGTAGAAATCGGGGCGCAAAACGCACATTTTGGAAGCTTGACAAGATTCTGGTTCTTCTTCTCAAATTGGAGCTTTCGCTCCAAGGGTCCGTTTCCCATGGTCAGATCTTTGTTGTTTCTCGCTTCGTTCCTCTGGAGCTGTTTGGGGTGGAAGTCGCGAAAGTCGCTGATCGTCATATCTTTTCTGCCGGGCGGTGTAGATGTACAGTCAGCATTCATTAGTATTTGGAACATGGTACCTGCCCCACTTATCATTTTTCTAGTGGTCAGAAGTACTGTGTTCCAAATACTAATGAACGGCCACTGTATGTGATCGGCATGAAGCTGTGAAGTCCGCAGATCAAGTGATTAGATTGTATACACCAGGGCTGAAATTTAGTGGAGAGCCGTTTATTCAATGCATACTGAGCATCGATATTTATCTAATTTGATTGTTGCTGAGATGGCTCATTGAAATCGCAAAAATCAGGTGGCTATCTGGACAACTGAGAGGGCGGGGTGGTCCTGCCAGCAATGCACCAAACATGGGAAACAGAAACAGTGCTCCTTGGGCTCCACTGGAAACACCCGGATCTCGCAAGGAACGAGCATTCAACCAAGACAAAAAGAACAGCCAGTTCAGGCATTATTTTTGGACGACGTCTTGCAAGATGTTACCGTCGATATTCGAGACCACCTGGTGGAACTCTACCTACGGTACATCCACGATGAACCACACACATTGTTTAATCCTGGCTTGCTAAGGGAGCAAATGAAAACCGGTACTTTTACGAAGGCAGTGCTATATGGAATTATGGCGATGGCAGCTCGGTAAGTCCAAGGAAATATGAAGAAATTCGCTTTGCTGGAATCATGGCTCATTCTTCGTTCTCTCGAAAGGTTCTCCGACGAGGAGGATATTCGTCAGAAGACGAAAACATTCTTCTCAAAGGCGAAGTGCCTTTTGAAGATGGATGTTGATAATGTATGCCTTGATACTATCCACGCTAGTATTTTGGTGGGCAATTTGTGCGGTGCAGAGGGAGACTCTCTATCAGAAGGTCTATTCTATGGCAAGTACTCTTTTGCAAGAGACTGCCTTTGAAATTATTTGTCTAACCCATTGCAGGCATTGCGTTCCAAATGGCAAATATCCTCCATTTACCGACTTCAGACAACAGTGAAGACGCTATCACTCAGGAGATCAAGGTGAGAACGTGGTGGTCTCTCTATATGATCGATCAGTGGTCCTCTGCCGGCCTGGACCTGAACAAACAAATGCACGATGATCATCATCGCTTGCCCATACTCGAGACTATATTCTGGTCTCTAAAACCAGGGCAAGCAATTGGTCAGGATGATCAACCTAGTCTAGGTCTATGGGGGTACATGGTCATTGTCGTCAGAGTATTCGGCAAAATTAAAGACCTCCACCAGAAGCTCTCAGATGGACTCTTAGATGAGCACCACGCGGAGCTGATCACTCTTGAAGCTTTTGAACAAGGAATTTCACTCGACCTTCATTTTACTGTGCACAACTTGAAGGAGCATGCCAGAGTGGGCCTAGGACAGGCCTTTGTAGCCTTTCATCTGGGGCATCATCACTATGCCACCTTGTTATATTTCCCTTTCTTCGACATTGAGCTCTCTCAGACACGCATTCGAGCCTTGTTCGTGTTCCGATGCATGCACATGCCACAATCTTTAGTGATCTACTGAGAACTTCTCATCAAACCCCGGATTTCGAGGCGGTATATCTCATTGTGGCACACATGACTGCAGTGTCCTCCGCGGCCCTTCTGCATACATTGCTGTTCGGAGATCAGCATGGAATCTTTGATGCGAGAGATCAACTTTGTTCGAATTTTGAAATACTGCTCAAGCTCAAACCATATTGGCCGGGGGTCGACCTCATGGTGAGTTGTGAAATCTGACAGGCTGATCCGATATCAGAAGCTAATTATCACAGATGGACCGATTATTTACATTTCAAAAATTTTGCATGCGCTCAATGGACAAAACATATACCATGGACCGATGGAGAGTCAACTTCCTTCTCCAGCACGCGTTACCTATCGATGGAGAGCCAGAGGCACCGGCCACATCTGACCTCGAGGAACGTGGGAAGGTTACGAACGATGCCCTATCGATCCTGCGCCCAGCAATACAGTAACTCAAAACGTACAAGTTTGGCATCACGCCTCCACAGCCTTTGCCTCTTGATGAACCGACGGCCGTTCGTTTTCTGCAACCTTGGTTTGATCGCCATCAACAAGGAGGCAATTTCCTCCAGCATTGGACCTTTCGTCTCTACGAAGAGAAACCACAAATAAAGGCACTAGTGCAAAAGGATGATAATATAAAAAGGCCGAGGCTAATCGCACGACAACTTGTGCTTTCACACGATACACTATCCATTTTCGGATATAGGAAGGAAACGGTACACTGGATCCTTGATGTCTAGACTAGCGAAATAGTTTTACAACACTTTAACTTTCCCTTCAATAAAAGATCTTTTTAAATGTCTTTTGAACCGTCTTTCTCAATAGCTAAAGTAAAAGGGTTAGTAGGTATTATGAGGATATCTAGGCAGTCGATGTACCTGTTAATCCATCCACCATATTCAAAAATGGAATATTCCGTTGCGCGAAAGCACAAGTTGGTGTGTGATTAGACTCAGCCTATAAAACATAAGTAAAATCGCCATTGCAGTTGGTGGGGTAAAATTGAGTTGATTCCTGGGACTATCCTAGTCGAACATAAATCCGGTACATTACCCGACTAAAAATGCACCATGAGCAACATTCTTAGTCTATACGGTCCTTTATTGTCCCAACACATCGTGAGTAATGGTAATGACTAACTAAGCGCTCGGTGCGTGATATCTGCACTCCCCAATCAAGAACGTAAGCTCGGCGAATTCTTGAGGGTCTTTCGAAGGCTCTGAGGGGGTCATTCCTGGCAGGAAGAGTCTTCCGAAGCCTCCAAATTCCTTTCGGAAGGAATAAAACGGGCAGACTCGAGCACATACTGCTGAATGCGAGCGTTTTGGGGACCCGTCTTGGGAGGCTGGGGGTCCATAATCCCCACTTCTAGGGCAGTACCAGCGTCAATGTCTTCAGCTTGGAGGCTCGCCTCCCCAAATGTCTGGGTTGTCGTGATTTGCTCTGGAACTTCGCAGCTAGAGACACAGCGACTAAGTACTTTGAGGGTCGAGCTGTGGAGGTATTCACCTCCAGATGGCCAGAACTTCCTCGTCTTTATCGGAATTGTGATTTTGTCTTCGCCACGCCTTTTAGCGTTTAGGTATAAAATCACAAACCGGAAATAAAGATACCGGCGTCGAGGCCGGTTCTCGTTCAGGAAACTTAGCTGTCGCTCATGCAAGTCCTATTAAAAGTAAGTGAGAAGCTCGGAGGACTTAGTGGATATCAAAGACTAACCTTAACTCTGATAATAGAGTCCTTGCCGCGGTAAACAACAAGATCACTGTCCTTTGACCGGTCCAGTACCAAGCATCTCCACGTTGTCGGGGCGGTAAAGTCCCCGGAAGAGGGGACTGTCACAATAGTGCCTTCGTTCAGTAGGCCTTCGATGTTCTAATGGAGAAATACCGCTAAGGTCCGACGGCTTGTTAGCTCTAAAGCTGGCTTAGGATTATATGTCACTCACCGTTTTGAGAATTGGAGAGAACCTCATCGTCATCACCAAAGATATGGGCAACGTGGTTCTCATGGAGGCTTGTAGGCACAATATGGGCTGCCTTAGCCACCGTGGCCTCTATCCAATCCCCGATGATATGGTACCAAGAGTAGTCCTTGCTAGGACGTTGGGATTTGATGTCGTAATAGTCGCCCACAGCGACCTTGAACCTATTCTTGTTGGGTACGACGGACTGCTTAGCAGTCGCACTCATCACGCGCGAGAGGATTATATCAGCATATGCTCGCTCGAGAAGGCCCTGGTTGGATGGCTCAGTATGCTGGCGCCGGGTTGCTATCCCCCTCTGTGGGGTCATCCGTAATAGCCTTTCTTTGGCGCTTGAGAACTTGTAGAGTTATATTTGCCGCGGTCAGTCTTCCTAACACGGGGCTTATCAGTTCGGTAAATTCGCTTAGCGGGAGGCACTGCTGGTCCTGGTCCTGGGCCTCGAGAATAGCTTCTTTGACAAGCTCAGCTTAGGTTTTATACTCCATCAGCTGCTCAATCTTAGCTTCTAGGAACTCGGAAGCTGTCGGTTCAAGGGGAAAATTCGAGGCGCTAGATGCTGCACTCGCAGGAGCTGGGGTTGGAGTCATGGGAGGTGTAGACATCGTGAAGGATTTAACATGAAATCGATAGAACAGGGAGAGCTTGGAAGGTAGGGGTGAAAAGCGAGGAAGGTGATAGGATGGATGGAAAGTCATCCTATAGTTATCTCGCCCTTTCCAAACTAGGTAACTACTAAGCCAGATTCGGATAGAATGACGATACACGCCTATTTAGGGGTTACTACCTTCTAGTTAGGATATCCTTATACTAGTTGTTCAAAATTCCGAGTCTAGAAACCAGTAAGAGGGACCAACTAGACATGCTTCAATCACTCTTACTTAAGAGGTCTTTCTAACAGTCTTTTGAATCATCTTTCTTGATAGCCCTAATACCGTCCAAATGGTGATTTCTAAGATAATTTTGAAATGTGTCGGGGTTTCAAACCTATGGAACCCTCCTGTAGGATGTTATAATACTATTACTCCGCTAAACCGGAATAAGGGGTGTATCGTCGAACAGGGCTAGCAATCGCAATTCCCAGATTCGGAAACATCATTCTGGTACCAGCCAACTAATGTCCTTATGCAAAGAAGAAGATGAGAAGCCCAACAAGAGAACAAAAGAGGCATCACCGACTCTGTACCATCTATTTATACTACTGCCAACGTATCCGAACAATGATCTTCCCATCCGACTCCAGGAATCCTCGTGAGGCCCGGTGTGCGGACTGGGCGGACTGACGGTAGTGGCCGCGGGCGTGTAAGTACGTCTGGCGTTTCTGGTATCTCAACAGCCTGCATTTGTTCAAAAACAGGATCCTCTCTTGTAATAAGAGGGCTGTCTAGATCTTCACTTACAATCGTAGGCTGCTGATTGCTGCTATTGTCAAGGGGATCATTTGGCATACCGGGCAAATACCGGTACTCCACGTTCTCCAAGGCGGTTCCAGGTTGCCAGCCGTGCCAACGATGGCAATGAACGGCTAAGGTGAAGAGCTTCTGGAATGTAAAGCCACCAGGCTCCGGGCACACGACTTTAAATCCATCCTTATGGCACAGATACGGGTTTCTTCCCGATTTGGCCAAGCCATATGTGGAGGAATGCGGGTTATCAGCCAATGGTGGTTGTTCATTCCCGCTCATCCTCTTTTGATTCTCCGCGCGGGGGTCGACTCGGTTGAATAACCGTTTGCGGGTTATCTGCCAATCAGCCGGGGTCATTCCCACGAGAAATTCCCTTTTTATACATTCACGTATCCCCCCGGCTAAAGTCGCTTTCCAGAATGGTGTCACCTGCATCGTCATGGTGGGGGTTCGTGAGGGGTCAAGACAACTCGCAAGTATAAGAGATGCCTGGTCATTTGCGGTGCAGTAAGAATAATTACCATTCTCTGTTCACACCTTCTTGTCATTTCTGATAACATATTTCAGCAATGACTCTCTCTCCGACGATACCGCACCTGCGTAAAGCAGGCACGACGCAGCAGCTCGTGGTCAAAGGCCGGCTATTTCTTGCCCTTGGAGCCGAGTTGCAGAACTCCTCGATGACTTCGGCGGAGTACATGGAGCCTGTCTGGCAGAAGTTGGTTGATACCAACATCAACACCGTCTTGGGGTGTGTTACTTGGGAGGATATTGAGCCTGTTGAGGATCAATTCAACTTTGCTGAATTGGACAAGGTTATTCTGGGGGCGAGGAAACATGGACTGCACCTTGTACTGCTGTGGTTTGGCTCGTTCAAGAATGGTACGCTTGTCTTCATTCCCGCATGATCTAAAGTGTATATCTGGCAATCGCTCACCCTTATCAAGGTCTATCTACCTATGTCCCACCATGGGTCAAGACAAACACCCGACGGTTTCCTCGTGCCAAACTGCGGAAGGCTGGCGGTGTCCTCCAGACCGGCGATGTGCTCTCTATTTTCCACGAAGAAGGATGCAAGGCTGATGTGAAGGCTTTTTCACGTCTGTTACAACATGTCAAGGAGTTTGATGGTGAGCACTCGACCGTGGTCATGGTGCAAGTCGAGAACGAGACTGGGCTCCTAGGGGACTCGCGAGATGGCTCCGCTGCTGCGGAGAAGCGATTCAACGAAGCTGTTCCTGAGGATCTGGTACAATTCCTGTCACAGGACTGGGAAAACCTTCACACTGATATCAAGGTCAACTTGAAGCATTTCAAAGCTGAGACGAGTCCCTGTGGAACATGGGAGCAAGTCTTCGGCAAAGCTCCACACACAGATGAACTGTTCATGGCATACCACTATGCCAAATATCTCAACAAAGTTGCGGCTGCTGGAAAGCAAGAATACCCAATCCCCCTATACACCAACGTCTGGCTAAACTGCGTGGGTGACGACAGCGACAATGGATTCCCCGTCGTCGCAGGCGGAGGCGGCTACCCGGGTGATTACCCGTCGGGAGGTGGCACAAGCACCGTCCTCGACGTATGGCAGAAGTTTGCTCCCTCGCTGGATTTCATCGCGCCCGATATCTACCTGAATGACTACACAAGTTCTTGTCGTAAATACCGCCACCGCAACCAGCCGCTTTTCATCCCCGAGCAGCGGCGTGATGAGTACGGCGTGCGGCGCATTTGGACCGCCTATGGCTCGTTCCAGGCCATCGGGGTGTCACCCTTTGGCATTGATACCCTAGAACCAGCGACGAACCCATTCACCAAGCACTACGGTCTGCTCAAGTCCGTCTCCCCGATTATCCTTGATGCCCAGACGCGGCCCGACAGCTCGATCGGATTCTACTTCGACGAGCTTGCCGTCGACGGCACCGACCCGTCAAAGCCGGTCATCAAGCACTGGGCCGGATACGAAATTATCATTGAGCGGTGCTTCGTCTTTGGCAAGCCTGGGCCTGGCGCAGGAATGGTCATCCACCTGGGTGGACCTAAGTTCCTCCTGATCGGATGGGGCTTCCAAGTGCGCGCCCGGTCCCTCTCACCGAGGAGCACGTTTACGGGATTCCTGCGCTTCGAGGAGAAGCAGGTTGTGAATCCGGAGACGGGCGAGCTGCGGAGTCTGCGAACTCTGAATGGGGACGAGACTCGGAGTGGTGTCTATGCTATGATGCCGAATGAGGATCCGGATTATGGGGGGTTCCCGATTTGTGTGACTATCCCTGCGAATACGATGATTGCCGAATTGGAGTTGTACTCGATTGAGGAGGCGGATGATGTATGAGGCGTCTACTGTATGAAGTGAGGTGTATAAAGTTGTTCGACGCTTTGTTTGATGTTGATGAGCGCGGGGGACTTTGGTCTGGATCCGATCCTGATCCTGGGTTTTTACCTTGAACATAGGATTAAACCTTAGGTAGATTACCTCTCGAGATGACTCGTTTATCGCAAACATCCAATCACGACAGTAGCAAAGTACAAAGAAACGAAGCTCGTATCTGGGTATCTCTCGAAGCACATACCTCGCCGTAATATCAACAGAGTCATCTCTTATCAGACTGGAAATTAAGCAACAACCGTAGCATCCTTTGTACGAAACGGACACGACATCCTCCAGGATCAAACATCCCCCAAAAATCAGACTCACATCTGGCACACCGGTCCCCACAACACCGAACACGTCCAATTTAGAACGAATGTCAAAGTACGGAGTCATCAATCCCTTCGTACTTTGTCCACATCCTAACTTAAGGTATGTTACACAGTCAATGAAACCTCAATTTCTCTGCCCTACCGCCAAAAAAGCCACAGGATCATCTTTGCTCCCGAGGAGATGGTTAGTTTGCAAATCATAAATGAATGTAGTACGAAGTACCTGCAAGCAAGCAAGGAAGGAAAACAAAAGGACGAAGGGACGAAAAACAGGGTCTAGAAGTACACACAGACCCCCCGATCGCGATTCGCGACCCAAGAGTTTCCCCTGGGCTACAGCGCGCGATTTCTTGAGTTTGAAGTCTTGCGCAAAGTCTAAGTATAGTTTGTTGGGATTCGGGTACGGCGCCCAGGGAGCAAATGCTAATTGTGGAATGAGAGGACATAGCAATCAATTGTGGGAGCATAGAGTTAATTCTTGACAGAAAAGGCTGTGTCTAAAATCGGATGAAAAGTGTGTATGGATACAGTACTTTTGTCAATTGACTAGCTTTCAGGTTTCAGGATAAGAATTTTTTCTAAATGCCTGCTGGGTTAGTTAATGGAGTACGACCATGTTCACTCGGGGTCAGTCTTCTAGATATCTTCCGAACCCATTCTCGAAAGTTCCCCCAGGCACTGGTGAGATTGCGAATTGGGATATCCTCCGCAATTCAAAAATCTGGCCAGCCACGGTAGCACAAAGGGCTCGGAGGGCCCGAGTAACTGGTTGGATCGCCAACGCTTCGAAGCACAATCAAAAGCACAATCAACGATCATGATGCTATGATCGCCATCTAGCTTGCGCCACGGTATCCCTCATGAAGATAACCGATAACCAACAACAATGACAGACAGGGTCTGACGTATCCGCCCCAGTCCCGAGTCCCGACCGGTTAAGGAAAGGAATAAAATGTCAAATGAAGGAATGCCGATCGTAGTCTGGACTGTTTTCTGAGCACGGCCTGAGGCCCCACGAAGAGCAACCGATCTCTCCCGGTTTGGGAAGGTCGGTTTTTCCGACCCGCAAAAGAGGCTGCCTGGTGGTTTTTTTCTGGTTGGGCTGTCATTTCTTTGTTGTGAGGAGCATTTTGGAGTTCATTCGAATTTGGGAGGGGATTCCTAAAATATGGGATCTGGAGAAAGATTGCAGGGCAATTGAACTCACTGTCATGGGAAGATTTAAGGAGCGAACGGAAAAAGAAAAACGATGCATCGTGGATAACCGGACATCTGAAACGAGTCAACGCAGGTACGGCCTCGGCTCAGGCTGTGCCTGAAAGTACTGAAAGTCTGTCAGTAGTAAGTAGTACTGTACTACGTACCTGACAAGGCCACAGGCGCAGTTTTCGTGGGTCGCGAGCGGGGGTGACACGGCGAGAACCATGGGCGATGGCGCCGGTTGTGGTTGTTTGTTGATCGACGTTAGTACTCAATAGTACGTCCAGTACAGGTCCTGCCGTGCAAAAAGTCCAGAGAGTACCTGTCATGTAGCAGTAAAGAGGATATCTAATTTCTCGAATGTGGTGGTAAATTGATCCTGATTGAATTTGACTCCTCCGAGTTTCTTTGTGCGGCGGAAACGGCGAGGGCGACCCCCGGTGATGCGGGCAGGGGTCCGTCAAGCTGCACAGATTGCGTGGTCCACCCCACACAGATCGAGGGAGGCACCAGTGGCACAGTTTCGCCTCCGTAAAGCCAGGTGACGAATGCCTCCAAAAAAAGACCTCGCCGCAGCAGAGAGTGACCTATATTTGTCTGATACTCGTGGAAGCGAACGAGGTATGCTGGAATAGTGACCTTCTGGAGTGGAAAACAGTGGAGGGAAAAGGCAAATCCTGCATCAGAAGCCCAGCTCCTGTTGCGGTGTTGCGAATCCTCAAAAATCGAGATGTCAGCGTATGGTGTGCACGGCTGACAATCTAGTCAGCGGGTCCCTAGAGGATACGTTATTCCTTGAGACGGGGTTAGTCCCAGGAAGGATTAATCAGTCCGAGGAAGGACAGGAGTCACTGTAGCAGGCTCAAAATTCTGACAGCCTGACACCACCTTCACGGGCTGACAGCCTGACAGGCTCATCTCGAGTTCCATCGACCGGTGCGAGAATTCCCAGGACGCGGACAGGGATACGCTAGCGTGCACCAGGCGTCTTGAACCAAATCCCCGGGCCCCGGACGGCGGACGCAGCGCGAGACACCGGGCACCGCGTTGGACGAGCCTGCGAGGATCGGTTAGCGTGCTGATTGCATGGAAGCCAAGTGGGCCGGAATCGCGGAAGATGCAACGGCTGTCTTTTCCCGGTGTTGGTGGCTCTCTTGACTTTTGGAGGGGCGGCTGAGTACAGAAGGTGGAGCCTCGAAGGTCCAGTACTTACTGTACAAGTCCAAGTATAACGGGTATGGATCCCGTCATGGATGGACTCGATGGAGGAGTCGAATCAGAAGAGTCGAAGAAGGAGAGCAGTGGAGTATGAGATGAGCGACATGAACGAATCGATGGGTCAAGATGGAAGGCGTAAAATGTGTAAAATTGTGAATCAGGAGGAGAAACGGGTGGAAAGAGAAAAAGGATCCACCCGGTGCGGTCCAGACTTCAGAGACTCGGACGGGCTCCCTCGTCCGCTTCGACTTCCACTTCCTCCACTTGTTTATGAGCAACAATCCCACTCCCACTCCCACTCCCACTTTTCACCCCATCTCCGTTTTGTTTATCTCCATCTTTCCATCTCCTCTCCTCCCCTCTCTCTCGTCAACTACTCCTCAATCCTCCTCTCCTTCCACGCACTCTTCTTCGCTATCCCCACTCTCTCGTTCATCCTCCTCCAACACTCCCTTCGTTCCCATCCAACGTGAGACGTGTCTTGCAGTCCATCCTCACGATTTCTTCTCCTCACGATCCTTGAGAGCTAGTCTCCAATTAAAAAACAAACAAACCTGTGTGGCCTCGTTATTTTGCCTTTTTTGCTTAGATCCGATCTTGCAGCCGCGAGGTCCGACCAGCCAACGAGAGTCCCGAACACTACACACCCCTCGCGTCAACATCTTAAACATCTCATACACCTCAGACACTCGCCAAACTACTCAGCTCCTTTTGGTACTTTTTGTACCTCCTCCCTCTCTCTGTTCAGCCACGCACACGCTTGTCTCCTCGCTGCATCTCCGTCGTGTGGCCAGTGTTGCGTGCATCTGATCCGCTCTGATCTCTACGCTTATCCCCGCTCCATCTTGGGTGTTTACCACTTTCTACTTTCCAACACACACTCATTCTCTCTGCTAAAAGTTTCACACACGCCTTCACCCCTTCGGCGTGTTTTGAAATCGTCCCAGCCCTCGGAAGCTTGTCCAGCATTGTTATTTATGCAATCTTGGTCTTCCGAACTTGCTGTCGATTCCTTTCGTCTTTAAAAGACCCTTCGACATACCTACTTCAACACAAGCGCCTTTTTCTACTCCACCTGCACAGACCACAACCCGCTATCTTGCATCATGTCTGCGGTTCCCTATTCGCCCAAGAAGCCAGATGGCGTCTCGTTCACCTGGATTTTTGACCAGGTCCTCCGCGACCCAGCTGCCTATGAAATTCCCCTCCGGGACATGTACGCCCTGAACTGCCACCCGTCCAAGTCTTTCCTGCCTGGCAGCAACTCGCCGGAGACCGCCTTCAGCCCACGTAACTCGACCTCGACCCAGGCCTCGAATTCTTCCCAGGAGAGCTCCGTGGATGCCGCCGCCGAGTTCCGCTCTCAGTTGATCCACCAGATCTCTCGGATGCCCTCTCAGCCATGCTCCCTCCCAGCCAGCTTTTTGACCTCTTTCCTCCGCCGTTGCTTCCCCAAGGACCTGGAGCAGGTGGACTTTCCCCAGGGCTTGACGGCTTTGGACTACGCCAAGGACTTGCACAACCGTTGGAAGAAAGAAATGTCTCTAGCGCTGCAGCGATTGAACATTGGACCCGAGGATGCCGCCGATCCGACGCGCTCCGAGTTGGCTATCAAATATCCCGGAGTCATGACCTGGTTCGAGTCGATCAATGCCACCGCCCGGACTATCGAGGCACTGTACACCCAGCTCTATGTGGGTCTGCGTCGCTGGATGATCATCAATGAGATCCTTCTTGAGCCACACAACAAGCATAACCATATCGCCATGCTGAACACTCTCTATCCTCCCGTTTCTCCTGGATCGGCGACTCCTACTCCTCAGTTGACCTACCAAATTCTCAAGATGCACCGGGATGCCTTCTTCAAAACTATCAACAAGGTCAGCACTCGCGGCACAGGCCCCGTGCATCAGATGATCCACCAGGGAGAAGGGGAAGCCGGCGAGGGTTCGTGGCCCGCGGTCTACAACACTCTGGAAAAGTATCTCAACTTGGTCAACGAGATGATCGATGAGTGTGTCTTGGTCAATGAGCCCACTCACTTCGATGGATCCGACCGCTCCTATCGCAGCAAGACCCGCAAGGTTGACTCCGGTTGCAGCTTTGGAACCACTGGCAGCACTGGCACCGATATGAGCATCGCCGAGGGTGTTATCGACAAGCCTCTTCCCCAGTTCCCTATCCCCGCGGACGGGGACATCACTCCAAGCGGGGGCTCGGTATTGGAGCGTCTCTCCCGTGGGATCTTCTCTCGCGGCACTTCCGGCAAGTTTCGTAATCTCCGGAAGATGAAGTCCACCACCGCTCTTGCTCTTGCTCGGCCTAGCAGCCAGCACAGCTCCACCCACAATTCCTCCATCTTCGAAGTTTCCGAGGAGAAGCGTGACCGCCTGATCCGCGATGCGTACACCCGCAAGAACTCCCAGTCCCAGGTGTTGACCACCACCGACAGCCAGTAACGCAATTACCGGTGTCTGTATCCTACCATTCTTCCCGTTGAGCTTGGCCTCAACTTCCTCTTTCTACAAAAACCCCTTTCACACATACAATTTCCCTCGGCGTCTGTTACTCTGGAGATCAAAAAAAAAGACCTCGCGGGTTGCATATATGGGGGACGTTCTGGATATCTGTTTTCCATATTGATTTTTCTCTCGGAGCTTTCGGCGCATTGGGACATTACATGCATCATCGGAGTCAAAAGTGTGGCGCTGGAACAAACTGTGTTAACGACATCATGTGTTTACGATTATCATACTGGACGGACTAGGTTTTCATCTCAAAATCAAAGTGTCATTCAAGAATATCTACCTTGTCTTGGTAGTTTGTAGTTTGTATGTCTTGTAGTAGGAAAGGACTCCTACCTGGTAGGAGGCAGGCTCGCAGCTACCCGGGACACTAGAACCTCTGCAGTCGACCAAGGTTAGTTTTCCTTGTATGGGAATAATTTGGACGCAGTGGATATACAAGCCTTAGATCTAGCTGTAACATGTCTAGATCAAACACAGCCAGGTACAGTCACGACCAGTGTATGAATTGTCAACGCTAGTACTTAGCTCATCCCATATTATAGTCTTTCCATCCCAGAATTTTTATTCAGACATAGCGAACAACCCATTGAACAGTCGAGATTCCCGAATTGGGGGAGCCTGGTTTGCATATTGACAAGGCGCTTCATGGATGTCTACAGCACCACGTGACCAATATTCCAGTGCAGCCGCGAACTGCACAAGTCGCCGCTTCGCTCGCCGTACAAGCTGCGATAAGCGCGATAGGAGAATGATCCAAGTGTCCAGATCCGCTGTGCTTCTCCGCGTATGTTTGTGAGAGCGCTGGCTCATTTGGCCCGCGATGCTTGTCGGTTCTACAATTTTACACTCGAACTAATATAGAGATCTCTGGACCCAGAATACGACAGTCAAGCCTTTGGCCACAGGCGCTGTCCCTTATAAGCACCAATTAATTAGTCCTCGATTCCAACAACCCCCCATATCAGCGAAGATGAGGAACTCTACGAGAACTGGAGCCTCATGGCATTGGTATGCTGCCCTGGGAGCTCTGCTACCTGCTTGCCTAGCCAATGCAAGCCCGGCAGTCAATGTGGCACTTCAGGCCTCATTCGATTCGTCTCCATACCTAGTTGAGCTTCTGTAAGTGAATACTGTCCTGGCTTACATGCGCGCATTTTGAAGCAATCAAATCAGCAATACTCATTTTGGTACTTAGTGAAACCGCCGCCGAAGAAAACGCAACCTCATATTTCCCATTGCTCAACCGTATCGCCGACGGCGCTTTCGAGGAAGCGACCTCAGAGAAGGAGCTATATGACCGCTTCTTGCAGGTCGTTCACGAAGATGGACATCTACGGACCCCCGAAATTCTATCGTCATTTAAACTGTCATTGTCAACTCGGTCGTCGGCGCCTCGAATCCAGGCTCATTATCAATACTACAATACCTCGGTGCAGCAGTCGTTGATCGGGGCGCAAGATGCGGCTTGTCCAGTCTGGGTTCATTTAGAGGGGAAGCAGTATTGTTCCTCGCTGATGGAACGGGCACAGCAGGACGTGGAAGGAGAATCGTAAGTAAATATTCTTCAATGCAATTGTCTCATAGCTTGCTGACTCGGGGATTGCAGAGATCCTAAGGAACTACCATTCGATCGTGTGTTCGGCGATGCCTCGCTTCCTCCAGCTGTTCTCTACGCAGATGTCTCGGCCCCAACTTTCAAGGACTTCCATGATAAATTGAGTGACATGGCGAAGCAAGGTGAAATATCGTACCGCGTGCGCTATCGACCACCTCAGCACTGGACCTCGCGGCCTTTGTTCGTCTCCGGATACGGCGTGGAACTAGCGTTGAAACGCACTGATTACATTGTCATTGATGACCGAGATGCGGAGCAACAGGATCTTCGCAGCAAAGATAACGCTGCAACTGGCTCCGAGGAATTGAAGGATGACGCACCGGGTGATCTACGACCTCTATCTTCTTCGGAAGTGTCTAGACTCGGCGTGAACTCTGCAAGCTACGTGATGGACAGCGAAGACCCGCTGAACACACTGATCAAGCTGTCACAAAACTTCCCCAAGTACTCGACTACAATCGCTGCTCATAATGCCACCAAAGAATTGTGGAAGGAAATTCGTGAAAACCGGGCGCGGATGATCCCGGCCGGACACAATGTCATGTGGATCAACGGCATGCAAATTGATTCGCGACAAGTTGATGCATTCTCTATGCTCGATCTCCTCCGTCGAGAGAGATCGCTCATCCAGAAGTTCCGTGATCTAGGTCTGTCTGCCCAAGAGGCCGTGAAGCTCCTATCGCACCCAGCCCTGGCAGAGTCCCAGGCCGAAGATGAATCTCGGCGCTACGATTATCGTGATACCCTCGAAGGTGGACAGGTCATTATTTGGATGAATGATCTGGAGAAGGACTCGCGCTACGAGGCCTGGTCAAGTAACCTCGAAACAGTATGCATTCCACTCTATGTGTCTTCCAGACATAATGCTAACAAGAAATTCAGTACATCACAAATCACTACCCGGGACAATTGCCACAAGTTCGTCGCGACTTGCACAATGTCGTCATGCCCGTTGATTTGTCCAACCCAGAGGCTCTCTTGCATTTAAACCAGATCCAGACCTTTATCAACCGCCTGATCCCTATTCGATTTGGTATAGTGCCAACCGTGTCATCTCCCGATGCCATTTCCCAACTCAAGGTGGCACACTATCTGCAGGAGACTTACGGACTTGCATCATTGTTCCACTATTTGGAAGGATCTGCATCGAAGAACAAGGCCGGAAAGCCCGACAAGGCCTCATTTCTGGTGGCGACTAAGGAGCGAAAGCCACTCACAGAAAGTGAAGTTCTATCTTTCGACCAGGTACTGACGAATGAACACTACGAAAACGTGGCCACGCGCAGCGCCGACTACCAGCGCCGCCTGGGCTTGCAGGGTGGAGCTCCTAATTTCCTAGTCAACGGTATCCCAGTCTCTAGTGTGACCAACTGGATGCAGGAATTGAGTATGCTGATTAGCAGGGATCTGAAGCTGATCCAACAGGGCATCGTCGAGGGTGTTCTCGAAGAAGACGCTGTGCTGCCTGAGTTTTTCTTGGCTGGCGCCTTTGAGAGACGCAACTCGTTCATTATGCCCGAAGACCCTAAGAGCGTACGCATCGTGGATCTTGCTACTATCTTTGGACCTGATTCAACATTTCTGGACCACATCCCCCGGATTGAACCTGAAAGCGGCGTTCTGGGTGGCATTCACATCATGGTTGTCGGCGACTTTGAGTCGGAGACTGGATTGAAGCTTCTCACCCAGGCCTTGCAGTTCCGGAAGGAAAATGGCGAGATTGAACTTGTCCTGGTGCACAACGGTGCTACTGAGTCTGAGGAGGGTATGATGCGCCTAGAGGCGGTCCAACACGCACTTACCAAGGGAGGGGATATCGACAGCATCTTGGATGCCGTTACCTCCACCGAGGCCCAGGAAACATCGACATCTGATAGCCAGGAGGCCGGTCACATCCATCGACGCCTTGCCGAGTCTCTGGGATTCGACGCCGGCGCGGAGGGCCTCGTTGTCAACGGCCGTGCAGTTGGCCCCATTCCGAAAGATTACCTATTGAGTGTTGAAGAGCTCGACCTACTTGTCGCCTACGAGCGATCCAAGCGAATTGAGCCTGTTGCGAAAGCCTCTCTGTCCCTCAGGTTGAATAAGAAGCTCACCAAGCCCCTTGATCTGGCCAAGTTGACATCAATGGTTGCTCTGTCTTTAGTCTCGGACGTGCCCGAGGGCATCTTTGAGTCGATGCCAGACTTCCGATTGGATGTGGCTGACAAGTGGAAGACTGAGCACTCGGTCATCACGGTTTCCAACTCCGAGGACCCAGCGATCAATGTTGCAGCTGTGATTGACCCAGCGTCTGAAACAGCTCAGAGATGGCTGCCAATTCTCAAGGTCCTTTCGGAGCTGGCGGGTGTTCAATTGAAGATCTTCTTGAACCCGAAGGATGAACTCAAAGAGCTTCCCGTCAAGCGCTTCTATCGCTACGTACTAGAGTCAGAGCCGTCGTTCACTGCCGATGGATCTCTGTCTCGTCCTGGAGCTTCGTTCACTGGCGTGCCCGTTGAGGCATTGCTCACCCTGGGCATGGATGTCCCCTCGTCTTGGCTGGTCGCGCCCAAGGAGTCTGTATATGACCCCGACAACATCAAGCTGAGTACGCTCAAGGCCGGGGCCAATGTCGATGCTATCTATGCCTTGGAGCATATCCTTATCGAGGGCCACTCTCGGGAGGTTACCACCAACTCCCCGCCCCGCGGAGTGCAGCTTGTCTTGGGCACCGAGGATAACCCTCATTTCGCGGACACTATCATCATGGCCAACCTGGGCTACTTCCAATTCAAGGCACAGCCTGGCGTGTGGCAGATCAACCTCAAGCCTGGTCGCAGCGAGAAGCTCTTCAACATCGATAGTGTTGGTGGCCTCGGATACCGCCCCCAGCCTGGCGATGAGAACACGGAGGTCACTCTTCTATCCTTCCAGGGCCACACTCTCTTCCCCCGTCTCTCCCGCAAACCCGGTCATGAGAACGAAGATGTCCTTGAAACAGGACCTGAACCTGGCTCGGCGCGAGACTACATCTCTAAGGGTTTCAATTTCGCTTCTGGCGTTCTCTCCAGCGTTGGCGTAGGCTCCAAGTCTGACGAGCAACAAGCCGATATCAACATCTTCTCCGTAGCCAGTGGCCACTTGTACGAGCGCATGCTCAACATCATGATGGTCTCCGTTATGCGGCACACCAGACACACCGTCAAATTCTGGTTCATCGAACAATTCCTCTCGCCCTCCTTCCGCGCATTCCTACCCCATCTCGCCGAAGAATACGACTTCTCCTACGAAATGGTCACGTACAAATGGCCGCACTGGCTGCGTGCACAAAAGGAGAAGCAGCGCGAGATCTGGGGATACAAGATACTCTTCCTGGACGTGTTGTTCCCCTTGTCCCTGGACAAAGTAATCTTCGTCGACGCCGACCAGATCGTCCGGACTGACATGTACGATCTCGTCACGCACGACTTGGAAGGAGCACCATACGGATTCACCCCGATGGGCGACTCGCGCACGGAGATGGAGGGCTTCCGCTTCTGGAAACAGGGCTATTGGAGCACGTTCCTGCGCGGCAAGCCATACCACATCTCGGCGCTGTACGTGGTCGATTTAAAACAGTTCCGCGCTCTTGCTGCTGGTGATCGTCTTCGTGGACAGTACCAGATGCTGTCGGCCGATCCTAACAGTTTGAGTAACCTGGACCAGGACCTGCCGAATCACATGCAGCATCATATTCCGATTCACAGTCTGCCGCAGGAGTGGTTGTGGTGTGAGACGTGGTGCTCGGATGAAGACCTTGCGACTGCGAGAACGATCGATCTTTGCAATAACCCGCAGACGAAGGAGCCTAAGTTGGCTCGGGCGAGGAGACAGGTGCCCGAGTGGACTGTTTATGATGATGAGATTGCGGCGTTGGCGAAGCGTGTTTCCGCTGAGCAGGTTGGATTTGTGCAGACTGGGGAGGATGCTGGGCAGAAGGAGGTTTCTGTTGGTGAGAATGCGGAGGACGAGAATGACCACAAGGATGAATTATAGATAGGTAGGCTTGTGGTGTTTCTCGGTTTAGTTCATTCTGTGATTGATTACCTTGTATAAGCGGATCTTACATTCCCATTGTGGATAATTTTTGGCATTTCCATTCGTAGATACTAAAGATACAGTTCGCTAGCTAAGAAAAATTTTGAGTTCAGACCGGACATGCCTTCCGTCGAGTCTCCTCCCTTGAGACTGATATTGATATCAAATCCTCATCCATCGGGAGTCTTCATCTTTAGGATCGATACGACTCGACAGAAACGGAAGTCTCCGTCTTACTCACTTATGTCATCAGCACCGACATCTTATTCTTGTCCTTCTTGCTCTTCTTTTTTAAAGACTCGGTAGGCTCGAGATCGTTCATCTCACTGCCATTAGCATCGGACTTGCGGTGCTTCTTGTGCTTGTGCTTCTTCTCCTTCGGGTCCCCAGCAGACTCTTCAGCGGCAGCGGCAGCGGCAGCCTCTTGTCGCTTCCGCTCCTTCTTCTCTTTCTTTCTGCGCTTCTTCTCTTTCTTTTCATCTCGCAGTTTCTTCACTTCACTGCGGGAATGCTCTGAGAAGGGCGAAGAAGGCAGCTCGCCCTCGGCATCGTCGGAGTCCTCGATGTCGACACCGTTGCGACTCTGCGCAGGCGACGAATCAACCGAGCCTTCTTTGGCAACTCGGGCCAAATCCATCTGTTGCTCGGCGGCGAACTCGAGCTTGGGAATGATGGCTGGTGTGGTGCTGGGGATGCGGGTCTCGTCGTCGTCATCCTCCTCGTCGTCGTCGTCAACATCTTCAACAAAGGTCTTGCTCTTTTCGCCGGCAGGACCGCGGTTCCAGCGGTGGTATCTCTTTACTGCTTCGGCGGGATCGAAGACAGCGTCGGGATCGAGAGTCTGGCGCAAATGCGCAACGTTCTTTTGGATCTTGCGCCACTTATCTGCGCACTGCTGACGAGTGCGAGAATTATCCATCCCATTGCTGACTGAGCCCCATGAGATGGATTTGAGATCCATATCCCAAATGTCCTTGCCTGCTTTTTGGGGTTCCGCCGAAGATGCAATCAGGAGGTTTCGATACTCTTCCAGCGATTTCATGAATGCACGGAGCTCTTCTTCGCTCCAGGCGCCAGTCTTCTTCGTGGCTCGATGCTGCAGGCGGTTCTTCCACCGCTGGGTTACATCGTCATCACTGCGGCCGAGAAGTTTGGCGATGTGTGCGTACTTTGGCCCATGCTGAGCATGTAGCATGATGAGCTCTTCATCCTGCTCAGGGGTCCAGTCGTGGGCCTTTTGTGTCGTGTCCTGGAAGTGTCGACGCATGAACCGGTATACGGACCGGCGGTCTCGATCAGGAATCAATGAATAGACATCATTCCAGAAATCGCCCTTGCTGCAAATATGGGTTTGGACAGGCCATTCTTCGCCGCCACGCTCGGAGTGTTGCACCATTGCGTCGAATGTACGGCCTGCAATGCCATGGGTGTTGCAAAATTGGATTTTGAATTCCTCGAGAGCTTTGACTTCTTCCGCGATGAAGAACCCGACTTTCAGCTGATCCTTGCCGCCGATACGGTTGCCGCGCTTTTTTTTCAGTCGAGCCTCACTGGGTGTGGCAGGATCTTGGGAGCCTTCAAGCAATGGGGCCTCTCCAGATGCAGTGTGGTCCGGCTCTCGAGTATCTTTCGAAGGCGTGTTGTCAACATCCATGTTGACATCAGCTGTATGCTCTTCGTCTTCTTCTTGGTCGAACATATGACTTTGTTCGTGGGGGTCTAATTCCCCATGCGCGTCGTCCTCGGCTTCGCGGCGCTTCTTCTTATTTTTTTTCTTATGCCCGGACTCGGAGTCGCGCTTGCGCTTTGAGGGTCGTGACTCGTCATCCTCGAGAGGAGGCGAGGACATGGCTCCGTTGGTGGGAGCAGCTTCGAGGGGTTCGTCGGATTTTTTGTCCTTGTGGGACTTGGTCTTCTTCGTTTTCATGCTTTCGGCGGTGGAGGGTGGATTCGGAAACCCAGAGACTGTGATATGTCAGAACACGAGAATAACGACCACATCAGAGCTTGCAAGCATACCTGGGCTCTCGGCAACCTCCATCGTGTGGGACTGCGAAGAGAAGTGTCCAGTGGGGTTAATTGTAATTGTGGTGGTTCGTGGGGAAGTGAAGCTCCCAAAATTTATGGCCGCCAAGTGAAGATGGTCGGCAGATAAAAGTACCGCCTTTCTCACCGCCCGCCATATCCGGCTGTCATGCACATGCAGCTGCAGACGTCCGCTAGAGAATAATTACATTATTTACTCCACATACGGAGAACGAAGTGTTTAACTTCCTAAGACTTGATCGAGATGTCTCATGCAGCTCAGGTGACCCATAATTGCGGCTAAAAGTCTACTTCAAAGGTCCAAGTACGTGATCGTCACAGCAACATTGAGAAAGATAACTACAAATGCAGATGGTATATGTACAAGAAAATCAAAATGCCCGAATACCCATACTCCTGGAATAAAAATGCAGACGAAAAACACCTGATTATGACGCCAGGTTCATCTCACGCAGGATTCTCGTGACAAGCTTCTTCTGATCCGCAGGATTCAAGCTCTTTTCATCTGTGGTCTGCAGGCAGCGCCCAATTGCAATTGTGGCTTTGATCGCACTGTCACCGGCATTGGAGCAATCGACCCAGACCTTGCCGTTACGACCAACTGCAAGCTCGAATCCACCCAGACTCTCAAGCTTCTTTCCAAGCTCAGAAACAACAGTAAGCCCGTCTACGGTATCGCTCTGCTCGGACGAGGACGAGCTTGCCCGAAGTAGTCGAGCTGCCATACCGGTGGACACGTCAAACACCATGCCTCCAACAAGAGGGCCCAGTCCACCAGGCTCCGACTTTCCAGTGGCCGGATTGACACAAGTAAGCTCGACCTCTGCGCCGGCACCAACGCCGATGGACAGGACGCGCGCATAGACGAGTTCACCCTGCTTAAGCATCGGCCTCGTTTTCTTTGTAGCACCCTCAAAGGACAGTTGACCCAGAAGCGCGTGCGCTGTGTGTGGTGTCACCATGCAATGGAAGTAATCGATGCTAGAGTGGTGGATTTGAGCAATGACGAGGTCGTTGACAGTGGGGATGTATCGGCGATTGGAAAATGAGAGGAGCGAGACGGTGTTTCGCTTGACGTCGGTTGTCACGAGGCCAGCTTGAGTCGCGGTCAAGACATGGTTGCCGGGTTTAGACTTGGACGACGGCTGCGAGAGAAGGCGAAGGCCTGGGCCTAACTTGAGGGGATTCGAGTTGTTGGATGGGAGATGATCTCTGGGTACCTCATCGCCCGGAAGCAGGATGAGGGGTGCAGACATGGCGGAGTTCGAGGGGTTTAAAGACTTCCGTGATATCTAAACCTTGAACACACACAAGCTTCAAGCGAATGTGGCGATTGCTGCGCTGCAAAGAGTGGATGCGCCGTAAATGCTTTTACGGCGAAGAAAACGTCGGCTGGGCTTATCTTCACTATCATCACGTGATGAGGGAGAATAGTGGCGGTGCCAAGACTCTAATGGAGAACATGCAAGGGCGCTCAGAGAGCGTGGGGACTGCAATTTGAAGAAAATTAAAGATGAAACAGTAATAGGTTATAGAATCACGTTACATAAGGGCATTAACATTTAGCTAGAGAGCCTAAATCATCATTCGGGCTAAATGAGAATTCGGGTGGAGGACAAAAACTGCGCCACACCTCTATCGATAAGCACTAGCCACTCTCCGTCCGAAAATCTTCAAATTTTTCGATTTGGTTTCCCCTCCATCGAGAACTTTACCCCTTCATCGGTCAGCACTCGACTTTTTTCTGCACACTCTGTGACGCGGAATTTTCTTTTCAATTCTGATCTATAATATCCACATTTACATTCGAAATGGGTGACGCAGTCAACGGTGCCTCCGCCGAGACGGAGCGCTTCGCTATCGGTATCTCCTTTGGCAACACCTCCAGCTCAATTGCTCGCATCTCGCCCGTACGTTCAAGAAAAAGATACACGAGAATCCAGGATAATGACACTAATACACTGTATAGGAGGGCAAAGCTGAGGTCATTGCCAATGAGGAAGGAGGTATGTGTTACAGAGCCCCGCCTTTCTTCGACTCAAGTTGACTGAATCTTTCCATATAGACCGTCAAATTCCCAGCATCCTCTCTTACATTGATGGCGAGGAGTACCACGGTACCCAGGCCAAGGCCCAGCTCATCCGTAACTCCTCCAACACTGTCGCATACTTCCGGGACTACCTGGGCAAGGACTTCAAGTCCATCGACGCTACCCCGTGCCACCAATCCGCCCACCCCCAGCAGCAGGACTCAACCGTTGCTTTCACCATCCGTGACACCGAGAGCGAGACCCCCAACACTGTCACCGTTTCGGAGATCACCACCCGTCACATTCGTCGTCTGAAGCAGTCCGCCACCGACTTCCTTGGTAAGGAGGTTAACGCTGCCGTTATCACTGTCCCTACCAACTTCACCGATGCCCAGCGTGAGGCCCTCGTCGCCGCTTCCAAGGCCGCCGGCGTTGAGGTTCTCCAGCTGATTGCTGAGCCCGTTGCTGCTGTCATGGCTTACGATGCCCGTCCCGAGGCTACCGTGACTGACAAGCTGGTCGTTGTTGCTGACTTCGGTGGCACTCGCTCCGACGTTGCTGTCATTGCCTGCCGTGGTGGCATGTACACTATCCTGGCTACCGCCCATGACTACGAGCTCGGCGGTGCCTCCCTGGACCAGGTCATCATCGACCACTTCGCCAAGGAGTTCATGAAGAAGCACAAGACCGACCCCCGCGAGGATGCCCGCGGTCTGGCTAAGCTGAAGCTTGAGGGTGAGGGTACCCGCAAGGCTCTCAGCCTCAGTGCCAACGCTCAGCTGAGCATTGAGTCCCTGGTGGACGGCATTGACTATGGTTCTACTGTCAACCGCACTCGCTTTGAGCTGCTCTCCAACAAGGTCTTTGCTCAGTTCACTGGTCTGATTGAGCAGGTTGTCAAGAAGGCTGAGCTCGATGTTCTTGACATCGATGAGGTATGCCAATTTTGCACTCTTTCTTAAGTATGTTCTACTCGATGCTGACTATTTGTATTAGGTAATCTTCTCCGGTGGTGCCTCCCACACTCCCAAGATTGCTCAGTTGGCCGCCAACATCTTCCCTGAGACGACCGCCATCCTGGCCCCCTCGACCTCCACCACTGCTATCAACCCCTCTGAGCTGGCTGCTCGTGGTGCCGCTTTCCAGGCTTCCCTAGTTCAGGAGTTCGATGCTGAGGACATCGAGCAGTCCATTCACCCCATGGTCACTGTTACCCCCCACCTGAGCAAGGCTATCGGTGTTGAGTTCACTTCCAACAACGAGACCAGCTTCCAGCCTCTCCTGAACGCCGACACTGCTCTCCCCGCTCGCCGCATTGCCCAGTACACCGCCCCCAAGGAGGGTGGTGATGTTCTGGTCCGTGTCTGCGAGGGTGCCCGCGAGATCAAGGTCACCAAGCCCGAGCCCAAGGCCAAGGAGCAGAAGCCCGCTGATGACGAAGACTCCGACTTCGACTCTGATGAGGAGGAGGAGGAGGACGTCCGCGAGATTGTCTGGAAGGCCGAGAATCCCGTTGCCGAGCTCGCCGTCAAGGGCGTCAAGGCTGGCTCCAAGGTCGAGGTTATGGTCCACGTCAACCCCGACTTGGGTCTGCAGATCGCTGTGCGCGAGGTCGGTGGCTCCACCGCTGTCCGTGGTGCCATCAACGGCTCCGCATAGATTTGTCTCCCCAAAAAGCGATCTCCTTATGGCGTGATGATGCATGCATGATTGATAGAGGCTGTGCTTTTCCCTTTTATTCCCGTCATTATCTTCTTAGAGTCAACCCTTTTTCTGTCCTCTCTCATGTTCCCCCAATCTTTATAGACTCTCAATTGGAAATGGCCAATCAATATTTTACTTCCGTTCTTGCTAGTTCCATGATTGGGCAGTTGCCTGACTGTAATCTCCACGAGGTTTATAAGCGAAGAAGAGTTAGTCCTTTGGGATTCTACTTTGTGGGTGCTCCAGACATTCTTTGCCCGAGTTCTACATAGCTTCATGTCCATTTTCGCAAGAGCAATAACATGAGAACAATAACATGATCCATTAAATAGAAGTTATATTACAACTATTAATTAAGAAACCAGCGGACAAGACATCAGATAACACCAAATCGGAGACCAACTGCAACGTGAAGTCGTCAACAATCTTCGACCTCGTAGCCGCAGAGGGCAGAACAAGACGATGTTGTGTCAAGGTCGGAACTGGCTCACGCAATGCAGGCGTGAATAATATTGCTTGGACACGGGTGGGGAAATAGGCAGGTTGAGGGCGTGATAACGATCGTAAACAGTTCGTGCCAACATTAAATGAGCGTTTTGCGTGGGCGTCAAGGATGAAAATTCAATCCAGGTATGGGAGGCGATAGCAAAGCGAGAGGAACTCTCAAGGAAACGGGGATTCTCAACGAAGAAACCAACGCTATAGAGAAAATCGTGTATGGGTAGACCAGATGTCGAGAGGATGGGTCTTTCACTGATTGCGTAAAAGTTTACCCTTTTCTGGCAAGCAAAGCACGGATAGCACACTTCTGTCGCTAGAAGGGCTGAGAAGGCCCAGTTTAAGCGTGGGAAGTCTGCTGCTCCTTCTTTTGGCTCTTCACGCTGTTGGAGCGGGCAGAAGAGAAGAATCCACGGCGACGCTCCTTGCGTCCACTATAGCCAGTATCCTTGCGACCGACCGAACCGCCAATACAGTAGAGCAGGCAGGAGATGAACAGGCAGACTGTCGCGGTCCACATGAAAGCATAAGCCTTGACACCGACCTTGGAGCTTTGGCCGTTGCGGTTGAAGGCATTACGACCCTGAACGTAGACGGCGCTATCAAATAGTTAGCTCGTGGAACTATAGAAAAGCGGACATGGATAAGTCTCCACTTACGTCATAAGGCTAGTAGTGATGGTCTGGAAGGTAAGTCCCAGCCACGCGAGGAAGCCAGACAAGTAGCTGCCAATGCGCGTGCACATGGCCAGCAGGCCAGTAAAGAGGGAGATGACGGAAAAGAATAGGCCAATGATGATGAAGGGGAACATGAATCGAGACATCAAGAAGTAGTGGTTGGTTCTGTAGTTCACCTATTAGCGACAGTTTCTATCATGAGCGATCTTCAATTTAACCAATTGAACTTACCCGATGAACTCCTTGGGAACATTCTCCACAGTGCCAAAGTTGCTGCGGCTTGGGGGGTCGAAGGGGAAGTCGGGGTGCGAGCTACCGCAGTCATTGCGACCACTGGAAGTCACATTGCAGACGTTCCAGAATGTCCAACGAGCGATAGTCGGAGCTCCTGGAATATTGCCCGTGTCGGCCTGGAGGAAGTACACCTCATTCAAGGGTGTGCTGTTTCGCGCTCCAGCCAGGAGTGTGAGGAAGATGAGCACAATGGCACCGGCCGTGAAGAACAGGCCGAGGAAGCCCAGCGACACTCCTATCGCAGGAATTTGGAATTAGTCTTGGGCGATCTTTTGTTCGACTTCCCCCAGTTTCAAGTCTGTCGCACGATTACACTTACTGCTAAGACGCATAGTGACTGGTTACTGTATCGAGTTTCGGAGATGTGGAGAGGAAGGAGAGAGAGAGAGAGAGAGAGAGAGAAAGCTTGATCTTCGGTGTGCTCCCGCTGCTGGATTGGGATTGCTGCCTGTGGACTCGAAGTCTGGTTGGTGCCCAGAGTCCCAATGGGTAGGTACGAGGCGATGAGGTTGAAGTTGAGGAAGGAAAGGATGAAAAAAGACCTTTGGCCTGGATGAAAGACCTGAGTAGATTATAGGCTAATGCAACGTAAGCAGCAGCTTCGTTAAGCCGGGCCTATCCGGGCGCTCCCCTCTCCTGATATAATTTCGCGGTGTGAGCATCATCGGCGTAACTCATAGATCTCGAGGATCATAACGTCATGGTTGCACCTGGTTGGCTAGCTTATTTGGGTTAGCGCACACTCTAAGTCTGCGCTAATCCATCTTAAGTTTAGCCGCGGCGGTCCATGACGAAGTGACGAACTGCAACAACGTTGCAACTCCTCGTTGGACTCTCGGCGGCGTCGGCGGTGACGTGGATCGACTACATCGCCTTCGATTGAACCTGAATCCTTCTGCCAGAGTTCTCCTTGCCGAAAAAAGCCCTACCGACCTTTAACCCAAGTCCCGGCCACAAGCCCAAGCAACCTCGGGTGTGTGTTGTCGTGCTGCACCTTTTCACTAGTCACTAGCGATTATGGCAACTTGGGCGTATCCCCCACTGCCCACAGAGCAGCTGAATGATCGGGCCGATACCGCTTTGGTACGTCGAAGTGGTCCTGACTTGGGGTTATGATGCAGTTGGTGGACCTTCCGTGGTTGGCCGCTGCAAAAACATGATCGCCTTCTGGGGTCATAGTGGATCTTGATTTTGCTCACACTCAATTTTAGGCTCAGGAGCTGGAGTGGCTCTTGCAGTCGCTGCAGGAGTCGCTGGTCTCCTTGAAGGAAGGCCTGCAAGAATGTGTCGCTCTCTTGGCCCCTCAAGAACCAGGGTCAACTCTTGTTCTATCCTCCTTGCGATCAGAGAGTGTCAAGGGCTTCGTCACCCGAATCGGCACCAAGGTGGTCAAAGGAGTATGTTTCAAGCTCTGGAATATCCCCTTGTCCCCAGGTTTGCATACAGATCTAACACGTGCTTTTGTAATTTCAGGATATCCAGCTCCGTCTGGCCTCGCTCCCTGCTCCACGAGGTGCCTCTAGCACCCGGCTAACTCTCTCTCAAGCCCCTGATGCTCAATCTTTGGTTCTACAGCAGCTGGTTTCAGTCCGGAATCTCGTGAATCAAAGCTTGGACATTGTGGATGTGAGCACATACACGGGCGATCCCCTCAATGCGGGATTTATCTTCAGCCAGCTGCATCTATTGAAAGAAACTATCAGCGAAGCGCGGCAGATGCTAAAGGGAGATGGTGCTGAGCGAGGTAACTGGTGGGAGACGAGTGCTTCAGACAATGTAGGCTCGACTCTCATCATATGAAATTCCCACTGCATCTCCAACTAATGAACTTGACTCTTTAGATGTTTGACCCAGCGCCTCCACCTTATCTCTCATTCCATCTTTCTATTGCCGACTCTGCACTGGTACTTCTGATTCGTACCCTAGAAAGCAACGCACCTACCCAGGCACCGTCAGCATTTGCCTCGGACATTTCCCTCACAGGATTCTCTCTCAGAGACCGGATCTTTGGAACCCGACAACGGGCCCATGACGAGGTAGGCGATGTTTTTACCTGGCGTGGTGAAGAAGTCCACGTCAAGGAAAAGGTTCGAGTTGAAAGTCAGGACCCGAGCTTGATGGCCGTCATGGCCAAGCTGACAGCATTGGAGCATGAGGTGATGCGCTGGGTGATGGCACTTCAAATTCTGATGGGAAATGAGGAGACGGAAAGCGAGTGAGGCACTTTTGCATTCGATACCATCATATGAGATACCACTACTGTATTACACTGCTTAAATATCTGCAATCTTTGTTCCAGCTGGGGATAGGCCTAGAGCGTCTCCGTGGAAACATATGTAGTTCTGAATACACTCTAAATTAACACTGGTATACCTACCTTTTCGGGAACTCAACCTATGTTGTTCTGGTGAATATTGGACTCTGAATCTATAGCTCTATATATTGCTTCACAGAGCTCTAAATGCCCTGTCGCATATTTCATTCCTAAACGACTTCACCGCCCTTGTCGGAGGGCGATCCTCGAGGCTGTCGGATTTCCGTCCAGCCAATCAGCGGGCGGCAGTGTGTGGCGGCTGCGGGCTTGGCAATAATTTTGCGGAGCTTCAGTGTTATCACCTTTGTCAATCTTGTCTCCTGTCACTCTACTCAAGGTGCTGAATTCGAGCGGCAGAATGCTTTCCGGGCCTTCAACTGCGAGGGCGAGTGGCCCACATGCGCGGCATCTGCTACGACCGTCATTGTCTCGCTCTGCAGGCTTGCGACTAGTTTGCGGAGCTGCGGGCTCAATATCCTCGCGACGAAACCGAAGCAACACACCTCAACGATCCATTTCAACTACCCCGATTCGTCCGAGATCCAACACATCTCTACGAAACACAGTGTCATCGCAATGGCTCTCTGGACAAAGACTATCGTCTACCGTCGCAGCGTCCTCCGATTCACCGGCGAATACCGACTCTATTGAGGCTATCAACGTCCTGATTGAGCGTATCAACGAGAACGATGATGATATGGCAAAGTTGATGGAGGAACTGGAGCTGATAGAAGGCGATGAGGTCATGGAAGAACTACCCGACCCCCTCGACGGCCAAGAGTACACACCGGAGGTGTGGGTGGAAATGGTGCGACAACAATTCGGAGACGCAATCCCTGACGGCGTCCTGAATGAGGAGGAACTGCAACTTTTCACCCGACTTTATGGAGAGCCAATCATCCAGGAAATGGTCGAAGAAGTTCCCGCCGAGGTAGACGAGAAGGAGCCTGATCGCTTGTTCCGAGAAGATAACGAAGGCCGCTGGGAGGAGATCGAGTACGAGCAGAACGCGGAGGCCGAGGATGATATCCCCATCGTCTTTGACATGGAAGCAGGCGCTGAGGAGGCTGAGACAATTGCGATGCGACGTACGCGCGAAGTGGCGGAGCAGCTGGGCGGCGAGATCATGCTGGAGCAATTTGAGAATGAAGCCGTCCCAGATTCTGCGCCGCGGGCTCATCCCCTGACTCGCGAAGGCAAATTTGCAACGGAACCAAGTACTATTCATCTACCGAAGAACACCGTCACCGGTCCTATCTCTATCATCCTCTCGGAGTTCTCCAACAAGCATATCGCCGACACTGCTCGTCGGTTATTTGGAGGTCCAGGATTGCCTCACTCTACAACAACACCGCCTCCACGCGCGCAGCTGCCGCAGCTGCCAATTCCTCTTCATGCGGGGCAACATCATATGGCTGAGATGGAAGCCAATGCCTATATTGCTGCTCTTTACCCCGGAATCTATGCCTCCACGCTCAGCGTTCTGGTTGAGGTGCGGAAACGCCTGGGAACCGACTGGATCCGTCAGATCATCTCTCAAGAGGGTGGCCCTAATGTTCTCGATGCAAGTGGTGGCGGCGCTGGTATACTAGCTTGGAGAGACATTGTCCGTGCTGAATATGAGCTCATGGTCCCCGATCATCCAGAGGGAGCTCCCATTCCATATGGAAGATCTACTGTCCTGACGGGTTCAGAGACACTACGGTTGCGCGCAAGTGCCATGCTTGATAACACCAGCTTCCTTCCCCGATTGCCCGATTACATCCACGTGCGTGAGAAGCCAACGTTAGACGACACGCGTGCTGTGCAAAAACGTAAGCAGTACGACATTATCATCGCACCGCACACTCTTCTCGGATTCGAAGAAGAGTATCAGCGAAAGGAACACGTTCAGAATCTCTGGGCACTCCTTAATCCCAACGGTGGTGTTCTCATCCTACTCGAAAAGGGCCGTCAAAAGGGCTTCGAGGCCATTGCTGGCGCCCGTGAGATGCTTCTTAAGCGCCATATCGCAAGCCCAGGCTCAACGGAGTATGAAAAAACCTTCGACTCGCGCGGGGAAACCACGACGATTGCCAAGGAACCCGGCATGATCATCGCTCCCTGCACAAACCATGCCACCTGCCCGATGCACAACCAAGCAGGCCCGACCAAGGGCCGCCGGGATTACTGTCATTTCGAGCAGCGGTACATTCGTCCGGCCTTCTTGCAGCGCATCATGGGTGCCAAGGACCGCAATCACGAAGATGCCAAGTTCAGCTACCTCGCCGTGCAGCGCGGCGTCGATATGCGTCAAGAAAAGGGTATTCGCCAGGGCGCCGAAGCAACAGATGCCGCATTTGAAGGCTTCGAGCATCTTGACGAGTCCGACGGCTCAGCTCCTCACCCACTCTCCCTTCCTCGTGCTGTCTACCCGCCTCTCAAGCGTCGCGGACACGTTATTTTCGATCTCTGCACTCCTGCCGGCAAGATCGAGCGCTGGACCGTCCCGCGCTCCTATAGCCGGCAGGCCTACCGTGATGCGCGCAAGTCCAACTGGGGTGACCTGTGGGCATTGGGCGCCAAGACCCGAATTCCTCGCAAGCTGAACCTGGGTGATAAGCACGGCGAAGGCAAGAAAGAACGTCTTGCTCGACGAGCAGCTGCCAAGGCTGAATTGCGTGAGGCTGATGAAGAGGGCGACTTTGACGAACTCGACCCTGAAGCGGACGAGGCTGGTGATGAGATCATGGACGACGGAGATGATCGTTCGGGTCACCTTCGGACTCCTGCTCGCAAGAGGGGCCAGAATATCCCGAGCTGGAAGAAGCATGCGGATAAGAAGAAGCTTCGACAGGCCGTGAAGCGGCGAGATGCTGCAGAGGATGCTCTGTAGAATGGGATCTCGAAGACAATAGGGTCTAAGCATTTTGCACGGCGGCGTATATGATTGGGCTTTTTGAAACTGGAAATTTCGCCTGTTATAGCAGGTGTAGTTTTTTGGTAGGGTTACAGTGGATCAGAGGTTTTGTACTATAGGATACCATCTTCACACTAGGCTACGACTGTATAATATGTTCTTCACTCTGGCTTTGATTCCATTCATTATCTATCGTAGCGTAGCATCGGGTATCTTATTATCGTTACCCATCGAATAGTCTTTCCAACCCTTCGCAAAAACCTTTGTTTTTAGGTATCACTGGGGGCGACGGGGGGCCATAAATGGAGAGGTGAATCCATATGGGCACAAAATTTCTCGTGTCTCGAGCGTCAGAAGCCCGCGACAAGGCCAAAATTGCTCGTGCTGAATTGAGCAACTGGCGCAACCATTGCAGCAGAATGTCAAGCGACAGTTCTTGTAGTGGGTTGCAAAAAGCCCTATCAGAGCGCTGAGCGACGCTCGATTCGTCGTGGAAGCACGTTGCATGCATGAGGTAGTGGCCGCTTCTTCATGCTCAGTAGCTGAAGCATGGCTGATGTAGTTTGGCTACGAGGGGACTCGTGAAGTCATTTCCCCCGCCGAATCGCCTGGAGGGTGGGCTCGAGCCCAAAGAGGTAAGGCAAATCAATTGTGCCTTCCAAGTGCACCCGCTCACTGTGCAGCCATGCTCTTCCTCAGCTGACGCTCCCGCTGGGTACTTTGCAGCTCCAACCGGTCCACAGCATACTTGAGACGCTCCTTCTTCTGCACCAGTCGCCGTAATTCAAGCGCCTTCGCGGCGGAGCTGCCAGACGAAGCACCACTCGAGCCGGCCACACGACCCCGCAGCGCGGCGCTGCTCTGACATTGAGCGCGAGATGACGAGGATCTGCTTTCCGGGTTGGATGAGAGTCGGCCTTCTTGGAGATCGCACTTTGCCTTCAGGCTCTGTTCACGGCGCGCGAGCCTCTCGACATGGTTGGACGAGAGGGAGAGGAGGTGCGCAATGCTGGGTGTGATTTCGTCGAGCAGGGATTGTTGGGCTTCACGCAGAGTTGGCTCGGGAAGAAGTTCAAAGTGCTGTAGAATCATAGGTTAGAGTCGCAGGGGTTGTTCTAAATTCATGTGACGTACTCGCGTTGTTTGGAGGACTTTGCAAAGGCGGGGGAAATCGTTGACGCCCGAGTCGAGGGTAGTGATGGAGTTGTCGAGAAGCTGCAGAGAAGACTGCAAAGATGATACTGATGAAGACAGTGGGGAAGTCATGGTGCGTTTCGGGTTAAAAACGTGTCTTTGCGAGTATGCGATCGTGAAGAATAATTGATTGTTTACTTTGTACTCCGTAGAAGCAACGGCATCGGAACAATCGGGCTAAAGCGGCCAACGGCGCTTCCCAAAGCGGTATGGCGTCTCGGACCGGGCAAACTCCAAACCTCACCTTCTCCTCTTCCTTCTGCACCAACGACTCCCCCGCGAACACCGAATCCACCTCGCATTCGCACTACTCTATCAACATGTCTCTCCTTGGAAAGAAGTTCCCCGGCGCTCTGGGTATGTCACTCTGGAACTGCAGATCGCCCTCCCACGCCTGCCTACGAGGCGCTACACCTAAATTCGATTGACTAACGCATTGCATCAATAGCTGGCCCTATGACCCCCTTCTTCGCTGCCGGTATGCATACTCGACTTTCTCCCTCTGCTCAGATGATTCCAATTCGAATTGAATGTCGACTTCAAACATTGTTATCCGATTGAGATCGCTAGCCCCAAAACACGCGCTCTAACCAGTCTCTCCTATAGGTCTCATTGTCCTCTACGGCGTCAACTCTCTGCAGAACGTTCTGTCCAATAGTGAGTGCTTCCCATGACATCCGAAACCTCGAATCGGCCAGCGCACGCATTGTTCGCGATCACTTGAGTTCATCACTATACTCTATACTCCGACATCGCCCGAGCATCCGCTCCTTATCCTCTGAACGGCGTCAACTAACACTCAAATTTCTAGCCGCCGAGTTCAAGAACGACCCCCGCAACCCCAACGCTAAGGCTGGCAACTCCCACTAAATTTGCCCAACCATGATGGACTGTTGAGGTGCGTGCTACCATCGGTGGCACGAGGTTAGCGCGGATCAAGCCGTTGCGATGGGGATATGAACGGAAAAGGCCCCGGGCCTCGGTTTAGATTCGTGACTCATGTGTGTTTAACGTTCGCGGGCAGTTTGCCCACTGTCCAAGCATGTAGAAGATGCCTTATGGGGTGACTTGGAACAATTCACAAGCTGTACCACTACTGAATCTCGACCCTCGGGTCCTCTCGGATCTTCTGCTCTTCTGCTGCTTGAGGACACATTACTACCACGGCGAGGAAGCGTCCGCCTGCATTGGAGTTTGTACGAATGCTGTTGTAACTTGGCCACGCATTGGAGTAGCTTGGTGAGTATTGCCGGCCGGCCTGATCGCTGGCTTGCGATACTGGATGGTGTCTAGTAAGGCAACTTTTGTCTACTTTCCGAGTCGGAAGTAAATCTCTGCATATGGTCTGATGATTTTCGAATTTATGCCTTACAGTAATTGAATCCCTTATTGAGAATCTGATAGACCCCGTAGTTGATCCATTGATGCTGGCGTGCCAAATCTTGACAGATACGCGCTAAACCCAATCGGGTTCCGCATCTTTTCGTCCTTCCTCAACTCCGCCAGTGCCATCAGGAACCTCCATTACGTTCCCGAACACACCCCGTCTTTCCCTCGCGAGCCCGTCAACATGTCCAAGGTGGCGTCATTGTTTCACCCCAAGAGGCTCGACCTCTCTGGATTCGTCAACACCCGTCTGATCCGGGATCACAACAAGCGCAATGCCTTTGCGCAGATGGAGCCCGAACGGTACGTCCTACCTACGCCAGCAGGGACCGCAAATGGCGCCCATACAGAGCTAGCTTTGGCATTGCTGTTGAAATTGAGATCTGACTCTTGCCATTGAACAGACAAGCGCTCCGCTACATCATCCGCAACACCAGCCTTCCTCAGCGTACCCGCGCCCAGGCCCAGCTCCAGCTGTCCCAGATGCACTGCTACACCCGCCCAACACAAATCAAGAACCGCTGTGTGGCCTCGGGCACTGCCCGTAGTGTGTTCCGGAATTTTAGACTCAACCGAGTAAGTGAATGCCTTAGGGGAGCGAGCCTAGACTTTGCTATATGATCAGCCACTAACGTGCTATTTCCTCCCAGTTCCAATTCCGTATGCAGGCTCTTGCTGGCGAGCTTCCAGGTGTCAAGAAGGCAAGCTGGTAGACGATGATAAATTGTATTGGACCTGCGGATTGATACTGGATGGTTAGATTGACGGGGTTTGCACCATGGCGTTCTCTTTGCTTCTTTGTGAAGCGTGTACAGTATACAAATACCACGAACGGATTTTCTTGTTTCTTCATTCAACCATCTCCCACTCAAGTTTCTGTCTCTGGCGGCACTAGGAGTTGGAGCTGACATTCTAGGCGGCCAAGAGCAGCGCAGGCAGCGCAGCTGGAAGGTACATATTGAGCGGAGCCTTTGACGGGGATTTCCACAACTATTTATTTGAACCTTCTCCTTCTCTCTGTCTCTTTTGCTTCAACTCTTCTATACTCTCCTTCTCTCACAGCTATTGGTTTCTCCTTTCAGTCCAACCTCAGCATCACTTCAAGACATACAGCAGGATGTATGTCTATCGCAACAGCAATCTCCCGCCTGATCCTCACTTCCCCGCCGACCTCGAGAAGCTGGGGTGAGTATTCCTGGGTTACTATGTGTTGTCTTGACTTGTAACTCATTTCAGACAGGTATACCATCACGACGGACGACAAGATCCGCGGGACCGCCGACCCGGAGACGGAATTCAAGTACAGGATCAACAGGAATGAGCGCTTCAATGTCAAGAACCGTGAAGCTATGGATGGTATCTTTGATCTATATCACTTGCTTGACCCCGGGCTGACCGGTGCTCCCACATCTTAGAATGCATTCGGAAAATTGTCTTGAACCGTCTTCAAGAGGCTGGCCTCGAGATTTGGCGCCTTCCCTTTGGCGACGGCCCTGAAGAGCCCAACGTCCCTGCCACTGACCCACATGTGCCAATTCTGGTATCCAAGAACCCCTCCGGAGCAGCACGTATTGTCGTTGTTTTCGGCGAGCCCGTCCAGGACCTAGGCATCTGGGCCTATCGCTCTGTTGGAGAGGACGGAATCAACTTCGGCTCGGCTGTCAACTTCACCAAGCACGTGCTTGGCGAAGGTATAGACAAATCAGGTACGGCTCTTGTTATTGCCAATACTGGTCACTTGCTTTGGCACTGCGCCTCATCCCGTGCTGTTACACAGCGAACTTGGGAGTCAGCAGATCGACCCGCTGGACCCTGGGGCCAAGCTACTAGGTCCTGGCGTAACAAGATCCCCGGGAACAAAGACTTGGATGAGCATGTTCAGTACGTCTTTGAACATGTCGTCTGGCCAACGCTGGACAAGAAGACCCGTGTCGACGTGATTGGGTTGTCTGAGGGTGGACAGGGCGCTCTCGAATACCTGCAAAAGCGATGTAAGTGTTCTTCAAATGGGTTCATCATCCAAGATGAAACAACGGGACTAAAATTTGCTGCCAGGGGCCGTATGGAAGCCATACATCTCGGGCATCTGTTTCGGTAACCCGCTCCAGTCTACTGCAGTAGACTTGGACATGAGCACTCTGACCGACCCCCAGTCCTTCACTGCATTCCTCGCCTCCCGTGGCCGCGCCTACGTCGTTTCTTCCGACGAGGTTGGCAAGTTTCAGTCCGGCTATCGTAATCATGGATGCAACTGCTACGCCTCTGGGGAGGAACTCAACTCCGAGTGTATCATGGCGCATGCCTGGCCGGATATGCTGGCTTGGCTTGACATGCTCTACAAGAATCCAGATTACGCGGAGCAGGTCATGATCAGAGCCGAGGACATGGACGAGGAGACTCGCCAGGCGCTAGAGAATATGACAGTCACCGACGATGGAGATGTCAAGGCTGAGGATGCTGCGCAGACGGGGGAAGCTACTCCGATGATGCCTGAACAAGCTGACACTCAGCAGCAAGAGCCCTCGGAAGCTTGCGTGGGCGAAGGTTCTATGCCCGAGACTGACGAGAACAAGGAACCTGAGACTGGGGTTGCTAGCATGATTTGATCAGCAATTTGCAACCTTCTGCCGCAGAATGGATTTCTATTTGCTTTGGGGGTTTTTTTCTTCTGAATCTGAGGATTGATTCTGGGAATTTGGTTAACGCGCAGGGTTATCTACATGAAATATGATCAAGTTGCTTCATCAGACTCGCTGGCTGTAGCTTGATTAGGATGGATATCTCAAGTTTCCAGTTGCAGTAAAATGAGTTTGAACCAACCTATGTGAACTACAAGCTTGTCGTTCAGAACACTCCTAGATTGAGTATTGTAGAGAGTTGCAGCAGTAAGAATTGGATCTACCGGCTATATTAGAATGTCTGGAAAGAAATTAAGAAAGATGTCTGGAAAAATATCTAGAAACACTTAAGGACGTTCCCTTGGGCTCTTCTCATCGAGAAAGAGCATTCGAAAGACATTTAGAGAGAGCTTTCAAACAAGAGTGATTGAAGTATGTATGGTTGATCCATTTCTCTGGTTTCTAGACTCTTGACTTTTGAACTGCCACTGTACTGTGTAGAGTCAGGAGTCAGTAACCCAAGTAGAAAAGGTCACAAATACGTCTCATTAAGCACGCTGCCTACGCAGTGTTTAGGTTATTCCCTGTTTTCTTGTCTGCTGGTCAGCAGGTCATCTAAGTCGGACAAAATGATGAGCGCAGGCGGTTGGTCTCCTTGCAACCCCGCAGAACATGACCATGGACAACTTTCTCGGATTTCCAACGTCGACTGTTCATCATCATGCAAATCCCAGATGAACCGAGGGGATCACCCACTGTGGTGGCGGCATGTTTGACTCGATGAAAACCCAAACCCTTATCCCCCCCATCTGTCGGAGGCCGCCGACCGCAGAAAACTCCACACGCAACATGCCAAATTATTCATCACCCCAAGTCAAGCCGAATAATAGTTAGTTCATCCCCTGAACCAGCAACGTTGTTGTCAGCGCGGTCGGAGACCACACGGCCCGTTGCGATTCGCCAATCAGTTTCCATCGAGTAAGGGAAAAGGAACGGCAGGAGACACGGGTAGTTTTGATCGAGTAACGCTGATAAACACAGAAACATTTTCGGATCGGACGGCCCCAGTTGATAAGCGTGTTTCGACTCGGTCTGGGACTCGTCTGGAGACTCTGGACAGTCTCTGGCTCACTGGCCAGTGTCGGAGGTGCCCGATACTCGAGAGAGAGCGTCTGGCTCTCGTTGGACCTTCGATGGTCCATGGCCCATTGACTGACTCCATTCGGCCAACCATCGGCCAATCTGCTTTTTCGCCTCCCATGCTGAAAAATCATGGCCATCCGATCCATGGATCGAACCCGCTATCCAATGCTTTGAACGGAGGACTCCTGTGCCTTCCAAGTTCCTGTGGTCAGTATGTATTCGATCCTCTATCGACAAGCGCCACCCCCAGGACGAATATCGCACTGGCTGATCCTACGCCTGTAGGAGCCGCCCGCCGCCGCAAAATGTCACTCGGAAGGCCGCGCTCAGACATCTCCCCCCGATACGGCAAAGGTGAGGGTATTCGGTGATCATGAGGTCTGCAGCTACCTGGGTCTGTGCTGACTGGCTCGTCTCTTTCATTCGGAGTACCCGCCGTACACTTTTAGCCACCCATTTGCCAATTATCGAGTAATGGCAACGACATCGGGGGCGTGGATCGGAATGCCTCTCCCGCAACAAAGACTCCTCGGCACTCTACCAGGTGGGACTTTCCCCCAGTGGGTATCTCGATGCTTTTCTCTCCGTTGTTCACTGCCAGTGGGCCGCACTTCCCCGTGGCCCCTAAGTTAGGCCCGGAGTAGTAAGTACCACTGTAAGTAACTACTACTGGCACTCTGGACCCGAAGTTCAAAAAACTTTTTCTTTTACCCTTCAGGGCTGCGCCTTTGTTATTTATATCCCCTCCCCCGGACTTCCTTATCTCTCTGTTGCCCCTCTTCAATTTCCCCTGTCTACTTCAACGATAGATAAGCCTGGTTCTTACTATATATACCTCTGGGATTACCCCTCGTCTTATCTTCCCCCAATCCCGTCTCGACTTTCTCTTTCCATCTATACGTCCACACGACCCTCGTGCAGCACGCTACGCTCATATCGGCCGCCGCCACCTCATCACTTGCTTCTTCCTATATAACCCTAACTACATCGGTGGACCCGCTACTTCGTCTCTAATCTTATCCATCTTGCCGCGACTACCGACCACTCGTCGAGCTCCTTGGGATATTCTGACCGAAAGGCGTGCAAGATAGAGCAAGCCCCCACCAAAAGTAGCAACTATGGCGACAGCTAACATCCCCTCCATCGCCGTGGTGGCTTCTTCCCGCGCCGTTATCTCCGGCCGTCTGACCTCTGCTACAATTGTCATCTCCCGCAATACCGGCAAGATTACCGCCGTCTTTGACTCTATTATCCCGGCCTCGGAATTCCCCGATGGCACACCGTACACCGACTACTCGCCCAATGTGCTTTTGCCTGGTCTGGTCGATGCTCACGTTCACCTCAATGAGCCTGGCCGGACCGAATGGGAGGGTTTCTACACCGGCACCCAGGCTGCAGCCTTTGGCGGTGTGACCACCGTTATTGATATGCCTCTCAATGCTATTCCCCCTACTACCACTGTGGCCAACTTTAAGGAGAAGCTCGCTGCTGCCCAGGGCAAGTGCTGGGTTGATGTTGGCTTCTACGGTGGTATCATCCCCGGCAACGCGGGTGATCTCAAGGGTCTGGTCGAGGAGGGTGTTCGTGGATTCAAGGGTTTCTTGATTGACAGTGGTGTAAGTGATCATAACTCTGTTTTTCAAGGTCCTCACAATACTCATAATAAAATAATTCAATAGGTTGATGAGTTCCCTGCTGTGAGCCAAGAGGACATTCAAAAGGCTATGGCTGAACTGGCAGATGAGCCTACCACCCTCATGTTCCACGCCGAGATGGTTCCTCCCATCACTGCCTCGGTGGGTGACGATGTTCAGGCTTCCGAACCCCCAGCGGCCCCAGCTGGTCCTCTCGAGGCTTACTCGACTTTCCTTGCTTCTCGACCCTCCGCCTTTGAGACTTGCGCCATTGAGCGCATCCTGTCCATGGCTCACCTCGCCCCTAACCTCCAGTTGCACATTGTCCACTTGTCCGCTATGGAAGGTATTCCCCTCTTGCGGGAAGCCCGCGCCAAGGGTATCAAGATCACCGCCGAGACTTGCTTCCACTACCTATCCCTGGCATCCGAGGAGATCCGTGATGGTGATACCCGCCACAAGTGCTGCCCTCCCATCCGCTCCAAGTTGAACCAGGATGGTCTCTGGGAGGAGCTTGAGAAGCACAACAACGACGGCGTCATTCAGACTGTTGTCTCAGACCACTCGCCCTGCACACCCAACTTGAAGCTGCTCCCCGCCCATGTGCCCGGAAACTGCTCCACCAACGGTGAGGTTGTCGAGGACACTGGCAACTTCTTCTCTGCCTGGGGCGGTATCTCCTCCGTTGGTATGGGTTTGCCCATCCTCTGGACCGAGCTCAGCCGTCGCAAGGGCCTGACCCCGTCTCCCGACGATGAGAACACCAAGAACGCCCTGCAAGATATCGTCCGTCTGTGCTGCGCCAACACCGCTGCCCAGGTCGGTCTGCAGACCCGCAAGGGTGATCTGCGCGTCGGCTTCGATGCCGATATTTGCGTCTTCGATGACTCTGCCGAGTGGGTCGTCGAGCCCAGCACTATGCTCTTCCGCAACAAGTGCTCTCCCTACCAGGGCCGCACCCTGCGCGGTATGGTCCGTGAGACCTGGCTGCGTGGTGAGCGTGTCTTCAGCCGTGAGGCAGGCTTCGACAGCAAGGAGCCTTCTGGCAAGCTGCTCCTCGAGAAGCGGGTTTGAACACCTCATCCTTCCCGTCCTCGCCTTTTTTTTTTCTTCCCTTTTCTCCTCGCATCTTCTTTGTCACCGATTTGCGGGACAAGTTGACCTTTCTGGCAGCGCGCCATATGCGACCTCTGCTTTTTCATCTCTTCTGCATCTCGTTTCGCGACGAGCACTAATGACTGAACAGCATTCATACCCGTTAGAGTAATGACAGCGTGTTTGTAGCTTTAGGTATAGAATATCAAAAAGTATCATGTTTGACATTGCATCGCTTTGGGTATATTCTCTATCATCTATTTATACAAGACTCGAAACGTAGGATACATCATGAATCATCCCTCTTTATCCTTCTCCTTCTCCCAATTCTCTCGAACTCTCCTTCTTACTCCCCCATTAACCCCCTTCCCCCAAATCTCCTCCTTCTGATCCACATCCACATCAACACTCACATCCCCATTCTCATCTCCCTTCTCCTTCTGCTTCTCACCCTCCACCACCCCAACAAACGTCTTCCGCTCCTTAACCCTCTTCTCCTTCGCCCGCGCCCTAGACACCTTCTCCAAATACGCCCCATACAAGAAAGCCTCCGCCACAGCAACCGACAACGCCGCAAAGAAAGAGATAAGCACGCGCACCGCATCCGATGCTCCGCCCGTTACTTCCCTCCCATCTTCCTCCACGCCTGGCCCCGTCCACGAGGTAAACGTCCTCGCTAATATCGCAGGCATAGTGAACTTCGTCAGTGCCCAGTACACGCTGAACCCCGTTATCACGACGGAGAGGAAGATGTTGAAGACTAGGCTGGGTGTGAGGGTGTCTTCTGCTGCGTCGGGGGAGGAGGCGTGGGGATCGGCGTGGTCGGGATTGGGAGTGTATGTTGGGTTTAGGAGGCGCTGGTAAGCTGCTTTTTCGGCTTCGGCGAGGAGACGCGCTTTTGACGCGAGGTATTCGGGGCTCTGTTATGATGTTAGAATACAAGACTGCAGAATGGTCATAGGATGGACGGGACAGGTCGTACTGGTTCTGGTTTCTTTGGCGGTGGGGGCCTGTAGACTTTTGTCCCGTAGAGTAATGTGTTTAGGACTGTTGTGCGACTGCGTTCGTCGGCTGTGGTGGTGGATGATTGATATGCAGCGTCATTCTGGAGGTGTTTCGCTAGACGGATGAGCTGTTCATGTGTAATGGGTTCGTGGAGTTGTAGTGTCGCGGGGAGATTGAGCTCCGATCGCAGTGAATCAGGGATAGCCTCAAGGGCTGTTACTATGCGATCTGTCGCAGTGAGGAGCACCATCCTCGAGGGATTCCGGGGGTTGAGTTAGGCGGTTGTTCAGGACGAGAGGTCAAGACGGACAGCTTCGAAGGTCCGGAGGAACCAGCGGACCGCCCAGAAACTCCGTCCAAACAAGCTCCTCTCCCCACTTTTGGTTCTTCACATCAAGGCCCAGTCATGGCGGAGTTAAAATCAAAGGCGTAAGTACTCAATTCGGACCTATTCAACTCATAAGGAAAGGAGAAATTTTCTATCTCCAAGTCCCTCCATGTCCCGACCGCAATCCGCCGCGATATGTCCCCCTCCCAACTAACCCCTCCATCATTCCAGCACGGTAACAACACAAACCAACCCACGCGGAATCCCCGTGGCACCCTTCATCGACAATGTGAGCGACTATGTCTCCTCACGCGATGAGGTCGAACCCACCCTCCGTTCCTTCCAGGAGATGATCTCCAAGTACCAGTTCATGGAGGTCAACACCCAGCGTCGCGGGCAGGGACTGCGCGAGAAGATCCCCGATATCAAGAAGACATTGGAGATGGTGCGGTTTTTGAAATTGCGCAAGGAGGTACGTTGAGATACACCTGGAGCTGAGACAGACACCGGCCACATGGAGTATAATCGACTAACCTCTTTTTTTTTTTCTGCTTGGTACAGGCCAACCCAGACACCGACCTCGAAACCAACTTCGAACTCAACGATACCCTCTACGCCCGTGCTTCTGTCTCCCCCACCGACATGGAAGAAGTTTACCTCTGGCTCGGCGCGAATGTCATGCTCGCCTACCCGCTGGACGAGGCCGAGACGATGCTGGCGGATAAATTGACGGCGGCGGAGTCTAGTCTGGCCCACTGCGAGGAGGACCTGGAGTTCTTGCGCGAGCAGATTACGGTACGTACAAACAAGAGGTGGTAATGCCATGGGGAAACTTTGATGCAGAAGCTAATCGTTTGGATCAGACTCTGGAGGTTGCGACGGCGCGGGTGTATAACTGGGACGTGGTGCAACGGCGTAAAGAGAAGGCCGAGGGCAAGGGGGATGATACCAAATAGAGAATTGGAGATCTGCTTGATGGGGATAAAGTGTTGATTTACTGGATACCTAAAATGAAACGACTTTTGACATGTTAATTGAGTTCTACGAGTGTTGAAAGGGTGAGTACATAGCCTCAAGGTGAATTTTGACTGATATAAAACCAGATCTAGCTGCCCCTGGGCTCTGGATAAATTTCGGGATTTGCTTAGAGCTACGTGCTTCGGAGACTACTATCAAGTCAAACGTACTCTAAAGATGATGCCTTACGAGTGAGACCTACTTCGCTCCAAGGTTATTTTTTTCATAAGCAGGCCAACGCGCGAGAGCCGCGGGGATTGACTAACTCATTTGGTGCAAGAACGAGCCTCGTCCTATGAATAATAATTCCCCAGCGCGGGGGTGGCTGGAACTATCCCTTCTTCCTCATCCATCGGCAATTATCCCGCAAGCATGTCTTTCCAGTTGAAGAAACTACCAGTTGAAGAGCTTCATAAGATGATCGCGGCAGAAAGATATGGCTTCGAGACTCCGCTTCAACCTATCTTCCGTTTATACTGCCCAGTCATCGACAACGATCGCCAAAAGGCCATTGCTGACACCGCAGCCAAAGAGCAAGAACGAGCAAAGAACCCCGATCCTAATGTAGAGGACATATGGATCAAAGCCGTCCGCTCACAAGACCCCGAGACCACTGAGACCCTCGTCGGCGGTGCACAGTGGATTTTCATTTCTGAAGTATCGAGCTCCCTCGAAGCCGATGTCGAGTCATTTTCCAAGCGTCATCCCGAAGGAGGAGCAAGACTTTTCGCAGCCCAGTCATATCGCATCCTCCGCGAATGCGAAGAAAGAAACAGACTGGAGACCACTGGAAGGGGTCCATATGCTACACTCGGCAGCTTTTTCACGCTGCCTGAGTATCGCAAGCTGGGGATAGGTCACTTGCTTATGCAGTGGGGACTGGAAAAGGCCGAAGAGAAGGGACTGGATATATGGATTGAAGCCGCGCCGCCGGCTGTTCCTTTTTATGAACGTCATGGCTTTGTACAAAAGGAGGTTACTCACTTACAGCCGCGACGACCGGATGGTCTCGAGGAGAAGATTGCTGCGGAATGGGACGCTACAGCGAGGGAGCTTTTGCCTATAACTGCTGTGACTATGTGCCGTTTGGCAGGGAGTTGTTAGGTGATTTTATGCATTTGTTCAAGGATGAGATTGATCGCTCGACACGGAAATTACTCGCACGATACATGAAATGCATAGGAACCGCTATCCGAATTAGGATTATTCTAAAGCTATTTAGCTTCGGCCTCGAAGGAGTGAGAAGGATGACGAGATCCAACCGTTTTTTTTTTCTTTCTGTTCGTTCGTTTATTGATTTTAGGATACTTACGAGAATTTATAATAGTCGATATATGAAAATACGGTTGCATACTATACGCATGATGGGGGAGGAAATAAAGAAAGAAGTAGATACCTCTGTACTAGAAGAAATTTCATGGCACGTCAGAACTACATACTTCCGGACTTTCTTCTGACACTTTCTTTCTCACTCGCTTTTCTCTAAACGTACACTATCCCGCCCTAATCTTTCAGTATTTGAGATTCCAAATGCACACTACTGAGAGTTCCTTCCTGGTTGGCCTCGGCGGCGCTGAGGTCACCACTGACATCAAACCTGACCTCCAGTTGCCAGCCCAGACATGGGTGATCACCGAAAAACTCGGGGGGATGTCCATTCGCATGAGCCAGAAGGATATTGACGACAGTGCCGGTCCCACATATGCTGCTGCAAAAGTTCCTCTGCTATCGTAAGGACGACCCAGCTAAGAAGCCAGCATTTATGCGAATCTACCATCAAATTCCGAGGATCAGCACCGACTGGTTACCCTCTGGATCTCGAGCTAAGCAGCATCACCATCAGACCCTGTTGGATACCTGTAATTCCGAAACTCCGCATAGCCAAGCCGAAACTCCGCAAGGCCACCAACATCACTATTGTCAGGTAACAAACAAACAAACGTTATAAAATCCCCGGACCTCCCCTCGTAGGTGCTTCCCCCTGAATCCAACCAACAATTTGACGCTTTCCTTCTCCCTCCTATCTTTCTATTTCTCAAACAATAGCAATGCCACTAGAACACCGTATCCTCGCCCTAGTCTACCAGGACTTTGAAGCCCTGGACCTCTTCGGGCCATTAGGCGCCATCGTCCCCCGCAGCGACTACTATACACTACAGCTTGTCAATGTGCACAACCTGCCAGCCCCACAGGGCCTCGAATCCTCCATCAAAAATAGCATCGCAGTGATTCCCAACCTCTCAATTACGGAAGCCCTGGAAAATCCTGATGAGTTCGACACTTTGTTCATTCCGGGAGGTCTCAGCATGATACATCTACTAGATGACCCCATGCTTCTCAAGAAAATTGGCCAGCTGGTGGATCGTGCACCGAATGTGTTTACCGTGTGCACAGGATCATTGATCCTTGCTGCAACGGGCCGGTTGGATGGACGTGAGGCAACCTGTAACAAGCGCATCTTTGATGAAATGACTCCAAAGTGTAGGTCCAACAAACCATCACCGACAATATCATGGAATCATACTGAATTCAGTGCTAGATCCCAGTGTTAAGTGGAAGAGACAAGGTCGCTGGGTGGAAGATGGCAAGTTCCTCACATCGTCTGGCATCACTGCTGGCATTGATGCTGGCTTTGCCTTTCTTGCCAAGACATATCTTGCTCCAGAAAGTCGCACTTATTATGTGCAGGTACCCAGTGAAAATGGGGATGAGTCTTTTTTGGTTGGTTTTGACCAGGAGAAAGCTCTGGAACATGCTCGGTCTGTCGCGTGGAGTTTGGAGTACCAATGGAACGAGGATTCCACCGATGATCCCTTCGTTTGAAGATCTGTTTCATAAATTGTTGTGCATTATGAGCCCTGATATTCTTGCTCTACTCCAAGTGAGGGGCATGATGGCAGGAACTTTCTAATACTGGGACATCATATTAAATGTAGGATGCTAGCAAGGATGCAAAAAGGAAAAAAAAGCTCGACTGATCTGCTCATAAAAAACTGTATCCAGCCTGACGATAGACATAGGAATGAATTTCTCGGTAAACAAGCACAATGCATTTGATTCACGGAACTAAAAGAGTCTAGCTGATTATAGGTTATAGTAAAAGTTGGAAAGAAGGAAACATGGTGTATTCAACCAAAGGCAACCCAAAATGAGCAAAGGAACATAAATTGACACAATATCAGACTCGCAAACGCCAGATAATTAAAGACGCATGCATTCGTAAATCATGAAGGCTCACTTCCATGGCATCATTAGATATCAAAATCACTCAAACCAATGAGAGAAAACCAGCCCTTAAAACGTAAAAGAAACATAAGAAAAAATCAATCAAGTGCCAATGCAAGGTCATTGAAACATAGCCGAGGCCATCTTCTCGCGATCTGATGCGCTGAGGTCACGCATTCGCTTTGAAAGCTCCGCTTCACCCTCGTCGCCGACGAAAGTCCACTCTTCGATGTCGTCGACATCGTCATCGGCGTGATCTGGCGAAGCTTGTGCGGAGGGGGTAGGCGAGAAAGGTGTGGACGAGGCAATTGAACGCTGACGGGCGAGAGTCTTGGCGTATTCCATATCTCTGTAGAGAGATTGGATGGCTGTAGCTACACCGTCCTCCTATATTTCGCGAGTTAGAAGCCATATAGCCATATAACCTGATAGTCTTTTGTTCATGAAGTACTCACATTACGTATTTGGAGGCCCAAGTTTCGAGCCTTGACGATCATTCGCTCGCTGTGCGTAGCCTCCCAAAGCGCCCGCGAAAAGACACTGACATTCAGTTTCTTCATGCATATTCCCACACCCAAATCCTCGACACGAGACCCGAAAAAGAATTGGTCTCCAAAGAATGGTTTGATGATTGTGGGAACGCCAGCTCGTAGACTCGCTCCAGTGGTACCCGCTCCTCCGTGGTGAGCAGCAGCGTCAATTTGTGAGAACAGCCAGTCGTGAGGCGCTGATTGAATTTGGTGGATTTCTGGCGGGAGGGGGATTTCAATCTTCTGGCTAGTAGGATCGCCGAGTCGGTCTGACCATCCCTTTGAGAGAATACATCGAACGTCTGCTTTTCGCACTGACTCGATAACCGTTCGTGTCAAAGCAGCCGGGTCTGAGACAACAATAGACCCAAAACCAATGTAGACAATCTTCTTGCCATCGGCACGGGCCCGTTGGATGAAGGCAGAAAGCTCAGCTGGCGGAGTCCAGTCGGAGCCCTCATTCAAGAACCAGTAGCCTGTTATGCGAATCCAATCTGGATAATCGAGGGGCGGTGGCACCACGGAAGGCGAGTAATTGTACAAAAATGGAACCTTGTTCTGTTGCATCTTGTCCAAAGTAGTGGCCTTGAGACCCAACTCATTATTGCGCCAGCGGTTCACCTGCCCTGCGATAGCTTTCCAAAAGATGTTGTCAAACATCACGTATGTGATGTAGTTGTAAGCTCCTCCCATGCGAGTTTCTGGCACTGCAAAGGCATGTGGGTATGCGCGAGTCCTTGACCATGGCATGGTGAAGCCACGGAAATAGGGAATTCGAAGAGCCTCTGCAATATGAATGCCTGCCATTGCACTTGGCGATTCGATAAGCACATCACTACCTTGACAACCAGCCCATGATGAGGAAAGCAAGTCGTCGATCCACCCTCTAAACTTTGACGTGGCTTCTCGAAGGAAAGAATATGTGAACATCCCGTTCTCCACGCAGATCCGCATCAACTCGGCCGGATCTCCATCTACAAGAGCGAAATCAATGCCATGGCTGCGAATCCACGGCTCGAATTCGGCGTGAGTTGCAATCTTTGGCTTGTGGCCTTCGGCGATAAGTCCCTTGCACAGAGCAATGTAGGGTTGTACATCACCCCGAGAGCCAATTGTTAGACAAGTGATCTTCAAAGACTCGGTTGGCTTGAAATTGATGATAGAGGCGCGAGGATCGTCAAAGAATGGCGAAGTTTCCGACGAGCTCTCATTGAGCGTCGGGTGGGTGTCATGCTCCTCCGGGCTGTCAAGTCTAGCCTCTTGAAGCATACGATGCTCCGCTTTAGCCGCTTCAACTCGATCGCGCTCTTCTTCAGCCAGAAGGCCCGACTCCACCAGGTATTTGACGGACTCTAAGTTTTGATGCAGTGTGACAGCACAGTCATCTCGTGCATCGGCGGAATTGAACTCGAAGAAAAGTTCCTCATGACCGCGAACTATAACAACAAGACCATGGTACCCGAATCGGAATCCTTTCTCTTTCTCCACGTTCTCGACATCCTTGAGTGGGAGGATCATCTTTGTGCGAGTGCCTGGAAGCAAACTGCGGAAACAAATCTTCCGCTCGCTGAGATATATCTTTCCATATAAAGGAAGAACACGGGTCAAGTACGCATAGTATGTTGCTTGGAGATGTTCCGTGGCAGGGAGACCAAAATGCGCCCTGAATCGGTCTCCATGTTTGAGCCCGTCTTCCTTGTCCTCTAGATCAACCGTTGGGTCATCATGGAGCACCTCTTCCGTCTCTCCGTAATGTTTCTGACCTCCTGCCCACATGCCAGAGACCTTCTCGATATAGCCCATTGATTCCGTCGCTAGTAGGCTACTCATCTGTTTGGATCTGCTTTTGAGATATTCGGCAAATCCGGCGGCACGCTGAAGTGGGTATGCTCCTGCTTTGACGAGATCGTTCAATGGTACACCAGGGGGTTGCCGAGAAGAATGGGGGATCCTTTGATCCGCAGGCCCGCGAGCGACGCGATGGTCATCTGCATTTCTGTTGGGGCTGGACAAGCCCGAGCTGTCTCGTCGCACCATATCGCCCAGTCGTGCGGATGCGGATCGGGCAGTATCATCCGAGCGTCGTCGACCCGCCTCAACCACATCAGAGGGACGTCTGGGTAACGATCGCATGGTAGGTGACTGGAAGACATCACTTCGGTTAAGTATTTGACTCGCAGATTCATTGGTCTCGGTGATTGACTGGACGATAGGCGATGATTCCGTGCCACGATCTATTGATTGAGCAAACGAGTCTGCAGAATCTTGGGGGTCGGTCTCAATGCTTCGACCGTGTGGGGACTGGTTTTCTGTCTGGATAGACAGACGCCGGTTATTGACAGCCAGTATATTCGAATGTTTGGTGCCGCCCTTGTGAGGGGACTCATCGGATAAGTTCTTCGCGGGGGAGGAATTGACCAAGCTCTTGAGATAATTAAAAGCATCCTGACCGGAGTTGAAGAAAGTGAAGAAATACTACAAAGAGTCAGATCTGTAACGATAAATGTGAGGAGCCAAGAATTACCTCATCGATGGCATAGGTCTCATTGTTATCCAGTACCCGAATTTTGAAGGTCTCGGCAAACTCAGCCATGGGACTCTCCTCTAAGTCAATCACACTCTCAATGGGAAAGGCAATCTTGACACTATCACCTTCATTGTGGGAGCGGAATATGACCTGCTGGAGAGATTTCACCCACTCCTTAGCACTTGCGGCACTATCGGCTCTAAAATGGTAAGTTCGCTGATCGGTTGTAACTTGAAAATCCTTCGCATCAAAGCCTTGGGCCTTGGTCTCGGCGAGAGTCGCAGAGATCCCATACCGAAGATCTACATGGCCACTTGGGAAGTAAAGGTTCGAAGAATCGGCGTAGTATGATAAGACGTCACCCTTCAAAACAAACCAGTAACGGTTGTATTTGGGATTTTTCCGACCACGCTTCGAGAGGAACCCAGACTTGATGGCCGTGGTCGACTTCTTCGGGAGGTACGCATAGAAGCAGATATGTCCTTCCGTGACATACATATATCCCTGAAGGAGCATACTCTGCAGCAGAGCGCAGGCATATTCTACCAATACCTTTTCAGGACTTTCAAAGCCAAACATCTCCATTAGCCGCGTGGACAGAGCAGATGAAGATGACGACTCTGGGCGATCATGATTTGGAGATTCCGGCCTGGATGGCGGATTTTCGGGCTTCGCAGCGGTGTCAAAGCGATTCTGAGCTTGTACCATGCGAGTGAGAATGGGGGCTGCTCGGGGGGTGGCACTGCGTGTTCGCCTCTTTGGTATCTTCAGAGTCGCTCCGCTGGCTGCTAGCGGCTCATCTGGTTTGTCCTGAGATCCTACTCCTGGTATCCTTCGCAGTAGTTTGTTCTCTGATTTCGTTCTCTGATGGCGGCGTCCTCGCTCGTCGGCTTCATCTCGTGGGGTCGTATCTGTCTTCCTGCTGATGCGACGCCGGTCCGATGAACCTTCTCGGCTGGACCCCGATTGTAGGCCGGTATTTGTATGCCCTTCTTCGGCTTCTCCATCGCTATCACTGGAGTCATCGAACCGACCACGGAAATCAGATCTGGAGCCAACGGCGGCGAGAACGGAGAACAGTGACTGTTGCATATAGTGCATGTGGCCATCTCTAGAACGCATGTTCTGTGGTGGAGCTGTATAATCAACCTGGGCATCATCGCCATCTTTAAATCGCTCCGGCAATCGATCGGAAAGCAAACGCTGGCCAGAGGAAGGCCTCATGCTTGCACTCAACCCCTGGTCCGCCCGTTCCGACTGCCGTTTGGCATCATCTAAGAAAGGCCGCATTCTCGGATACCACAACTCGTTGTCTCTAGAAAAAAACGAGTTGAAGTCAAGACCGAGCAAGTCCCGAGCCGATGTGGAGAAGAGTAGTAGCGATCGGAGGAGTCAGGCCGGGGTGTGTGGATGGCAGTTCGAGGCCGATAGGGCGGCGATCAGGGATAGGTACTGGCCTCGGGGCCCGCGTCAGGCGGGCTTCGATCACGGCAAGCCAAATAGCAGATATGCAACTGACAAGGTCATATCAGATGAAGTGCGTATGGTCAGACACCGTTTAACTGAACCATCCAAGCGGGTCAGGCAGCGCAGACAGCTCCAACAGAGCGATAAGGAAGCTTTGCGGGATCGATAAGCAAATCAAACGGCCCCGCAAGCAACCATTCAAAGACCAGGAAGTGACAGATCAGGAATAGTACGGAACATGCAGTGAGTCAGTCGCTGAGAAAGAGTGTGGGAGGGTAAAAGGGTCTTCCAAGTGGTCCAGTGAGGCGCATCAGCTGCCTCGCAAGGTTTCGATGATATCGATGATATCGATGGTTGGTTATTACGACGACCAGTCGCATGTGATGGCGGCGGCATCGCCGGCTGTCAGGTGACTATGCTTATATAATCGATGATGGATTTCAGCCTCTAGCAAGGTTGCCTCTTACTTGGAGTTCTCTTCTATTGAGAATAATGGCTGCTCTCTGAGTATTCGATTGTGGTTTAGTATCTTGTTTTCAAAAAATAATATTCTTTCACTTCTTGCGGGGTATGGAGCCGACCGTCAAGAGCATGTCCAACCAAGTGGGATAGACTTGATAGTGGGTTGATTACAGCAAACATATGAATGTGAGATGAAACAAGGTGTGCCCGTGCATCACTCTTAGATCTGAGTTCTCGTTCTCGTTTCGCAGAGGGAAAAAGACAACACTATGGAGTGATCTCAACACCCTCGTATTCTCTCCGGATCGCCATGTATGGGAATGGACCTTTCCGCTGTGCCTGGGCGGGAGATAGACCATGCATGGTCCCCCTGCTTCGACCTGTCCACAAAAAGAGCAACCCACAAATAAGGATTCGTACACGGAGAACCTTTCCAAGCTCATCCAAGGACGCGCGTTCTGGATCCTAACAACCGGAATACCAAGGAAGTATTCCCATGGACGCCGCGAATAGGTGTGCTGAGGCGCATCTAAGATCCATAACACCATTTCACCAAGTGAAGGCGTGCTTACCTCCACCAGCAAGGCTGGACATGGGCCGTTCCGTAACGACGACCACTGAACAGTGAATACAGCTAAACCACTAGATACCAATATCTAACTAACACCAGGCTAAACCCATGTCAACCCCGGCTGGCGTCAGATCGGAAAGCACGCAAAAAGATCCCTGCATCTACTCACCATGACAGTATTCACCGTGCCAGATCAACATGCTAGGGCGCTTCAAAAGAAAAGCTTTATATGCCAGGTCTTGGCCCCTTGGCTCTTCCGAATCGTATCCTCGTATCCTTTCCTTCAACTCCAATCACTATGGGGCTCTTCAGTGTTCCTGAACTTAACGTGATATGTCGGTCGTGTGCTTGCCGGTCTAGGTATGGGTGGGCAGAGCGTTGTGATCCCCATGTACTCGGCAGAGATGACGCCCAAGGAGATTCGCGGTCGCTGTGGTTCATTCTATCAGTGGCTATACACATGGGGAGTCTTCACTGCATACTGGGTTGACTATGTGAGACCCATCATCCTCGAATAAAAATCACAAACATGACTAATGACAGATCAGGGCATTGCCAAGAGCACATCGATTGCGGGCACATCGCGTAAATGGCAAATACCTGTTGGTCTTCAATTGATCTCGGAAGGTATTCTCTTCATCGGCACTTTCGCTTTGCCAGAGTCTATCCGTTGGCTCTTGTCGCAAAACCGTACAGATGACGCCTGGAAATCTATCGTTTTGATTCGAGGTGGTGACACGCCGAAGACCCGTGATGAGTTCGCAGAGACTCAGTTGGGACTTCAAGCTGAACCTGCTGAGCGAGAGGGCTTCTCTCTCCGTGAGCTGCTTGAACCCGCTCATCGTCTCCGATTCCTTATTGGCCCTCTACTGTTCATCTTCCAGAATGCAACTGGTAGCAGTGCTCTGGTAGTATTTACACCGCAGTACTTCAAGTTGATTGCTGGTAGTGGAACAGACCGTGACATGCTACTGACCGGTCTGTTCGGTGCTGTCAAGGTCATCTCGTGCACCGTCTTCATCATCTTCCTGGCGGAACGGCTTAGTCGTCGTATCACGTTAGTGAATGGCTCGGCTTTGATGGCTGCTTGCATATTGATTACTGCCCTGATTGTCGACTACATCCCAACCCAATCTGCAACCAGCGTTACGGCAGCTGGAAGGGTCACTGTAGCGATGATTTACCTGGACATTATGGTTGGTTTCCCTTGTCATTTTCCTTTTGTCTCATCAACGTGTACTCATTGCTAACTTTGCAAATTCAAGATCTACAACTGCTCGTGGGGCCTTCCGCCCTGGGTTTACGTCCCCGAGATCTTCCCTACCCGCATTCGTGCCCTTGGTCTGGCAGTCAGCATGTTGGCTCACTGGCCATCGTCATTTTGTTTCTCCTTTGCTAGTCCCTACATGATCGCAAACGTTGGTGCCAACACCTTCCTCATCTTCATGGGCTTCGACATTGTTGCTGCTGTCTTTTGTCGGTTCTTTGTCAAGGAGACTCGTGGAAAGAATCTTGGGGTTGTTGCTGGCACGGAATGGGAGGCTGCTGAGCGTAGCTCCTCTGATGATGGTGAGAAGGGTGGCGTACTTAATGCGGAAGGAAAGAGAGTGCAGCTCGTGAGCATGCATAATAATTTTCAAGCTAACCTCAAACACCGAGGTGAGAGACCTGTCGTTGTGAATAGACGGCGCAGTTACCGTGCGCAACTGCTTGCTAGATTGACCAGAATGAGGTTTGCGTGAGGAAAGAACCTAATGAGAAGATCATGATTGCTCATCGAATATCCCGAAGGCATAGTCTAATCGCTTCCCCCTTTCCAGATTCAAATGGTTACTCGGTTTAAATTAATGAGCGCGATATCTCATTCTTCATTCCTTTTTGATACATGGAAAGGCGCTTCAAGTTTGAGCACCAATAGACACGTCCCTCAAGATGGTAAAATTGTACATTGGAATTGCCCCGTAGATCATATAACGAAGATATCTTTTAGCTAAATAAACCCAAAACGCCTAATCATGCCTTTTCAGACTTTTTCCGCTTCTTCTCCTCGCGGTCTTTGTGAGACTTCTTCGACTTCTTCAGACTCCGCTCTGCGTCGTCATCGTTCTCTTGTGTGTGCTTCTTGGACTTCTTCCGGGGCTCAGCACTTGCCTGAGAAGCATCTCCCTCGGTGTGGGAATGTTTCCTCTTGCGCTCCTTCTCCTTTTCACCGGCGGGAACCTTGGATCGAGGCTCCTCAGACTCGGATTCCGAGCTTAACCCAAGGGTCTCTGGCTCGCTGGGGAGGCTGCCGACGGGGCGGAAGCGCATCTTCATTCCCTTTGGTTGCGGGCGCGGCGGCTTGACAGCATCCCGCAAGATCTCAATTGCGGTGGCAGTGGACTGAATAGCCTTCTCCGGCAGACCGGCAAACTCCTGTACGTGGAAGCTTTGGATGTGGTCGGCCTTGTTGAAATACATTTGGGTACTCTCGTCGTACACAAGCAAAGTCTTGCCCTCGGGATCGTTATCGTTGATGGAATCGGCCGGGATTCCGTAGTTTTTACCAACGTATGTCAGGATCGGCTCGCCCTTCAGAACCTTGGACATGGTGATCTCTTTGACCTTGGACAACGGGAGGAACGAGGGTGCGGTGATGTGGTAAACTTGCTTGCCGCGCAGGTTGGAAAGGATGGAGGAGGTGCTCGATGATGGTGGAGTTTGCTTTTTTGCGGGCTTGAAGCCGAAGGGTGGCTTGTATGGCTGGTTCGGACCGGGAATGTGAACCCTATGATTTTGGTCAATTCAATGTGCCCAAGACGACATTCAGCGCAGCGAGGATGGGACTACTCACTTCTTTGCTGGAGACTGCTCCTCCGTAGCGTCCTCGCTTGTGTCCATTTCACTTGAGCTTCCAGACTCGCTGTCGGACTCTGACCCCGAATCAGAACTTGAGTCCGAATCGGACGAGTCTGAAGAGTCTGACGAGTCATCTTCGACCTCGTCCTTGTTCTTGGTTGCCGCCTTAATAGCCTTCTTCTGTATGTTTGCGGGCTCGGGCGAGGTTGATCTGCTCGAGCTGCTGTCGCTCGAGGAAGAGGAAGCGGGTGCCATAGTCGCTGGTGGCGCTCTGCGCTGCGCTCGGATGAAAAGAGCTGGTTGCGAGTCGGTACAACTTTCGGGATCGAAGAGGAGGGCCAAAGAGCGGGTCAAATGCGCAACAAATAATCAATCGCAAGCAAATTTAATTTTGTCGCTATGCAAACCGCCGAGTCCCTGCGACGTTGAAGGGAATCTTGAAGGTTCCGGCCGATCTTTTTTTTCTGCTCCGCGGGAGCACGGACCACCTGCCAACTTTTTTCTGGCTTATCGGCTTCATCGCCGCATTATCGACCGAAAATCAGGCCTTTGGACTGTTCCCACGCCATTGAACGATGAAACGAAAGGCCGAAAAGCAACAACCTGCCGGTAATACCCTGATATCCACGAACACGACGTCGAGTCCCCCGTTAATGCCTTCGCCAGCCCCAGTCAGCGCCATGAGCGCTGTCGCGGCGCGCAAAGCTCGGCAGCAACAAGCGCAAGCCGCGAATACCGAAGTCATTGTCGAGATTACGAACGAACCACCTTCGAAACGACCTCGTCGATCTCTTGAAGCGCAAAAGGTCACCCAAAATGGTGAAGAACCCAAAGGACCCCGCACAAGGTCGTCGACGAAGCAAGAGGTCTCGTCGCCTGCAGTGACAAGGGCTGGACAGCCAACGAAATCATTGAAATCCAACCAATTGCAACCACCGTCCGATGAGCTGGTCGAGGAGAACGGTGACTCAGACCAGGAAGAAATCGAGCAGGATAAAGTCGAATATGAGGAGGAAATGGCAGAAGACGAGGTCGCTTCTGTCATTGAAGACGCCGATGGATACGAATCGCCTGCAGACACTCCAGCGGAGCTTCAAAACTTCCCTCTGTCCAAGGCACGACTGAACAAGAGCAATATAATTTACGCGGATGACGACACCATGTGTGTTCGTATCAAAGAAAAGACGGTATGGCAAACACTCTCTGCTAGTAGCTTCAATGGCGCTTACTCGACGTTAGAACTTGGCGTTGTTGGGACAATATGACCTTTGGATTAAACGAGGAGTTGTGAGCCTCATGGGTGCTAAGTTGCATCCTTCAGCCCGGGCATTTAGGGTTTACGCTCCATCAACTCACTCCTTGCCGGTCATCAAATGTGTTTCTGGAGTTGATGGCGAGGCAGAGGTCGAGATCAAGTCTTGTAAGAGCGGCCTCGCTCGCCTACGAGATATCTCGCCCCTCTATCAGAAGATTTGGAATGGAGAAAATACCGTTGCAGACAAAATCACCTTGAAAGGCGCCCTCAAAGATTCGCGCAGAACTTTCTCAGTGGTAAGTGCATCCTGAATCTCTTGCCCAGCTTTTCCTACGGCGAGACTAATGTTTTGATAGTTGTATACCTCCGCGGATGACTCTCTAAAAAGACATCTCCGCCCACTTCATCTCGACAAAAAGTGGAGTGCATCGATGAAAGCGCTTTCCCAGAGACATGGACAACTACGAGTCCTAGTGTGTGGTCCCAAGGCCTCGGGAAAATCAACTTTCAGTCGCTACCTCCTGAACCACGTCCTCAGCCCAGCCCCAGAAACGGAAAATGGATACATTAATACCGACGGCTGTGCGTTCCTCGACTTGGATCCTGGTCAGCCCGAGTTCGCACCCATGGGGCAGGTCTACCTTGCGCACTTACGTGCTCCTTTCTTTGGACCTCCTTTCACCCACCCTTCCCTCGATGACTCTCGTGATGGCCAGATTTTGCGATCTCACCACATCGGGGCAACCTCCCCTAAAGAAGACCCGGACCATTATGCTCTGGCTACCATGGACCTGATGGAACAATATCGAACCTTGCTGACAAGGTACCCTCAATGCCCCTTGATCATCAACTACCCTGGCTGGATCTTCGGCCAGGGATTAGAGGTGGCGACTTGGCTGATCAAGACTCTTGGCCTCTCTGATGTTGTGTACATGAGTGAGAAGGGTCCTGCGGAAGTCGTCGAGCCTCTGAATTTGGCTGCCAACGAGGCTCAGGTCACCATGAATATCCTGCCATCCCAGCCTACGGACTTTGTGAGCCGATCGAGCGCCCAGCTACGCTCGATGCAGATCCAATCTTACTTCCACCTGTCCCACCCTCGTGGCCTTAGCAATCCGCTTTGGTCGGATGCGCCTCTCTCCCGCACAAGACCCATTGCTGTGAATTACGCGGGTGATAAGCAGGGAATTCGGGGTATCATGGTGTTGGGATCTCACATCAATCCTGGCATGCTTCGTGAGGTTCTTGAAGGAGCTATTGTCGGAGTTGTGGCTGTTGAATCCCCAAATGCAATCATGGGCGCAGCCACTGGTTCATCAGCATATAAGCCAGATGAAGATGAGAACGATAACGAAGACGATGATGTTGATGCAGATGAAGATGTTGAAATGGACTCAAGCGAAACGCAAGTCAATGGTGCCACCTCTGGGTCTTTGGCCGACAGCGTCTTCAGAACGCCGGAGGAAGACCTTCCCTACCTATACGTGGGTGCTGGAACCTCCGTCCCTCTGAATCCTAGCGCCTCAAACTGCCTTGGCCTGGCTTTGATCAGATCTGTCAATATCGAGTCACATCAACTGGAGCTCTCCACGCCCATTCCCTCGTCACGCTTACATGAGGCTATGGAGCAAGGACATGAGCTTGTCCTAGTCCGTGGCCCGCTGGATAACCCTAATTGGGCTGTGAGCGAGGAATATTATGCGGCACGAGCTGCCGAGAGGCGCTATCAGAAGTCGATTGCCCGAGGAAAGAAGGTCAACGATTCTGCAACTGGACAGGACAAACAGAAGGAGACACTTGCCGTACTGCGGGAGAGAATCCGTCGTGCAAGCAACGTGCCCTGGATGACGGTGGTGGAGGACAACAGCCGCCGCCATCGCGAGGCTGCGGCGCGGCGGGAAAAGTCGCTATGGAAATTGAGGAAGAAGGCTTATCCAGGTAGTGAGAGCGAGACTGACTGGTAGTGTACTTTGCATGTATTTCTATACCAACATGCCATCGATACTTCTTGCAATTTACATAGACCCCGAGCCCAGCACCTGCCGCTCGATGCTCGGTTCCTGGAATTTGTGACTCTCGTTTAAATGCTGTAAGCCACCTTGGTCGAACCTTTTCAAAGGCATCTCTAATGGTTTACTTATCGTGAAATTGAAATGTTGCAACCTTAAAGCGACCAATAGCTGCTACGCTGTCACTGGTCGATATGATTTCTGCTCGGGCTTTTCCAAACCCCGAAGGTGACCTACTCATTTCGGGGATTACTAAGGCCCGAAGGGACATCATCCCTCATTCCTGACTTCATTTCGGAGAATTCTGGGAAATTCCTGGATAAGTGATCTGCTGTCCAGTGCTAAGAGACTGATCGTTTCCTGTGGATAAACAAGAGAGGAAATACACTACGAGAGCCATGTCGATGCCAGGTCCTAGCAATCAAGGCGCCTATCGGGTCCCGCAACACCACTCATCCGCTAAGTCGCAACGAGTCCTCGCCTGCATCCTCTGTCAGCAGCGCAAAGTAAAATGTGACCGCAAATTCCCCTGCTCTAATTGTATCAAGCATCAAACACAATGTGTGCCATCTACGCAAACCCGCCCGCGAAGACGTCGATTCCCCGAGCGTCAACTGCTGGATCGCCTCCGGAGCTATGAGGATCTGCTCCGTGAGAACAAGATCAAGTTCGAGCCACTTCACAAAGAATCTAGCCCAAGCGTGAGAAGCGAGGACTTTCGAGAGGAAAGTGATGAATCGGGCGCTGAACAGCCAGAACCTGAGAGGGCCGATGGGTCATCAAAACCAAAAAGCGAGTATGAAGCTAAGTAAGACACGACCCCTTGGCTCGATAGTAGACTGCTTTGTGCTCTAATATGATTTTTCGGAGACTAACAAAGCGTTGCAGAAACATATGGCATGCTATGAGTCAAGGCGTATGTAAACCCCACATGTATGATGCTCAGTCGTTAACATTTCTGAACTCAGTTCCGAGGTGTGAACAACGACGGCGATTTGAATGATGGTGTCCGAGAGGTCATGGTCGGGAAGACCTGGGATCATCTCTTCGATAATGACGATCACCTTCTTTTTGGCTCGCGACAGACAGTTGTTGAATTATCAACGTTCCATCCGGAGACGGTAGATATATTCCGGCTCTGGCAAGTCTATCTCAACAATGTCAACCCGCTGCTCAGAGTTACCCATACTCCAATGTTGCAGGGTCGTATCATTGAAGCCGCGAGTAATCCGACCAATATCAGTCCCGCCCTGGAAGCTTTGATGTTTAGCATCTACAGCATGGCTGTGTTAAGTCTTGGCGAGGAATGTGAAACATTGTTTGGGATGCCAAAGGCTGATCTTCTCAGGAAGTTTCAGTTTGGCTGTCAGCAAGCTCTGTTGAATTGTGGCTTCTTACGATCCGCCGATCGCGATTGTCTAACCGCCCTATTCCTCTATCTGGTAAATTCAACTTGATGGCCCTTGATGTTCCTGCTAAGAATGATGTTTAGGTTTCGGTACAGCCTAGGACGGACCCTCGCTCTCTATCATCTATGCTCGGAATCGCGAGTCGCATTGCCCAACGGATGGGTATTCAGTATGAGTCAAATAACTCAAAATATCCTGTCCTTGAAGCCGAAATGCGCCGAAGATTGTGGTGGTCATTTGTACTGTTTGACGCTCGAATCAGTGAGCTGTCAGACTATAGATCCACCATACTGGCCCCAACCTGGGACTGCAAGATCCCTCTTAATGTGAATGACTTTGACCTTCGCCCGGAGATGAAGGAACCACCGCCAGTGCAGGGTAAAGTCACCGAGGGAATCTTCACCCTTTTGCGTTGCGAAATAGGGGAGTTCATTCGCCACAGCTCCTTCCATCTGGACTTTACCAATCCATCTCTAAAGCCTGTTGCCAAAGAGCTTCCTGGCGGAGGGAACTTTGATGCTTTAGAGAAAATGATCGAGAGAGGTTATCTTGACCATTGTGATTCGCACAATCCACTTCATTACATGACAATCTGGATGATGAGATGCACTCTCTCAAAATATCAACTTCTTCAATACTATTCACGGTGTTGCTCTGGGCCTCAGACAAAGAGACAAAGTGATACAGCGATGCTATGCGCGTTCAGAGTGCTTGAGAGCGATACGAAAATGATGAATTCGCCCTTAACCCAAGGTTATCGATGGCTTCTTCTATCGTACTTTCCTCTTCCGGCCTATATTCACATTGTCCAAGAGTTAATCAAACAGCCTACTCGTCCGGAAGCCAAACAAGCTTGGAAGATCATGAGCGATAATTACGAGGTCCGATTTACCAGCACAAATCTTCTCGGCAGTCACATTTTCAAAACCTTCACCAAGATTCTTCTCCAGGCCTGGGAGGCTCTTGAAAAGGCCTGGAAAGACTTTGAACCCGCGAGACGAGAGCCGTTGGTTCCTCCGAGAATTGTGATGAGTCTCAAAGGGAGAATGGCCGAGACGGCGCAGAACGAACAAAACGAGCAGCTATTTGATGAATTTACAAATATGGATGTCACGGACTTGCTCATGCCAGTTCCGATGGGATTTGGTAACTCGAATCCGATCTATCCGAGGACCAGGCCAGATACTTATTCAGGGGCTGGTCAGGTGCCTTTGCCCACCTCTAACGCTCCGGGGCAATCTTCATCTCTATCCGTAGCTGAGATGCATCAGATGAGCTGGGCATCAATGTGGGGCTTCCGTGAACGTCGTGAGTGGTAAGATGAAGCCAACCGTGTGATAAATTATCAATCATGTTATGTCGAATCACGGAAATAATACTCTAGAATGGTGATTCTTGCCGCTCATATAATAAATTTAAAATCTGTGAGGTTTCTATGTCTATTCCATCGATGTTGATTGCCCCAATTCCTTCTTACAATCAAGCCAAAACTCTTAATGGGATACACTGTATTCAGACAACCCCATGAGAATGTGACAGCTCAGCATTAATGGCCCTCCTGGAGAGTGGGCGCAAATTCAAACTGGAACTCCCGCTCCTCGCAGGGTACAAGGTACTTCTCCAAAGTTCTGGGGCCACAAGCACCAGTTCCCACGCCACTACACTCAGCATCAATCCGGACAAGGACCGTCTTGCCAGGAACAAGGTCACAGGGGTGTTTAGCAGTCTCAATATTCTGAGCGCTGTACCGCGATGCGACCCATTGGAAGGAAGTACCAGTGTCCTTGTCCGTATCCACCGAATTCCGGAAGACCTTGAGGCCCCAGCCACGATTGTCGCTGAGTTGTAGCCAGCGGGTTTCAGATCGGTTCCCACCTTCTTGAGGCACTTCATACGGAGTATGCAGCTGTGCGGTGGTAGCCTTGTAGATTCCCATCTTTTGAGACCGCTTCTTGTCTGCGTAGGACTCTCCAGGACCAAGACCTAGCCATTTGGCATTGTCGAATGCGTCAGCGAGGCGCAGGTCTAGGCCCATACGAGGAAGGTCTGCAGGCATCGGGCCTTGGGGTTTGAGATGCGCAGAGACAACTAGATTACCGTCCCCACTGATAGTGTAGGTCGTGGTAGCCACGAAGCCCCACGCGAGAACTGGTGGGCCCAGCCAGGACTCTGTTGTAATCCGGAGGGATCTGTCATTGACGTGGGTAATATTCATGCTTCGCAACTGTACTCTCATATCATCCACTGCGTACCGGCGCCGCTCACCAAGGGCCCAGGACATATCATTGTCGGTTGGAGGACGCCAAAAGCCAGGAACTAGGGCCATGCCTGTTTTAGAATCAGGGTCAAGAAGCTGATGACCCTTCACTGTCCAGCCGGTCAAGCCTCCAGTGGAACGCGAGAAAGTGAAACTGAAATCAGAGCCAGTAACAGTGTGAACAGCCCGACTGGACTCGACCTGAATGGGAAGGCTGGGAGAATGACAGGGCCCCGCAGGGAGAGTCTTGAGCTGGTGTTGGAACCAAGCGACTTCGTGCCCGCTGGGAGCCCAGGGAGTATCCTGCGTATTCTGGAAACTGACGGTGAGCCAGAGCTCCCCATCTGAGATGGCAGGTAGATCTGGGCTGAATTCCACCTGCCCAGACTTCCCAGCCTCGATGGAGGGAAGGCGAAGACTGCCACTAGCAATGACAGTGGACCTAATCTCATTATTAGCCTGTACCATCCAATATTGGCATTTAACTTACTCAGAGCCCAATATTTCCACACGGTAGATCGCCTGCAGATTCTCGATACCAGCGAAGTCGTACCGGTTTTCGATAAATATCGTACCATCAGCGTACCACGCTTGAATAGGTGAATAGACCTTGCGCAATTCAACCAGCCCAGGAGTAGGTGTGTGGTTGCTAAAGCAAAGACCGTCCATAACGAATGTACCATCATTGGGATAATCGTCAAAATCTCCACCATAAGCGTAGAAATTGCGCTCTCTATCCCACAAACCATGGTTTGCCCACTCCCAGATCCATCCACCTTGCAGGCGTCGATGCTTTTGGAATGCCTCCATGTACTCTTCCAGGCCACCAGGGGCATTGCCCATAGCATGAGCATACTCGCAGAGAACGATCGGCTTCTCAAAGTTGTCACCTTCTGCAACAGCTAATTTGTTTATCCTGTCCACCGATGGGTACATATAGGAGAACATGTCGGCTGACTTTGCCTCCGGATCTCCCTCGTAGTGAACTGGTCTGCTGGGATCGGTGGCCTTGATGTAATCATACATGGACTGATGATTTTGACCATAGAACGCCTCGTTTCCAAGTGACCAAATCACGACGCAAGCATGATTCTTGTCCCGCTGGACCATTTGGATCGCACGATCAACGTACGCATCCTTCCACTCCGGGTTGTTGGAGGTGAACTGGGCAGCCTTTTCAAAGGTTAATTTCTTGCGTTCCTCGTAGTCCATCGACTCTGGGATATCGAGAGGACGGGCCACTGCGTCATAAAACCCGTGGCATTCTAGGTCTGCTTCATCCATAACCCATAGGCCAAGCTCATCACAGAGCTCATACAGTTTGGGGTGCGATGGATAGTGACAACACCGTACGGAATTGATATTGTGGCGTTTCATAATGAGGAGGTCTTCTCGGAGGAAGGACAAGGGTACAGCCCGACCAAAGAGTGGGTGGTGATCATGGCGGTTGACACCGCGAAATTGCACGGCAGTCCCATTAACAGTAATGTTCCCGTTTTTAATCTCAACCTGGCGGAAACCAACTCGGTGGTTGATATTTTGGAGCTGTTTACCTCCGGAGCTTAAGGTGATCTGGAGATCATAAAGGTTTGGTGTTTCTGCAGTCCATTTCTTGGGGCTCTTAACCGGAATCGTTAAGGTGACTATTCCATTCTCAACCACAGAAATCTTATCACATCCGATTGTTTCTTGAGAGCCCCGCAGATTGCGCAATGCCACTTCTAACAGCACTGACTCCGTGGCAGCCACAGTGACTGTAACATCCAACACGGCATCCGTGTATGTTTGATCAAACTCGGTCTTCACAAAGAAGTCTTCAATCCGAGCTACCGATGGAAAGGCAAGCAGTGTAACGTCGCGGAAGATACCTATAGAATTTCGTCATCAGGAGAGCTCTGGTATACCTCGCGGGAGTAGAAATTTTTACCTGACAGCCACCACTGGTCCTGGTCCTCAATATAAGATCCATCCGACCATTGATAAACACGCACAACCAGATCATTCTTGTTACCGTGGCGAACAAATTCGGTGATGTCAAACTCCGCTGGATTGCGACTCCCCTGTGCGTAACCCACTTCTTGTCCATTCACCCAGACATGATACGCACTGTCAACGCCGTCAAATCGAAGACGTAGTTGTGTAGAGGAATCCCAGTCTGATGGAAGGGTAAAGGATCTGCGATATGTACCCGTGGGATTCTGGCTGGGCACACGCGGTGGGTCGCAAGGGAAGGGGAAGATGGTATTCGTATAATTGGGTTTCCCGTGGCCTTGGAGTTGCCAATGGCCTGGAACAGTGATGCTCGTCCACTCTTTGGGGTCAACCGAAGACTCGCTGTTCCCATCGCTGTCAACTGCGGGTGCTAGAAGAGGAGACAGAGCGTAATGAAAGTCCCAACGGCCATTGAGAGACAAAGACGTGCCCGGGAGAAAGAATGCGCGAGGAGCGAGCTTGTTCCGCTGAAGAACGTGCGGATTTTCCCAGTCATTGGGGGTGATCTCGGGGGTAGCCATAGTGATTGTTTCTTTTTGACCAACCTATTCTGACAAAATCCGAGAAATTTTTATTCCTTTGGAGTTTGGCTGTGGGCAATAGCTTATGTATCAGGCAATGCTAAGAGTTGTTAACAGGAAGCCAGAAAAAAACTGGATAGAAGCGGGGATGGCAACACACCCTGTGCCTGCCCCTCTCCAGCAATTTTTCGCGTCATGGAGCTTCAACCACCTCTGCACGGTGGGGATACGCGACTTGCCAATAGACATATTCGAAATGGGCGCGTTCTAAAGGTGATTGAGTGAATGTACTCTATTTAGGAAGTTAGTTGAACGTGCCGACCCACTTTGCAGAGGAGATACTGGCTCAGCTGATCCCAAATCCCCAGCTTTCGGGTGTGGTATCCCCGAGGCCATGCATGATTCCGCCCCATTTGCATGGATTCATACGCGGCACTGCGGGGAGACCATCGGTCCAGTAAGCTTTTCACTAGCTCGGAATGCTGGATGTCTGAAAATCAGACACAGTTAGTCCTCTTGGTGTGATTTGTTGTCTCTCATCTTAGGATCATGGAGAAAGTGGGTCCGGGGGGTAACGGAGCCGAGAACTGAATCTGGATGGTCTGTGCGCTCGGCTAGGGACTGGGGAAGTCTGACCAGTTGACCAGTGAAGAGAAGGATCACAGAGCAGCTCTCAAAGATTCCAGCCTATGAATATCGGGCTGAATTAGAGTTTTCCCCGCAAATTATCCAGGCAAGATCGCAATTTGCCGAATCGGGAAAAATCAGCCCCTCCGACCTGGCAGAGCTCCAACCAAATCGCGTTAGGCCAGCTTAAGCATGGTTCCACACGACCTGAGCGCCTCGGGGATATCGGAACCGAATCCATTGGAAAGAAAGAGAGAATTAGCGCCAAAGCCCCAACCTCGAGTTTGATCTGGCTCTAACCCGGGGCCCAATCCGAGCACGCGTGCCACCGTGAAAACCCTCGATTTGGAGCCAACGCCAAGAGCTAAACTCCATACGACCCCGGAGTCTGTGAATTGCGCGATGGAGATGTTGACCAGCTGGTTGCCAGAGAATCATAAATATCCCCATGCATCGCCGATCATCCCCGACTCATTCAAGCTCTGCACATTCCAATCACCTTGGTTGAAATTGAGTATAGCTTGGCACTTTGAGATTCCTCCTCCAAAATGACTACCGAGTCCAAGCCAACCCTCGAGCAGTTCGAGGGGGGCAATGGGATGGAGGGTAAAGAAAAAGATTTGCAGGAAACTAGCGATGCCATTCAGCTAGCCGAGGCAGTTGAATCGACAAACTACAGTCCATGGACTCCCAGCATGTTTCGCCTCTATGGCTGTCTAGTGATTGCTTATCTATGTGGATGTTTGAATGGTTACGACGGCTCGCTCATGGGATCACTGAATGCTATGCCGACTTACCTGGAATATTTCGATATGTGAGTTTACCAAAAGACGACTGAAGCTGCGCTTCTCTAACCCATGAGGTTGGCTACAGGGTATCGGCATCTTCAGGCACCGGTCTGGTCTTTGCCATCTATAACATTGGCTCTATTCCAGCGGTCGTTCTCTCTGGTCCCGTCAACGATATCTTCGGGCGCCGCAAGGGCATGTTCGTCGGAGCTGCCATTATCATTATCGGTACTTGCATCCAGGCACCCGCCACAACCCACGGAATGTTCCTCGCTGGTCGATTCATCCTCGGATTTGGAGTCAGTTTCTGCTGTGTGAGCGCTCCCTGCTACGTTTCAGAAATGGCCCATCCAGTGTGGCGTGGAACCTTGACTGGTTTATACAACTGCACCTGGTACATCGGTTCCATCGTTGCCAGTTGGGTTAGCTATGGCTGCGCAAACATCACTCACACCTACGGCTTCCGAATTCCTATCTGGTGCCAGCTTGTTTCGTCCGTAATTGTCGCAATTGGCGTCTGGTTCTTACCTGAATCCCCTCGGTGGCTCATGGCGCAAGACCGCACGGAGGAGGCTATCCAAGTCCTCGCACGTTATCACGGAGAAGGCGATGCCTCGCACCCAATGGTCACACTTCAGATCAAGGAGATGCAGCATCAGATTACCATCAACGTTTCGGACACTAGCAAGAAATGGTGGGATTACCGCGAGCTGTTCAATACTCACTCCGCTCGTCGCCGTTTCATTTGTGTGGCCGGTATGGCCTGTTTTGGTCAACTTTCTGGAAACAGTCTTACTAGCTACTATCTCCCCGTGATGGCCAAGAATGCGGGCATTGATTCGCCCAAGATCCAACTGATGCTCAATGCCATCTACCCCGTTCTCTGTTTGATTACATCCGTCTCCGGCGCTGGACTCACAGACCGTGTCGGCCGCCGACCTCTTATGATCTACTCGCTTCTCTTCTGCTCTGTCGCCTTTGCCATCATGCTGGGAACTTCCAAGTTAGCGAATGATGATCCTACCAACTCCAGCGCTGCCAATACCTCCGTTGCGTTTATTTACCTCTTTGGCATCGTCTTCTCCTTTGGCTGGACGCCGCTGCAAAGCATGTATATTGCCGAGACGCTGTCGACCAACACGCGCGCCAAAGGCACTGCGGTGGGCAACTTGTTATCCAATATCAGCAGTGCAGTCATCGCTTACAGCTCTGGGCCGGCCTTTGAGAAGCTGGGCTATTACTTTTATGCCGTGTTCATTGCGTGGGACTTGATTGAGACGGTTGTGATCTACTTCTGGTTCCCGGAGACCAAAGAGCGGACCCTTGAAGAGCTGGAAGAGGTCTTTTCTGCCCCGAACCCGGTGAAGAAGAGTTTGGAGCGGCGTGATATCTCCACGGTGCTGAGAACACTGGAGGTCACCGAAGTTGAGACTACACGTGGGGGTGTTTAATTGTATATGGTCGGTTGAAGGTCCTGTATGTAGCCTCAGAATGAGCAAGGGTCCGGACATATTAGTTAGTGACCACCAGATCGGAATTTGCCCAGTTGCTACCTAAACTCTAAGGCTAGATGACAAAGATTTAATACCATAACACAGAGCAAATAATAACACATTGAGCGCTCGGTGAATTACTACCCGTCTAGTTCATAAGGATTGTATGTTAACCGGACATTTCTCCACGGTAAACAAAATGGACAACTTCTCATCTCAAGAACCATTTCCTGCGACGGTATGCGACAGTATGTCGTTGAGCGTTGATCTGACAAGAAAGATCAAGGTTCTCATGCATTAGTGGGCCTCGAGTCTAACGTAGCTAGACCTATCATTGTCGCAGTCTACGCCTCGGTTAAAAAGGCCCCATCCTACATGCGGATGCGGGGCCCCACGCCAAGTCCGATGTGAATTATCCGACTCACATTTCACCTCCCTTGGCCTGCTTCCACGATCGACCACGATGATGTCCCCAGGGCACAGCAACGAGACTCATAAGCGTAAACGAACCTCTTTAGCGGTATGTGTATACTCAGCAGACTTATTGCGATAAAGTGCTAACACTTTTTCTCAGTGTGACCCTTGTCGCAATCGAAAAGTGAGGTTAGTCCCCAATCAGTTACTTTTCGGTTGAGATCTGCAAGTTGACATTAGCCAGATGTGATGGTCGCCGACCATGCACAACATGTGCTCAAATAGGGACAGATTGCGTGTATGGGTCTGAGGCCATCAAGTACGTCTCGTGGGGTCCAGTACTTTCATCAGAGCCCCGCAATACTAACCAAGCGCATGCAGTAAGAGCAAGAGCGACTTGATTCTAGATGTCGCCATTCGGTCTGAAAATCTATTACAAGAATTATTCGCACAGCTGGTTCGTCGCTATCTCATGGGTTGGGATCCATGCCATGTTTCGATTACTTAGGCAACAGTTTCCAAGGAACATAGGCTGCCCGCCGCAGTCCAAGTCAAAATCCCTCTGCGATATCGCCTCATGCAGTCATTTCACCTAGCACGGTGAGCAACGCCTACCGCGGGGAAGGTCGTCCTGACCATATCTCCAATGCCACACTATCACCTTTTCATGCATCCACCACCGAGTCAATTCTCTCATGGCCACAGTTTGCCGAATTCGGAAACTTGATCAAAGAACGGGGCTTTTCGGTTTTCCGCCTTGAGACTATGCGTGCGCCACTCGCTCATCGATCTTGCTTGGTGCAACCATATATGCCCAAGCAAGATGTGGAGCGTATAGTGCGAAACTTTGAACGTGGTATCAACTTCTGGTACCCGACTATGACTCGAACCATGACGCAGGAGTTACAAACACATATAATATCTGGCATATTCGAGGAGAGTATATCTTCATGCCTTGCCCTATTGATAATGGCTTTGGGCTGCGCCTGCGAGCTGGTCGGCTCTTTTGCGCGTCGGGAAACACCAAATGCAAGCGACGCGGATAGCCAGAGACAGCGGCGGCTGATGGGGGAGTTATACTTTGATAGTGCCTTCAAGAAGATTTACTTAGCCCAGGCTGGTTTCACGGCTGAGGCAGTGCAGTGCTTATTCTTTACCGGGTGAGTAACTCCCAGTCCACTTCGATGGATCGATCCTCCCGTCTAAACTGGAATCACAGGTTGTATTTTTCATTTCTGCAAAGGCCACTTCAAGCTTGGTCATTCATAAGTGCAGCTGCAACGAAATGTCGCCTCCTTTTGTCTTATGACGTACCAGAGCAGACCCCTGAACAATTGGAATGCCTTCGACGAATCTTTTGGTCCTGCTATATTCTCGAGAGGTTTGCTCTCCTCCCTTTCTTTTGTTTCTTCCTTCTTGTCTCCTGCCTCGTTCTGACCCTAAGACGCCAGCGATTTTCTCGCCGAGCTAGCCGGTCTTCCTCAAACAGGCATTGCAGAAATAGAATCATCCATCCCTTTACCAGGTGACTTTTGTACGCAAGAATCCGAAAACGACCAAGAGCAATCGTCACTTTATTTTCTCGCCTGTATATCCATGCGACGACTACTCAACCGCGTTCACGATCTTCTCTACGCTCGCGATGCCGGTGTTGGGTTTGACAACCACCAGTTCCCATCTGTTGTTTCGGAGCTGGCCTATCAGCTAGACGAGTGGAAGGACCTCTTACCATTTTCCTTTCAATTTTCCGTCAATTTGGAACCCACACGCACAGAGGAAGGCGCTTTTCTTCGCCAGCGGTATTTAACTTGCAAGAGCGTTATTTATCGTCCCTATCTTACCTGGGCGCTGTCCAACGGTGATGCCGTGGAAAAATGTCCTTCGATCGTCTATGAAGGGTCCAAGCTGTGTCTTGAGGCGTGCTGGATGCACGCACAAAATCTACGCAGTTTGCCTCACACCATCATGGTGGACACATGGATTTGCTCCCTTTCGTCAGTTTCTCCATCAACCCAATCTAATCTAATCTGACCCTTAGCTAACTCGGCAATCATCAGCATGGCATCGGTGATACTCATCACATTGGCCGCATCTCGTGTCCGTCCGCTACGGCGACTCATGTCGTCCAGTGTTCTGGATATCGGACCTCATCTTAACGAGCTGCTGACTCAATGGACACATATTCCGGGTGGTGGAACCTCGCCCAGTGTCATGGAAAGCATCAGTTTGATTGAGAATGTGTCGACTTTGTTGAAGATAACCTGGAATGAGAGTGGAGTTGGAGAATAGCTAGCGGTGTAATTATCCGTTATCCATGCGCGAGCTGAAGGGACATCCTAGTTTACCAAGCACGTTCCTGCTTTTCTCAAGTCACTCGATAGAGAGTTTTTTTGGATTGCCGGATTGAGCTTGGGGCACTCATCGCCTTGGTGTCGTTAAAACCTCGAGTTTAGACCATTCTTAAGTTCAGTGATAGTTAGCGTTGACTCTAGTGGTGGAGTTTATTCTACCACTGGTCCATTGCTGACTCGGGGAACTCGGTACCTGGCTTCTAATGCCTGTTCTCAACGGCGAGTAGAAAATGACGAAGTTGATACGTACATTCAACATTGCTCTGTCTTTGGCTTTCTTCTCAAGGACTTCATCTGGGGAATCTCTACCCCGCAAGGTTCCAATCGGGGAAGTCGGATGCACAATCTTAAAGGTCGCGGGAGAGGTCACATCCATGCCGTCTCCTACCCCGCATCACGTTTTATTCCATCAATCTCCTCCAGCGGAGTCGTGTACTAGTCGTGGGGCCCCGCATCTACTGCACCAGTGGAGGGCATGTGGCTCTACTCTAAGTGCAACTTGGCAAGGAGTTTAGTGCTGGCGAGCAATTCTGCGGAAATCCTGCAGAATCTCCACTTTCAACCCCGTTCCCGATATCCCCGAGAAGGTTTCATCTAATCAGAACTCAGAGTCTGGGGTAATTGTGCAAGGAGATAAAGCTACTGAAGCCCGTCACGGCTATGACCACTGCAACCTAATGAAGGTCGTTTTCTTGTGATCAGACTCCTTTCTGGGACTGCTTCCCGTAATACCATCATCATGAAGCAAACAATGAATCACGAATGGCTCCTCGGGCTGGCATTGACTGCCGCCACGATACCGACGGTCGCCGCTGACTTGACGACAACCATCAGTTCCACGACTAATTGGGGCACCTGGGAGGGCTTCGGCGTGTCTCTTGCATGGTGGGCGAAGGCGTTTGGCACGCGGACTGACTTGGCCGATATTTTCTTCTCCACCAAGTCGACAACCTACAATGGACAGAGCGTGCCCGGGATTGGGCTCACCATTGCACGGTACAACGCCGGCGCCTGCAGCTGGAATACGTACAACGGCTCCACGATGGTGGTATCTCCCGACATGGTCGCCTCGCGACAGATGGACAGTTACTGGGTTGACTGGGCCAGCACTTCGCCGTCATCGTCGAGCTGGAGCTGGAGCGTCGACGCCAATCAGCGTAGCATGCTGTCGCTGGCCAAAGCCCGCGGTGCAACAACCTTCGAACTCTTCTCCAACTCCCCTCCTTGGTGGATGTGCCTCAACCATAACCCGTCCGGATCGGACGACGGCACCAGCAACAACTTGCAATCGTGGAACTATGACCAACACGCGATCTACCTGGCCACTATTGCTGAATACGCCGCGGCTAACTGGGGTATATCATTCCAGTCCGTGGAAGCCTTTAACGAGCCGTCCTCGGCCTGGTGGAACGGCCAGACTGGAACTCAGGAAGGTTGTCATTTCGATGCCAGCATCCAGGCGACCGTGATTGGATATCTCCGTACTGAACTAAACAACCGGGGTCTTAGCTCGACCTTGATTGCAGCCTCGGACGAGACCTCCTACGACTTGGCGATCACCACTTGGAACAGTCTCGGAAGTACAGCGACGGGCAACGTCAACCGCATCAACGTCCACGGATACCAATACACCGGGGGACGACGAGATACGCTATACAGCCTGGCATCCGGCGCAGGGAAACGACTGTGGAACAGCGAGTACGGTGAGAGCGACGCGACAGGCGAGAGGCTTGTCACCAATCTACTTCTCGACTTCCGCTGGCTCCACCCAACAGCCTGGGTATACTGGCAAGCCATCGATGGCGGTGGATGGGGGCTGATTGATGGAAGCAACGACGACTTGACACTCGGTGCCGTCAGCCAGAAGTACTATGCTCTTGCACAATTCGCCCGTCACATCCGACCCGGAATGCGCATCCTGGACGGCGGAAGCAATTACACTGTCGCGGCATATGACTCCTCGGCAAAAAAGCTGGTTATCGTCGCTGCAAACTGGGGTGCGGCCCAGTATCTCAACTTTGATCTCTCCAAGTTCAGCAAGGCTGGGGCCAGCGGTGCCTTGGTCCCGCGCTGGATCACTCAAATCGGATCTGGAGATCAATATGTCAGCTACAGCGATACTTATATGAGTGGGACTAAGTTTTGGTCATATTTCCCCACCGGAGCGGTGCAGACGTTCGAGGTGTCGAATGTGACACTGTAAAGTGGCGAAGCTATATGTAAACCCGCGGCGGGTTGCCGTGGACTGAAGATCGATGGGATCCCGGTGATCTTGGGTTTGATAATTTTCAGTAGCACTGAGGGAACCAATTGAATGAGTTGATTGAAGAACTATCCAGGAGATTGCTGTTGAAGTAATCAGCATCGCGCATTTGTGCGCAACCTAGTAAATAGGCAGTGACCACCTATATACACTCAGCAGATAAAAGGTCCGCTACGCTTCGCAATAACCTCCTTTCAATCGTAATATAAGATACTAGAACAGCATCTACGACAATCCCAGAGCCCATTAGCTATTTAGCCTATTTTTGAGCTGACTATCATAGCCTGTCATACCAAATGGGTCCATGCTGCCCTTGCCCTGACATTACATGCTGTGAGGTCGGAGCTAGCTTCATTAAGACTAGCTTCTCGGGAGATCCCTCCATGACGTCTATCTGCCTTTCCTTCTTTCATCTCCTGAACGCAGATTTCCACTCTCACGACGGAATGGAAATCATAGATACCCGAAAAAGACACAAAGAATGGAGACAAACTGGCTGAGGGCACGCAATAACCAAACATACGAAAATGGCCGCCGCTACTACGGCTTTCCGAATTCCCCTTCCCAGACGACAAAACGGCCAAAGTAGGACACGGCCCGATCAACGACATCTGGCTTAAACTCCTAGACGACAAAATGTTTATTGCCCCTATAAGGCCAGTCAAAAACACACACAAATTTCTCGAATTCGCTACCCGCAGCGGCTCCTGGACGATTTTGGTGGTGGAAAAACATCATCCTGCCCTGCGCATCACGGGCATGGAGGTGACCCAAATGTCTTCGGATCTCCGGTATTTCCAGAACCACGAGATTGAAGGACAGTGGCCGTTTACTCCAAAACAGGCATTTCATTTGACCCATGTGCAGCCTCTAAGCGGCATAATTGCCGACTATGACGGGTTCTACGCTAATGCGTTCCGGCATCTTCTCCCAGGCGGGTGGTTAGAAGAGTGGGAGTTCTAACGACTTTCGCCTCTTGACCGACAACCCACAGAATGAGGCCCGGCTAGTGGCGCTTCGGGAATGGGAGGTGCTGATTCATCAGGCGGCCGCTAGGTTTGGCAAGAGAATTAACGTGGTAGCCGAGCAGGAGGGGCTGATGCACTCAGCTGGCTTTGTACAAGTCGAGGAACGGATATTTAAGGTGAGTAAGCATATTTGAAGATAACCTGTGCGTATGGCCTAAAAAGCTAACTTCGAAGCACCTGCTAGGTCCCCTTGGGTGACTGGAGTGATGAACCTAATCTGGAATACCTCGGATGGGATTATGTGTACCTAATGTCGCACACACTGGAGGGATACACCCTACGTCTATTTGCTAAGACCTTGGGCTGGTCGAAGGAAGATACCGATGCCCTGATTAGTCAGATCCAGGACGAACTAAAATAAGAGGATCTGCGGCTCTATTCATGCTTTCATCTCTTCATAGGGCAGAAGCCCACAAATGCCCCTCGCAAACAATAGTAGGGGGGGGGGGCAATGGAAGTGTGGACGTGGACAAAACAGAGAAAAGAACGAAGCACATTGTCATGAAGCGGAATTAGGAATATGGAACTATTAGCCACTAGCCTCTGCCTCAAGGGACATACAGTATGTATGTATGTACGATAGAAGCTTATAAGTATAAAAGCAGTGGAAAATTCAACAAGAACCGTGGGTCCCACTTGACCAGTTGGTCAATCTCACCCCGACTTCTTATTGGCGACGCGCTCCAGGAACAATCGCATAATATAATTAAATCGGGCCCCACGAAAGCGACTCTATAGGTTGACAGGTCTAAATGAAGATGAAAATTTTCAGATGCATCATGCATGTCAATGTAATTAGGACAATCTCGGTTCTTCAATTGCTGGAAGGCTCCACAGGGAAAACTTCGGTACAGTAGTCAGAAGAAATGAGTCTTAAGAGGCCATTGAAGGCGCAGTCTTTTTTCGTGAACATTTCCAGGGCAGTATGTATCTGTACCTGTACCTGCGTTGGCGCCCACAATTTTTAGCCTCCGTTCAATGCATCCGAATTTCGCCTAGTCTTGTTAGTTGGGGCTGGTCAGTCCAGTTAATTCGGGATACGCGCCCGAGCGGGCCACGCCATTGTATCAGATTTGCCGGGCTAACGCGCCTCGAGGACTGGGGGTTTTTGGGGCCACGGGGGCCATGGGGGCTATATGGCGCCATAAGATAGTGATTTGAGTCGATAGAGGGCCAAGCATAGGAATACGCATACGGAGTACTCCGTAGAGAGATTTGCATTGTGTGACTGTCCCGGGCGATCTCTTGAACACGTACGGAGTACTGTTCTAGGCTTGGATGGAAGCCGGCAGAGATTAAGTCGACAAACGGGTGGATCGAGTGCAGGCTTGAGTGTGTCTATCCACCAATCAAAATCCTAGTCTATACCAAGCCATCTCCACTCGAGTACACTAAAAGCCCGCTATAGTCCGCCAGCCGGCGAGTATACGTCAACTCCCAGCCAGACTAATAAGAATGATGGGATTTATGAGAAGAAATCATTTTAGGGCTGGCCATCCATGCGTCTTCCAAGACCTCCATTAGCGCCTGGTGGTACGTATAGCCCCCCCGCCTCGCTATGCCAACGCCATCGGGGGCCACACTAATTAAAACCGAAGTCTGGCCCCCTACTAACCCTCTTCTTGCCCTCCTTGTCTCTTCAGTACGCTTGTTCAATTCTCCTCCAGCCAAGTCGCTGCGTCATTCTTTTCTACAGTCACTCCTTTGAAACACTGACCTGCTGCGTCAAAGCTCACTCAAAGACGCAGACGCTTCTATTCACATCGTGATATTGCTGGCTTTGGTCTTGATCGAGTCCATCTTCCAGTGAAAATATGCACTTCTCCAAGTCTCTGACGCTGCTGGCAGCCCTAACCAGCAGCGTCGTTGCTCGCCACGGTCACAATGCTCTTCATGAAGGCCATCTCCGTCGCGGGGATACCGGCAGCACAGTCACTCTGACTACCACCAACACCGTCTATGTCTGCCCGTGTGATTCGTCGACCTCGACAAGCATTGCATCGATCTCCACGCCGATCCCCGAGGCTACTTCGACCTCGATTGTTGCCTCGACTACCTCTACGTCCACTTCGACTTCCACTTCTACATCGACCTCGATTTCCACTTCAACCTCATCTTCCACCTCGATTGTGGTCTCTACTTCGACCGTTGCTTCATCGACCTCCACTACTGCTGCAGCTTCCACCACTTCCTCTGGCGCCAGTGAAGACTGGACCTCTATTCCCTCTAGCGGCGAGTACTGTACCACGGGCTTCGGTGGTACCACCAACTCTTCCGGCTCCGGTGATACTTACGTCGGCAACGTCGGCAGCCCCTACGGCACCAACATCCAGGAAGTCTCCGCCTCTGAAGCCAGCAGCTACAAGTACGTCGTGCAATTCCAGGGCTCTAGCACCGAGGCCTGGAAGGTCGTGATCTGGAACAAGATCGGCCCCGATGGCAAAATGGACGGCTGGTACGGCAAAGCCTGCCACAGCTTCACCCTCGCTGCCGGTGCGACCAAGTTCTACGCCTTCGACACCGACTCGCAGGGTGGTTGGACCGCCGCCAAAGGCTCCATCCCTACCAACGACTATGGTAGCTACGCTTCCACCTGGGGTGAATTCGACTTCGGCTCCACCGCCAACGATGGCTGGTCCGGTTTCGACGTCTCTGCTATTCAAGCCCAGAATGCCGATCTCACCGTCCAGGGTATGAAGATTTGCAGTGTCCGCTCTGACGGTACTTGCTCTTCTATCACTAAGGGTGCCGGTACGGTTGACAACGCCTATACTGCTGCTCTCGCTGACAAGGGCGGTATTGGTGGTAACCTGGTTGCTGGTCCGGTCCGTCTGGCCGTCACCCTGGACTACTGCGGTTAAATCCTCCCGTCTGCCTGAACGATCAATTTTGTATCTCTTATTATCTTCATTTTCTTATGTACCTGTACTCACGCAGTGCTAGGTGTTATGTGTGGGGACGGCTTGGTGTATGACCAGTGGTATAATTTTTTTTTCCCTGATGTCCTCCATTTCTTCCCTTCTCTTCGTGTCACCATATTAATTCACCTAATATACCACCCTGGCTGCAAAAGCGTTGAAGTAATTAGCAACCTCCCCTTCTTCTTCTTCTTCTTCTTCTTCTTCTTCTTCTTCTTCTTCTTCTTCTTGATATCTGTAGTGCTGCACAGCACAGCCGTGGGTGGATAGCTACGCGTCACTAGCGGGTTTGGGCGTTCTTGGCCTCTTGGATGGCTTCGGAGGTTCAAAGCACAAGGCTCGACTGAGTCGACTCCTATTTTTACCTTTGGAGCTTGATAGAGTAGTATGATTCTTGGCGTGGTTGAATGCGAATATGCCTTTTTCTCTTGTTTCTCATCCTGCGGTTCTGGATACTACACGGCAAGCTTAATCTAGTCGAAGGATGGTCCCATGATAGGATTTCAGCCCAAATCACTCCTGTTTGTCAGATTGAGCTCTGACAATCAACATAGACATCGTCCACTGTCTACATGCCCTTTCTTCTATCTACTAATTCCCAATGAGGAGTGTATGATAGAAAAGTCTTTGTCTACACAGGGCTGTAGATCGAATTCCGCTTATGTTTCATATTTATAGAGCGAAATACAAGTTCAATTTCAATTACATCTCAGATGAAGGACGGTGTATACACAAGCTATGCACTGTGGCTTAACAGACTTTACATAATGTTGAGGATTGGAGTCCAGCTTCAGAGCTCCGTCTTCACACTCGATGATGAGGAGTTACTGTTGACCTCATCTTGCTTCTTCCATGACCGTACCATGAGCGCGGCAACATTCCGACCCATCAGGGCACTGGTCTCCATCGTCGAGATGAAGCTCTCAATTCCACCAGTGTACCAGACACCAGGAGCCAGGAGAGTCTCCTCAAAAGTCACCCTCGGGTACAAGAGGGGATAGGGGTGCCAAACCTTCTCATGGAACCAGCTGATCTCGGTTTCGGGCAGATCGCCAATGGTAGTGTTGGCATGTGGGGTGACCACCGAGCCAGTGTCTTGCGCATAGTCAATGTCAAATATTTTGGCGATAAATTCTGCCGTAGGCCGCTCGGGTGAGAAGATTTTGTACACATAGTGCGTCTCTTGCTGTTTCTCTCCATCTCTTACGGTTGAATATTCCACAGTTCGGAGGGTACTGATGCTGAAGAATTCAGCAGGTCCAACGCCGTGGGGATTCTGACCTAGATCTAGGCCTTCGGGAAGTGTCGTGAGGATAGCTTCGGGAACTTCATCCTTCTTCCCATCAAGTCCAAAATACTTCGGGGAGATTCGATGAGGTGAAGCAAACAGAGTGACATGCAACTTCACATACGGGATCTCGTCTGGGATTTGCTCCAGGGGCGGAGATATAGAGATGCCAGAATACTGCAGCGGTCCGGCAATGATGACTTCATCAAACTCAGTCTCATCAATAGACTGCGGAGAGTCAAGTTCACAGCTGGGATGCGATGTGATACGGAAAGTCCCGTCCTCATTGCGAACGAGTTCGGTAACGGTGGTATCAAGTCTGATATCGGCCTTTGCAGCCCTGACAGCGCCGTCGAAGATTCGCCAATTCCCACCGTCGATGGAGACGGCACCATCCGTAGCCATGCAAACCATTGACTCCAGGCCGTGGATCAGTCCCAAGTTCTGACCATAGTTGACCCGAGTACTTGCTTGAATGATCTCCCGAGAGAACAACGAGGAGATCTGATTCTTTGCAAGAAACTCCTCACCAGTTGATGAAGTAACGTTGATCAGGCCAACTGCTGCTGCAGCCTCAGACAGTGACTGGAATGGGAAGAGGGGTTCCTCGTATAGACGCAAGAACTTGCCAACAATCTCTTTCATCAAGTTCTGCGTGCGCAGCGGAGCCATTCCGTATCGCCAAATCAGTCGTCCAATATTCCACCAGCTATAAGAATTCTTCAAGATGAACACAAACTGCTTGCCATCCCAAATACCGATCGACTCATCCGATTCCCGGGGCCGGGCATTGTCAGCAGCGCTGACAGTAAGGCCCAGGTCACGCGAGGCATTGACAAGATTTTCGTTGATCTGGACGAAGATCGAGGCTCCCAGTTCGATTGGATATGCTGGGTGGTCGAATACATTCACTGTTGTTGAGCGTCCTCCGATGTACGAGGCGCGCTCGTAGACTGTGACGTTCAGCTGAACCCCAGCCTCATCCGCAAGCTTGCGCAGTTCGTATGCAGCAAAAGAGCCTCCAGCACCGGCTCCTGGAGAGAATATCAGTATGTGCAACAGTACTTAAAGCAATTTGTCTAGCTGAGAATTTGAAGAAACTCTTGAATGCCTACCGATGACAGCCACCCGCTTGGAGGCGACATCTATAGCAGTCCGTAGCGGTTGCTGATGTTGGGCAGCATAGCTGAGCGGTAACAGGATCGTTAAAGCTGTATATACTAGCCACAGACCACGTAAGGGTCTTAGCATGACTGCCATCTTTGCCGGCCACAAACTTGTAGCCAGAGATTAGATAGCAAAAGGGAATATGTTAACAGGTTGATGCAAAGTCGATGTTGCGAGGGATCTCAGCCATGACGCGGTAATATTACGGCGGTGTGGGGCCGCCGTATCGCTTATCGCAACATTTTTTTTAGTGAGGGGGAACTTTTTCGCATTTTCTGCATTCCTCGTCATTATCAGATCCCCTTTGAGTCCATTGTTTGCACGCCATGGATCCCTACGACAGTGACTCGAGTGTGGACGAGGATTTCACCGAGACCAGCGTGCTTCTCGGATACGCCGATGAGGAGGTCATAGAAGATACCATCAGCCATCTTGGTGGTTGGCCAGTAAGTTCCCAACTTCAAGCAAAGACAAGCATCTATGCGCGGGCTTAGACACTGACATCTCTTGCTTTGCGTTCCTATAGTCATGGATCGATGAGAATACTCCACCACCAGGCGAATTCGCCAACTGCAAAGTCTGCAATAGCCCGATGCTACTCCTTCTCGAACTGCACGGCGATCTGCCCGACCATTTCCCCAATAACGAGCGCCGCCTGTACATATTTGGATGTCCCAGGAAACCATGCAATCGCAAGCCAGGCAGTATTCGGGCATACCGCGCAACTCGCAAGGTCAGTCTTCCCGGCCTACCACTGCCACAGCCGCAGAAGAAGGAGGAGAAGCCCAAGCCCGTCGAGCCCGTTGCGCCGCCAAAGCCCAAGGTGGACCTGGGAGCGACTTTGTTCGGCGCAACCGCCCTGACAAGCAGCGTGTCTGCAAACTCGAATCCCTTCTCCAATCCCTTCTCGGCCACTCCTGGCACCAGCGCGGCGGGGGCCAATCCATTCGCGATGCCCAAGCCCGCAACGCCCACAGCCCCGGTCAAGGCCAAGGCCCCGGCAGCCAAACCTCCCACTACGACCTCTACAAGTGCGCTTGCTGAAACATTCGCCGATAAGGTCCGGATTTCCTCCCCCGCGCCAGCCAGCACCTCCGGCACAGCGACAAAGCAAACGCCCGAATCAACCGGTGTCCAGACACCATGGCCCGCGGAATCCGCTTTCCCGGCCCCATATAAGAAGTATTACCTCGACGCCGAATACGAGACCATGTCGCGGCCTTCTACACCCGAGATCCCAGAGAACGTCACCGTGGAACCTATGGAAGAAGACGGCGCCGGTGGTGAGGGTAATGTCGAGTTGAAAGATACGTTCGAGTCCGAGATGGATAAGGCGTTTATGAAGTTCTCTATGCGTCTGGCGCATAATCCCGAGCAAGTCCTGCGGTATGAGTACCGTGGTGTGCCGCTGCTTTCGTCTTACACCGATGTTGTCGGGAAGCGTCTTCACCCCGAGCATAGTGCTGGTCGTGTGACGACTGTTGGAGGTGGAAGTATGCCGCCTTGTGAGTATTGTGGTGCTCCCCGGGTGTTTGAGGTGCAACTCGCGCCTCATGCTATTAGTATGCTTGAGGATGGACGGGAGGGCGTCGGTCTTGGTGAGGGTGATGCGGGTATGGAGTGGGGGACTATCATCTTCGGTGTCTGTGCACAGGATTGTGCGCCAGAGAAGATTGGGCAGCTTGGTTGGCGGGAGGAGTGGGCTGGTGTGCAGTGGGAGGAGACGAAATAGAGTGAGAGTACGAAAGGGGAGGTGGCTACGGGCCACATGAGTCGATATACCCATGCGGTGGTGAGAGAGGTTGGAATGTTGTTTACGCCCTGGTGGATGCATAAAAACATAGATCTCATTGGGTTTACATAGATCCACATTTTGATGTCTAATGATACTTATTTTGATGCGCAGAGAGACTTAAATGATCTTGGAAATACTGTATGTTTTCTTTTTTTCTATTCGATTGCATTGAGCCAGACCGTAGGAAAAAGTTGACTCGGCATAGAAGGCATCAGTACCTAGATATGAACATGGGCATCTCTCTCGCATCCCTCATCAACGGCTCATCATTTCAGAAGAGTTAAAACACAGGATTCCAATACACAAAAAAAACATCAATGGAGGGCAATCAATCGAGAAAATAAACGCCGGATTGCGCCAGATCCCGACTCATCTCCGCGGGGCCTCCTCCATGCGAAAAAAAATCTATCACCGTCGTCACGGATCGGGGATTCATCAACTCATGTCTCTTTTTTGGAAAAGAAAAAAAAGCACTTCCCTCTCAAATGGAGAGAAACAGGGACGGAGAATGAAGAAATTTGGGGTGAATAGTAAGAAAAATCGGGAGGCGGAAAAAAAGAGAGGATATTTAGGGCAGGAATGTAATTGTTCATGCGGGCTGCTCGAAGCCACGGCGGATGACACGGCCGAACATGTCAACACCGACACGCTCGCTCTTGACCTCGCTGCGGGCCTCGTTCTCCTTGTTTGTAGGGACACGGACGAAATCGCCCTCGACCTTCCAGCTGCAGACGTCGGCAACGAACTTGGCCAGGGCGTCGCGGCTGCGCAGGTCGAGCCACTGCTCGAGGGACTCGGCAGTGATGGAGCGGAAGGCCTTGCCAACCTCGACGGCAATGCGGATGCGGATAAGCTCCTCAAAACCGGCAATGTCGGCGGTCAGATCAGCGTACAGGTCATCGGAGTTCAGGGTAGACCAGAACTGGGTGTACTGGGCGGATTCGAGGAGGGTAGAAAGGCGGGAGAGCTTCTGGACGGACTCGACAAAGTCGGAGGTCTGAGAGGCAGCCTGGGCCTCGGAGGTGGCGGGGAAGGGCTGAGTGTGGGCGGGGAGCAGAGCGAGGCAGAGCGAGAAGGCGGGAGAAGGGAACACAGTCAGGGCCTTGACCAGGACGTTGGTGACGGTATCGGCCTGGAGGAGGTGGGGGTTGAACTGGTAACTGTTTGGGAGAAGAAGTGCGGGGATTAGCACAAAGGCTCATAATCCATATCTCATGTGTGAAAATAAGTGCAAGAGAACTGATCAACATGATCCAGACAACGGCCACGCATTGCTGGCTTTTTCAGAAAGATTGAAATTCTCAACAACCCCATACGCGACAGGATGTCAGGTAATAGGAAACGTGTATGAAGATTAAAATCATTCATCACAGAAAGGCCAGGCCATATATTTCGCATGCATGTACCGCAAATTGTCCAGCAAGAAAGAAAAACAGAGAGGTCCAACTCACAGCTTCAGCAGAGCCAGGTTGGCATAGAGATCGAATGACCGGTCCTCGCATTGCTGGGCCACGTAGTCCTGGAAGACGGTGGTGGTCTCGGGGTTGTACCGATCGAGGCCATTGAGGATGGCATCGATATGAGCCGGCCGGGTTTCACACTTGTCGAAGGCGACCATCTTGGCGGAGGTATGTGAGGTTTGGTGATGTGCGGGTCTGGCTTTGTTCCTGGAGGTGGTGCTTTTTGGTGGGATTTTTGATTGTGGCCCGGGTGTGACCGGAAGAACTGAAATAGGGTAGTTTATCCGGCTCTGCCATCACTCCGAAGTATATCGAGATATCTCAAGGTTGAACTATTAGGACGATCTATACTCGGAGACTTTTCATTGATTTAAGCATTTTACAACCTTGATAAACCCAGATTGAGTATAGTATCAAGTGGTACTTTCAATGCCCACAGTTTGGTATGCTCAAATATGTATGAGATTTCGACATGTAACTTTATCTGACCCTATTCAGATAGTTGCCGTTTTCATCCAAGACCTGTTCATCTGTTCATCCTCCCCAATCAAAACAGAGGATCGACAGGATGTAATGAGGTAGTATTCAAACTTGGACTGAGCTAGGAGGGTATCATCTATATGTACTGTCTCAGCCACCATAGCCATAATTGCTAGCCGATCGGCGCGCTCTTTGGACATCCATGTTGGAGAAAACAGCCATGGATACATCGACCAAACCTTACCAACCTCGGAAAGCAGTTACATCATCATCTAGATATTGGAGCATAGTTAATCAAAATCCCAGCCTATTCAGGCTATCCTCGTTCGTGTTTCTCGAAAAATACATAAGTCTATGGTACATGTGCTCCTCAAAGCCTCATCGCGATCATTGTCATCAAATCCCCAGTCATGAATCCGAATGCGCAAAGAAGAGCCAACCGAAATGGGGGGAACAGAAACAAAATCACTGATGGAAAAATGACAGGACCTCGATGAAGAAGACCAGGCTGTCCAAGGAGAAGGTAGAAAAGGGGCAACGAAATGCGAAAGACTCTCCCACGAAAAAATAAAACTCCGATCCGTGTCTGTGTGACGCCACAGTCTATGCCCAGTACCCATCTTGCGCAGGAAAACAAAAACCCCAGAAAAACAAGCCCGAAGGCGAAATGCAAAAACGACAGAAAAAAAGCTATACCACGATCGTGGTGCTGTCGCTAGAAAGGCGGATGGTATGAAATGGAAAAGCAGAAAACAAAACCATCGTGGTTGTGCGAAACAATCAAGGTCATGTGTGCCCGGCTGGAAATGGAATGCCGGCGGGTATCTCAAACGGATGTTGATGAAACAGGAAGGAAGAGCTCAGTTAGAGCTCAATTAGGCCACGACTGACTGGCGAGTGGTGGTAATGGGGATCGGCTGGGGGCCGGAGGCAATGTCAAGTTTAGCCATGTCGAGATCATTGCCGTCATATTTGGAGACGGACTGGCGTTTCTTGGAACGCTCAGTGCCACGCGACACGAGGACGGGCTGGGTTGTCGTAGCGCCCTCCTCGTCACCGACAGTGCTGCAGACAAAGCGGTCCTCGGAGATGGGCACACCGCCGAACATCGTCCCCAGCTGCTGAAGGAGCGCGACAAAGTGCGCATGAATTTCGGTGAAAATGTATTCGTTGCCCACAATCTCCGCCAGATTGCGCGCGCGAATCTGGCCCAAGCGGCGCGGCTGCCCGGCCGGGTCCCTAGCCCGACCGGTCAGGAACGAGGAGACCGGAGTGTACTGGCGGTCGCCAGACTGGGAGGTGGCATTATTCTGTTCTTCGCGCTTCTTTTCTTCATCTTGGAAACGCTCGGCGGCGCTGACAATACCGGAGGCGATGCGCCCGAATGCGCGCCAGATGACGGGACAGGCTCGGAATGCTCTTCCGGCATCTTTCCCGGCGAGGGCCACTAATGCGTAACTGCGTCGCTTGCCGCGTGCCATGGGGTCGGGAAGGCGGAAAATGTAGGCGATCGTGTAGCCAGCCACAGAGTCACCGAAGCAGATAGGGCCGGAGGACAGGCCACGGGGCAGGAGCTCACAGCTTAGGGTGCGGATAGAGGAGCGGCGAAGAAGAGCGTAGTCGGCCGGGTTTGGAGGACCGCGGAGGGAGAGATAGGTCAGGATATGAGTGTGACATAATGATGCGTCGGATGCGACTGAGGCCGAGCGCAGAGAATCTGGCGGGGAGGCATGGGTGTGGGAATCCAGAGTGTCGTCATCGAGATCGGAGTGATTGTTGCCGCAAGAGTAGACGACTTCGCGCGATCGCAAGACCGGGCTGCCGTTGCTGCTGCCGTTGGCATCACGACTACCGGGGGCGCCCGAAGGTAGCTGCTTGCTCACACCCTCGGGCAACGACAAGCTACAGCTGGCGCATGTGTCACCGTCCGTGGGGCCAACCCGGTTTGTCCGCTCTTCGGGGGATGCCGACTGTTGAGGGCGGAGGAAGTAAGGGTGGTCTTCGATCTTTGGTGAACGGGAGCCGGAGGTTTCAAAAGTGGCGCCGGGGGATTTAGGCGACCTAGACTCTCGCGGGGAGTGGGAGGTGGTATCGGGCGAGGCCTCGGCATCGGGGTGACATTGTGTGCAGGCGAAGGGGAGGACCTGTGAGCAGATGATAGAGGTAGGGCCATGCACCTCGCAGAAGTGCGTGAGAGAGAGCTATATCGCGGAAACATCTTCGTTAGAGAGAGGCATTCGTCGGGTATATCCCAGTTCGACCGAGCAGGCGCAACTCACGATAAAATCCATGGTCTGGACCTGATCACGCGGAAACCAGCAGGTAAATTAGGCCATTGCGGCGGAGCATAGTGGAAGTGGCAGTGAGAGTGGGATTGACATGGACAGGTATGCGCCGGATTCCACAGACCAGGTTCCCGGGTGAGGGAGATGAGGGTGACAAGGAGAGAGAGATAGAGAGAGAGAGAGAGAAAAGATTGGATACAGGAGAGAGGGAGGGAAAGTTTGGATATAAAGAAAGTTGGAGAGCGGGAGCCGATGGGGGGTGGTGGAAGACGGGAGAGACCAGAACTGCTTGACCGACCGACAACTCCGTGCAGGACGGAAGTAAGTAAGTAATAATAAGCTAAGTAGAGTAAACTAGGTACAGTACTCCGTACAGTAGTAGTACTTCCAAATTGCAGGGCCGTAGGGATAGAATGGAAGGGGGAGTTCTTTTGCCACGGCCCTAAGTTACATTACCCTTTTGGTGATGATAATTCTGTTACTATTATTATTACTATTATTATTCTGTTATTATTTTCTCAATTTAATTCATTAATAATTATTAACAGGCGAATAATCATTCTGATTTGGTTCGGTCGAAGCCCGAGTGGATCACGGTTCCAGTTCATGACTGAATTCCAGTACCCTTTTTTTCCCTTCTGAAAGAATAATATTAGAATAATCATAATATTCCTCAATTTCCTCTTTCTCATCTCGCGCGACAGCCTCCCTTTCTCAGATGGAACGAATGGAAGCCCAATGGAACGATTCTGACTCCACTCGCCCACCGATGCTTTTCCGATTACGTCTCCGTTCCCAGCTCGAGATTGTATATCCTTACTCGGGACGTCTTTTCCACAGGGAGGGAGATCTTGTCCTCTGGGAAGGATTGCTGTAGTATCACTCTGTAGTATCATCATTTCTACTCGTTCTGACTGGACCAGCCACTGGACGGATGCAGGGCGATCTCACTAGGGGGGATGGGAAAAGGGATCTGAACATGCTTGATGGTCCTAGCCGAACAGTAGTACCAGTAGGTCCAGTACCAGTAGTCCGGGTACTTCTGTCTGGTCCGTCAATCACCCATCAAAAAGCAAAATAGCCTCTCTATCATACATACATAGTTCGGATCGGGTCGTGTCTATAGGTCGAATCCCAAGAACCCGGGAATTGGGCGGCAACTCACATTCTTTGGGACGATGGCGTCTCCCCTTACGGAGTACAGTCGACTCCTTTCCTCCTTTTTACTATGTATGGACGGAGTACATACAGTGCTACAGTACTACTGAATGTATGTGCGGCTCATACTTCACCCCCATCTTCAACCACCTGACCGTTTCCAATCCTTGCTATCATGATTTATTTTTTTTCTGTTCTTTTGCATGTGAATCACTCTATTTAGTCTCAGTTTCATCGGCCCGATGGTAGATGAATTGCTTAGTGGCCCAACCCATGTCTGGGACTTCAACCTAGTCCGCTCTGAGCCGAGGGACCGCTCTCGTCTTGTGGTCACTGGGTGACTGGTGGGGACTGCAAACAGGGGGGGCAACGCCCGGGGTGAGAATGCCGGCAGAGCTACCGGGGCTCTGTCATCTTCCGACGCCGCTGGGATGATGGGATTCGGGAATGATGGTAAGATTATGGTGGTGAAAATTAACATTTTGGAGGTCCTTCAAATAAAAGAGTATTTTCTAAGGAATAACCTGGATGCTGACGGGTAATGATGAAATAAATCATGATCAATTAGCATAATGTTCCGGATAAAGCCCCCGATAGCAGTGGATGCGGGCTTCTATCTCGTGGGGTTTCGATGAACATTATCCAGAGTAGATGTTGACGTACTGAGTCTACAATAATAATAAAAGTAAAAAAAAAAAAAAAAAAAAAAAAAAAGTAAATCTTACTTCACATTGTATACTACTCAAGTTGGGCTTCATATTCTGACGGGGAGATCGCGGGTATGATCTATCACCTGGACCTGTCGACCAGGGGGATTGGTTAACTTGGTTGACTGGATTGACAACTTAACACACTCTTATTTTCTTTTTTCTTCCCTGGGAAAGCAGGCTGGGCTTTGCTTTTTTCTGTCCCTGTCCCAATCCCAGCCCAAGAACTTCATTCCGATGGATGTTATGGTGGCTTGCCAATACAATCATATCATTCACACTGCTTTTTTTTTTTCTTTCTACTACTCCGTTCATCCTTCTGAAAGGCCCCCAAATCTCATCACACCGCAATTATGGGTGTTGAAACGTTTCAACCTGAGTCGGCGGATTGACTCGGGTGCGAAATCCTTCCTGGCTGGGTCAACCATCGTCTGGAAAGCCACAATCCATGAGACACACAAAAAAGAGTAAAACAATAATAAAGATCATAACACATAACCCTTCGGCTTCATCCCCATAATGTACACTACTAAACCCTCAATTTAAAATCTGGAAGGGGGGTCCCACACTCCGAGTCTGGGCGAAGACAAGGCTGATTCCTGCACCTCCGATTTGTTGTCGCTCACCCGGTTGTCTTCTACGGACTCGGAAGACATCATCAATCTGCACTTTCGAAACTCAAAGGTCAAAACAGACCCATCTCGAGTCCACTGATTCGTACGGAGTCAGGCTTTGTGAAGGAAAGAGGAAAAGGAACGTTATGCGATTCATACATCAAGAACTCTAGAAGGGAGCCTAGGAAGAGGAGGAGCTGCATACTGCGTATCATATATGCACTCCACATGGCACTTTGGACAATGAGCTACTGTAGATTGATCTTGAGATAATCTACAAGGCTCGCAACGAATAACCATATTCATGATTACCGCAACTCTGCAATAATATACTATTATACTACGGAGACACACTACGGATTACTCTAAACGATAACACTAACTACAGTCGTAACTCGCCTACCATAACTAGCCGTTCGCTCTTCGGTCACGGACGATCGGAAAGACGATCGCTCGCTTGAAACCCGCCCCCCCCCCCATTTCCTTCCAGAAACAAATCTACTGTACGGAGTATTCGTGGCCTAATCATTCCAGGAGGGCACTCCGCACTCCGTGATTTCCTCCGTGATTTCTTCCGTGATTTCCTCCGTTCCCTCAAACCATACTCCGTGGACTCGATATTATTGTTGTTATTTTCATGATTCTCATTCTAGTACATTAATCCGGTGCATTACCCCATACTCCTGCAGGGATCTCCGTAGCTTCCCTCCTCACGGAGCAGTTAGCTACAATGAGTCTAGCTACAACTACTGGAACGGCGCGTCTTAATTGTCCGTGGCAGACTGGCAGCCTAGCAGGGAAGGAGCATAACTGCCGATTTAGTTGAACGCACTAGTAACTACAGCAATAAAAATGTATCAATGGATTAATGCGAACTCACAAGGCATCCTTCCCATGTTCGGGTAGTTGCGTGGCTTTTTTTTGCATCTTCCGATACTTGGGAACCACGCTTGCAGGGTTTGTCAATGGAATAAACCTTGACTTTGCTTCTCGGAGTCCTCCTCGTATAGCCGGTCGTGCTTCGAGTCTTCGACTATCTCCCGCCGAGGCTGCAGGAAGAAGAAGGATTAATGGCCGTTGAGCCATGCTGTCGGCTCCTCTTAACGTCATCACTTTTTTTTTTGCGCAGATCTACTTTGTTTGGTTTAGTTGAATTGGTTGGGATCGAGGAGCGTGCCGTCCATTCGGCCCGGGGTTAATAGCCACTGAACCATGATTGGTCGGCTAGTTTCTGAATTCGTTTCCCGTTCACCCGCCTCATTATTTCATCGTGTTACGGACTGAAGGGAGGAGGAATTACAAGGGTAGGTAGTAAGCAGATCGGCTGGGGATTGAATGGAGGAAACGGGACCCCCAGATGATGTCCCATGAATCATAATTTGGTTAATCTAAACCCTGATGAGATATGATAATTTGCCATCCAGATCATCCAAGATATCCGTTCCATCTAATCGCACGGCGATCTGGTTGCTTATTTCCACCGACCTATGCTGAGCCTTGAACTTGAACAATGGGGCTAATAGTCCCCGATCCCTGTCATCTTCCCCCTCCTTCGCATAATCTTGGGGAAAAAAACAATCTAAACTCTACGGAGTACCCCTCCGGAATATTGTCATCATAGATAATCATAATACCCGTGAACTAATTCCCTTCCCTATTGACCAGTATTCCTATATCGACTTGATCCCATCGAGTAAGAAAGTAAAATCATCAATCCCGTCTCGAGGAAAAAACGGGAACAACGCTCTGCCGGGAGGTCAATCCGTAACTTTGGTGGTCCCATTGGTTACGTTGCCCCGAAATAGCCATTGCTCCTCATGAATACTACTGGAATCCAGTCTATTCTTATTATTCATTCACCAACAACAGTTGTCCGCCACCATTCTTCCTTCAACCCCGGTGTCCGTATAAACACCCATAACTACAAGCTAGGAGTAGCCTAATCTGCTCCTCTACGTTACCGAAGCACACTAAAATGAGGGATTTACACGCCAACACCAAATCAAATCAGATCAAAGTCCGACGGAGGAATTGCTGACCAAAGTCATCCACATTTCCACAGTCAACCCAAACGGTCGCTAGAGAGTAAAGTGGCACGCCACATACATGGGACCCAGCCATCGTGCAGAAGAAGCGCGGGTCGGGAACGCCCTGGGCTCGGCTGGGCGGATCTCGTTGGTTCATCGCTTGGCTGGATGCAGTGGACGGGGCTAGGCTCTGGCGAGTTTCACACTTTCACACTTTCACAGGGAGCGTAATTCCACTCTGAATGGAGAAACTCCATCCTTCGACAGGACTTAAGTCTTCCGTTTAGGCGTTGACTTACTACAGTTAGCGACGAGTGGGCCGCTGAAGAAGCGTTAGCACACGACAGCTTAACAGTTCGAGGGACGATGGAGTCGTGATGGGCCCGGACGTGCCGATATTAATAATATCCTGGACTCTTCTAGGGAGGTTCTGCGCAGTGCGCAATACTGCACGGCGCATGTAATCCATGTATGGGGCATATTCCTTGATCACGTTTCAATTAGGAAGGTCGGTATATGTTTCTCCATGTTAGAATAAAGTAGCGAATGCTTTGAGCTTCATGCCGAATGGAAATAATCATCTAACAAAAGTACTTTGCGTAAGCGTGGAAGTGTACAATAATTAACTATTCGGAGTAGCGACTAAGAATGTGCGGAAATCATTACCTCGGCTGAATTTCGGCATTTTACACAACTGCCGCGCTCTGTACGGAGTTACGGAGTACATATTCTACAGACTCCAGAGCAACGAACGTTATACGACCATCTCTCGTGACTTAGCCGTGCCTACTCAAACATGAACTTATACAGGGTAAATACTTCCGGATCAAACAACCACACCAGCCGAACTCGCCCCTAAACCCGCGTCCAAGATCGCCAAGCGTCGATTTTCCACGTGGAATCTTTTTCACTGTCTCACCCTCCGATCCACTAAATCCAGCCGAAAAAGCGATTCCATTGGTGAACATGATGTTGCAGCGTAAGCGCGTACAGCAGCACCTCATCGCTGACACTGACACCTTTTGCTACTGTACAGACTTTGGCCAGTTGCATGCATCACCTACGATTCCATTGGTCTGCTAAATATCTAATATTAACTGCGCCCGTACCTGCTGATCACTTTGCTGATCACAGCCAGTCCCAAATAAAATTTTCAGCGTGGAGCCTAGAGCCCTGCGCGTCTGCGCGATTATTGTGGACGCGGTGGGGCCAGAGAAACTCTAAGAGGCAAGTCTTCGACTGACCTGCTCATGTGGGAACAACCGAGTGGACTTTCCGACTTGGACTGTTTGAGTGGAGGGTGGATCTGTATTTCTCGTGGATCCCGGTGTCAATCCTTGATGGGAGAGAATTGGGACTGTTTGCTAAATTGGGCACTTTAGTACGGAGTAGTTCAGTTCAATACTGTAGCAAGAAGTAGATTCGATTGCATGTATGGATGAACACCACTCACTTTGGAACATAATCTCCAAGTTTATAGATATTTCTTCCCATCATGTCAAAACGTCATGGTAAGTACACCACGATGCGTACGGACTACAATACTCTAATGGGGTAGCACAATTTCATTATTGGGTAATATCCTTGCTTATATCCATCCTCATCATGTCTTACCATCTTCCCACCCTCACATTGTCAGCATACTCCATCTCATCTCGGGAAAATCATCCATATCCGTTCTTGTCAGCGCAACTCCAAACAATTCGTACATACAGTACTCCATAGAGCGGATACAACTGAATGTGCTGTCGCCTCCTCGGTGGATCCTCACCCACTGACAACTCCAGGAAAAGACTTCCTTAATGCATGCTCCAGCAACTCCACCTCCGTCCCACAGATGCGCGAAATCACCCACAGCACATAGCAGATCGGAATGAAGAAAACCGAAGACTGAAGAACGCCTCGTTAAACTCACCTTCCGCGGTAAGCAGAGTGTGATGATCTTCGGGTAGGCTGCTCTGCCCGGCGCCCGCTGCCCGCTTCCCGAGGTACGATATCCATCCGCGGTCGAGGATGTTTCGGATCGCACCGGCAATTGCGAAGCTACTGTACTGTACTTTCGGTGGGGGTGGGCGTTGGTAAACGGGGCCTGTGGGCATTATTTACTTGCGTCTGTCACTGGAAATGCTATTCCTGGTGACTTGCGAGCGAGGAATACAGGGGTTCGGCCGAAATAGGAGATATCTAGAAGGCTTTAGGAAGGCTTCATTTTGCGAAGTAACTGCCTCTATCACTCGACTGTAGGTACCACGTAACTAAGTATCCTTGGTTTATTACATGATATCGATAAATGTTAATGATCCTTGAAAATCAGGCATTCATGTAGAATATACATACTCTATTACTTCTATCGGATAGTAAGTAGTCTTCTACCTAAGCGTATATGATATAGCGCTACGCTTTGCACTTTTTCGTGACCCCCTTGAAGGGGTGTTAGCGGAAAACTTGTCATTCTAACCACAGTCATGTAACACAGAAATTATCCTAGGGTAGGATCACGCTAGGAATGCAATGCTGGGGACCTAGTTACGTTTAGAGATATAGGTAGGACTATAAATCCAGCTATACTAACCCTCGGACAGATAGCCAAAATTCCATCTCTTATTCCTTCACACAAACCAAACGCCAGTTTCTTCATCATGAGGGTCGGTCACTTTCTTCTCACCATCTTTACTATCATCACCGCTGCACTGGCGGCAGACAAGGAGTAAAATCCCCTACATCCTATAGCGTGTATGTTTAGTGCTGATTGTGATTAGGAAAAACCTCCCGCGAGTTCCAGAGCCTGTAGCTGATGAGTGGCCTTCCTAATAAGACATCCCACAATGCGGACGGTTACTTATTCATGGACGATTTTAAAGAATTGACGGCATGAGCCCTCGGCTTTGATCACTTTCAGATGGCATATCGGACGGAGAGAAATGGATTTCGGATTGACTATCTTTGCAAACAGGGCTTGGACTTTACTGAGTATTTTGCAAATGTCTTGATCGGAAGTTACTTCAAATGACAAAGCTGAGGCGTATGTGGATAAACCTATGCTCCGGTGTCTAGATCCAGACTTTTGAACTTCCTCTGTAGTGTCTCTGGTTCTATCGCATCTCATAGTCCAGATGGTGGGTCTGTCTACCCTAACCCTTAGTGTTGATGATTGCAAATAAGATCGCAATATCTCAGAGCAGCTGAGACACAATTCTCGAAGTCGAAAAGTCCGAATATCATGAAAGGGATGCAATCAATGATTGAGTCTATAGAATTGATATGTGTATGCTAGCTAATATGCAACATATGTACCGTACAAATCATCTCCATTTGACGTGCACACGCTATTAACCCAGATCCCCATCTGGTCCACATTCAATCTTCACCCATTCCAATGAAGACCAACCGGTGGTATTAGATCTTTTCAGAGAGAATTCCAGCTCTTCCTCCGTGCTTTTCGGTGCATTCTCGATCTCAATATCGGCAGTATTCGAGTTGGAATCATCAATGTCCGAGCCTCCAGTGCCATCCGTCGTGATGGAGGTTTTGGAAGGATTCGAAGGATGATAAGGCAGGTCGAACAGCGGGATAGCCTCGACATTTAGCTTCAGAATAGCATCGTCATCATCATCATCATCATCTTCTTCTTCTTCTTCGTCTTCTTCTTCTTCTTCTTCTTCTTCTTCTTCTTCTTCTTCTTCTTCTTCTTCTTCTTCTTCTTCTTCTTCTTCTTCTGACCATTCATCATCTGAATCCTCATCTGGCCATCCGCGATCTTGCCGGTCCTTGCATTTTTCAAGAACTTCGGTTGCTGTTTCAATCTGCCACGAAACTAGATGGTTCAACTTGGATTTAGGCAGGCTCCACTGTGCTCCATTTTTCATGAGAAGCTCGCAGATATATTCCAAGCCCGATAATGCAGCTGCATGAAGAGCAGAATAGCAATGACCGCCAAAGGCGTTCACCTCGGCGCCTCGTTCAAGAAGAAGTTGAACCAGGTCATAATTGTCACTCCCGGCAGCCGCTTATAATGGTGTAAAGAATTTTCCCCCGGTCTTATTGACGTCGGCACCATATCGGAGCAATAGGAGAGTGCAAGACATGGATCCTGTGGCAGCTGCCGCTTGTAATTTGCCGGAATAAATGCCACCGGGGGCATTCGGGTTGATCCCTTCCTTCAAAAGATATTCAGCAAGATCGACATCACCACATACAACAGCAGCCGTCAATGCCATGTCGTAGCAGAGCCTTGACAATGTCTTTATCTCCATTCACGCAAGCAGCCTGTAAAGCGTTGTGGTATTTGCCTTTGCCAGCGGGCTTAACATCGGCGCCTTGCTTGAGTAAGTAGCGCAGGATGGAGAGATCACCCTTCCTCGAAGCATACTCCACAGGAGAGACATGCAAGCCATTGAAGGATCCAATATCTGCGCCTTTCTCGACCAGTAGCCGAAGAATTGACATATTTCCTGATTTGATAGCTTCATGGACGGCAGTTGGATAATTCTGGTTCCCTTCAATATTGACATCCGCTCCAGGTTCTAACAACGCCATAACTCGATCCTCCTCTCCATGCACCGCCGCACAGATGAGAGCGGCCCCGTGCCAGCCACCTCAAGCATTGACATTTGTTCCCACGTCAATCAAGACGTCATATATATTATCTTCACGTACGTCGGAGCAAGCTTGGATGAGTGGAGTTCCCCACTTCCGAATGGGAGCATTTGGATCGGCATCGTGATGTCGTAGGAGGCTAGAAACCGACGTTTGACAAGAACCTGACAGAGCTGCACCCAAAGCGGTTCCGTATTGCCCACTCTGTAGATCCACTGATGCACCGTGGTAGAAGAGTTCTCCGATGATATTATAATACCCAGAAGTATAAGCTGCGTGGAGTGCCGTTCCGTATATACCGCCGACAATGTTCGGGTCTGCGCCATTCCTGAGCAAGAGCTCACAGGAATCTTCATTGCCCTCAGCAGCGGCAACTTGAAGAACAGTGGCCCATTTACCTCCTCGGTTGTTCACATCGGCTCCTGCTTCAATCAAGACTTCAATGATCGAGTCCTCTCCGTTAAAGGCGGCTGCCGTAAGCGCGTAATCGTAGGAATGTTTCTTTCCCACGGAGAGGTTGACATTCGCTCCTCTTTCAACCAGTAGTTTAACGACTCCCAAGTTGCTCTCTTCAGTCGCATCCATCAGCACACAGCTATCACCAGCACATGCGTTGATATCGGCACCGGTTTCGATCATAGCTTGCGTTGCTTCAAGGTGGCCTTGATGTGCCGCAGCTTGTAGGGCCGTGCCATATACACCACCAACTTCATTGACATCGCTCCCTGCATCGATCAAACGAATTTTGTCCACGTCGCCTTGATGACCCGCAACTTGCAGCGCCGTCGCGAACCGTACATCTTCCAGGTCCACAGAAAGATCGGCTCCCGAATCGATCAATTTTTGAACTGTCCCGTTGGAGGCGTAGTGAACCGCAGCCTGGAGCGGCGTCACACACCCGTCTTCGTTGGAAGGAGCTTCGGAATCCTGGACTTCGATGGCCAGATTGATATCCGCACCACGATCGATCAGTAGCTCTATGAACTTCTCGTCCGTGCATTTCATTGCCATCATCAACGGTGTCAAATAGCAGGCGTAGGCCAGATTCGGATCAGCACCGTGGTCTAGGAGAGTCACACAAATGTCATAATTCTCACAAAACAAGGCCACGACAAGGGCACTGCAGATTGATTCAGTATGTTAGTCGCTCCACCACGGCAATTTTGGAATCTCCAAGACAAGCGGCAATGAGGGCACTGCCATACTTTTCCTCATTCACAAATTTCACATCTGCGCCCAGATCAAGCAACAAATTCACGGTCTCCAGATCCCCCTTCACAGCAGCAGCTTCAAGAGGGCAGCAGCGAGGATACGTGGAGAGTGTGCTGCAGTCGTCCATGGCCGCCCCCATCTCTACCAAGACTTTGACGGCGTCCATATGTCCCCTGTTCGCGGCAACCATGATGGCATTGCTCGTCTCATAGGTATCTCCCGAGGGGACCCCCAACTCAAAAAGAAGCTCGAGTGTCTCCTTGTGGCCATTTTGAGCGGCTGTAATGAGCGTACTTCCTCGATCACTCATAGGGGCGTTAATATCCACTCCTGCCTCCACCAGGACGCGGATAACGTCGTTATACCCGGCAGATGCAGCCGTCTGAACACTGTTCCCATAGTGGTCGTCAAAGAAATCCACATCTGCTCCAGCATCCAGAAGATATCGGACAATCTCGATATGTTGCCAGCACTCGCTGCATTGAGTGCGTTACGATGCTTTCCTCCTCGTGCTTTGATATCGGCCCCAAGTTCCAACAAAAGCTCCACGGAGTCCAGATTTCCCACCATGCATGCTGCATATGAGCTGTCAGTGCCTTTATCATTCTCGTCATTGACCTGTGCTCCACGGGAGACTAGGGAGCGAATCAAGTCTAACATCCCCATCGATGATGCGGCCATCAAGGCGCTTCCATGCCGACCACCCAGGGCGTTGACATTGGCACCACGCTGAATAAGAGTATCGACCATCTGCATGTTCTGACAGACAATTGCAGATACAAGAGGGTAGGCGTACCAACCACCACGAGCATTCACGTTGGCACCATGATCAAGGAAAATCTGGAACGTGTGCAAGTGTCCCTTCTCGGCAGCAGCAGCGAGAGGTACACCATATCTCTGGCATTTCACACTGAGATTTGCACCATTTGCAAGGAGAGTTGATACCACTTGATGCCGTCAATCGAGGGAAGCGACCTGGAGGGCTGTGCCATGTCTCTCCCCACGAGCATTCACATCCGTCCCGTTTTTGAGAAGAAGCTGTACCACTCGATCATGCCCTTGACTGGCAGCCAGGTAAAGGCATTGTTCCAGTATATTTGCGCTGATATAATCATGCTGACGGAGAAACACTTCGATCACCGCATCGTGTCCAGCGCTTGCACTTGCCTTCAGCGGCTCTTCAATGTAAGTGTCGGGGCTTGTTTCTAACAACTCTGAGACGGCTCGAGACAAGCCAAACAAGGACGTAAAATAAACAGGATTGTTGTTGGAGGCCTTGAGTCGCTGCCCAGCGGCGTTTTGTAGATGGAAATATATCTTATACCAGGTGTCGTAGGTGCTACCAGCCTCAAGGCCGGATTCAAACAATTTCATGGTCAGATCAAAGACAGCATCATTGGTATTGTTGATATCGCCAAGGTGTGCGTGGGAACCCCATGCCTGCACGGCATATGGGAGAAATTTGTATTCCTGAAAGGTTTGCAACAAAGCTTCTCCCGATGTCTCGTCGCTCCCAGAGAAGTCATCGTAAGTTAAATATGTGATGCAAATGCTCGCTAGTTCCGCATGAATGTCATCACAGCCGATCCAAAACTGGGGCATAGCATCCTTGATATACCCTGACACCAGGAACTCTTTGACCGTGTAGTGGACCAAAGCGACATGGCCATCAGACGAGAGAGTAATCAGACTTCCACAGAGCTCTACAACATCTTCCGCATCTGTAAAAACTGCATCAAAGTCGAATGACTCTTCAGGATTGCTGAGGTCGATACTCACACACTCTGCCAGCTCGCTCAGTGTGAGGTGAGATTTCGCACACCTCGAACTAGCCACTTCAACAGTCGGTGCACAACCTCCACGTCGTCCGAATTCTCGGCCTCCACCTTTTGCAGAACCCGGATATAGGTATCGTGTAATGTCTTGGGGAGATCGTTGAGAGCGCTCCGCACGGCTTTATCGTTACGAAGCTTGCACAGCTGGTCGAGCTGGCACTTCACCCATTGGAACATGCCATGTGCCCAATCAATTAGAGTGTCACAGATGACACTCTCAAGATTCGGATCCCTGAGCTTCAGTTTCCGTGTCTTGATCTTGGTGATCACCTCTGCTCTCACGTACAATTCGATGTCCCCTGTGACATCGGTGGCCTCGATGGTGGTACTGGGTAGATCATCAAGGGCCCGGGCAATATCAATCTCATGATGGCTCGTGACAAAGACATTGGCAGATTTGCAGGTCTCGAATATGCTTTTTAGGGCATATGCCACACATTCCCTGTCTTCACTTTCATCCAAAGCATCAACGACAACGAAGATAGTTTCAAAGCTGTTCGCCACAACGAACTCCGGGGTGTATGCTGGATTCTCTTTGCTTTGTCGTTCGAAAAATGCCTGGATCCTACCAAACACATCATTGTTTTGGGAGGCGAGCATCCAAGATAATGTGCTGAAGATCTTGGCGGGCGACTGCTTTTGCTTGTCTTTGTAGTCACAGTAGAAGTACGCCAGTGCAACCTCACTGTTCTTCTCATGATCACGTAGCCACTCGATGACAGTGGATGCCAGAATAGTTTTGCCTCCTCCGGGGATAGCATGTAGCCACAGGAAGGTATTATCAGTTGATAATCACTGCTGGAATTCTTGTCCATCTATAAACCAGTTGCCCGTTCCCTGGTAGCGCAACTTTGTAGCCGAAGTATGATTTGAAGCAGCATTGACAGGTGACAGCCACTGGTTCACATAATCGATCCGCTGCTGGTCAATAAACTCAGTGACTGACTTTTGGTGCGATTGAAGTGCATCCCAGCGAGATGTCTGCAGCTGGCGTTCTTACTCTGCCTTGCTTCTCTGTTTGTTGGCGAGCTCCTTCTCCGCAAGGTCGACTTCATGGTCAATTCTTGTTAGGGAAGATCTGATTTGGTCCATGATGTCACCAAATTGGAGCTTGAAGGGCTTCCAGATGAGTTTCCACGCTGCATAGAGGCCGACCGGATTCAACGCTCTGGTCCCGCTCTGGTGTTTCTTCCCCTAGTGGAAAACATCTCGAGCCTTGGTCCATCATTGGATAATTGCTTGGAAGATTTCTACCATTGACTCGCGTAGAATCTGATTATCGGGGTACAGGCGCGGGTATCGTCGAAGACAGGAAAGAATATAACCAATCTCCTCGAGCATGTCTGAAATCTTATCGAAATACTCGCTGGAGTCACCGGCAAGCTGCATAACTCCGCGAAATAGATTCAGTGGTTAGAAAATGTTCTCTTGGCTTTTTATTTATTTGTACAGCGTGGGTAACATTGACTTTGAGAACTATGTGTACCGAAGCCCAAATGGGGCTCATTAGCGAGACGGAACCCGCGACGATATCCAAGGCCGATCCAAATTGTTCGACACCAGCAACGAAGACTTTGAGCTTCGGAGCTATCTTTCTTGAGATTGACGCCTTGTGTTTATTGTCGACATCTTGAAGATCATCTAATAACTGCTGCGATTTGGTCGTAGCCTCAAGCAAGGCAGTTTCGTCAGCCTCGAGGTCATCAAAGAACTTGCGAATCGCATTGTAGCATTCATCCTCGAGACTTGAGCTAGATTAGAATCAAGATAAGCATTTCTTACGCATTCCAAGGGGAAACAAATTACTTTGTGGGTGGGATATGCGGCATGATGGAGGCATGTGTGACCGGGGTAGAAGGGTTGAGCCACTAGAGGGTGTGTTCCAGCGTCAACCTCAACCCGGATTTTATAGAATCTAATCCATCGCAACTAGTCGATCGCCACGAAACACGAAATAGTCAATCTTGCTTTGAACCGTGCTTCAATCTTCAGCCTCAGACTAAACATGCACGGACCACCTACGCTGACTGGAGCCGATGATGGGGGCCAGGTTATCGAATTCAAATCCAATATGTCTCCTTCAACATTCAGGGTTTCCATGGTCTCTCAGCCTGACTGGATTCTTATCTTTCGCGGCTTTTTATTAAAAGGGAGAGTCGGATACATCTCGAAGTTTCCTGTGGCCAGGCTTCCATGAGCTCATGCATTGTCTGTCCCTAGAAGACAGGGATATATTTTAACGTGGGGTAGAAGGGTCCACCAGTAGAGACCCTTGAATTAGACCGTCCGGGAAATCTCCAACTCTAGGGTAGGTTCTCGGCTTAACAGGAAGATATTTGAAAATCGCAAGTATCTACCTATTGATAACCGAGGCTTGCATTTACTTCCAGCGTTGTCGTTGAACTAGCTACTTTTGCCATGCCAGCCCCGAAACAAGTAAGTACCTGGCTGGACGCGAAATGATAATTTCAGAGGCCTAACTCGAGGCCATCATTCGTCTGATCCGGATGAAAAGACAGTTCAGCGAATTCTAATCTAGACCTCCATTGTGGGCCTTCGGTCCGTGTCGATGTGTAAGCAGTCTCTCATGAAAACCTTAGGCTTCCTTGGCTAGTCTCAACACTAGGACTAAGACAAGAACCGCTGAGCAAATGTGACTGTTGGCATTGCATCAATTTGCAGGCCCGCAGAGGATCATAATGGATTGCCATTCAAGTCCAAGCCTATCGGTTGCAGAGATGTGAAGCTCTCCTTTTGCCAATTGTTGACTGCACGATGTATGGTCAAGCAAATTGGCTTCGGTGCAAACATTTGGCGAGTCCGCAAAAAGGGACATTATTTGAAACGTCTCAAGCAGTGGTGTTTATGCTTGCAATAATGCTATTCAACGGCGGTCATCTTTAGGCATACGGAGGTTCAACATGGACAACATGTTCCCGGCTGGACCAGCTGCACCTGCCTGACCTTGAAGAGCTTCAAGAAGGTTCTTTGCGAGGTTGATGTTGACGTCGTCATCCTCGTCATCCTCGTCATCCACCTCAAGTTCGGATTTGGATGACACTGCTGTCTTGCCCTTGGAAGAGCTCGCCCCAGTGGCTAGATTCTGTTGGTGTTTGTGAAGATCAAGTACACCGGTTCCTTTGAGTTCGGCTTCCATCTGCCGAGACAACTCCTGGATCTGCTCGGTATCATCGTCCTCTTCTTCAAGGTCATCTAGCTCTTTGATCCGGTTACGCAGAGGCGTAGAGATATCCGGACCCTGACCAGACCCAGACGGCATGCCCATCATTTCTTTCATCATTCGAGAGAACTCTTCCTCGTCGAAAGAGGCATCTTTGTCTTCTCCATCGCTGCTGAGCTCATCGTCCTCATCGTCCTCGTCAACATCCGAGTCGGAATCGAAATCATCGATAAAGTCTGCTCCTTCGAAGCCTGCTGAGTTGTCGTTCAAAAATTCTTCAAAGCGAGCCACGATTCGCTGCAGATTTTCTTGCGCGCTTGCATCGCCAAAGTCACCTCCAGTCTTCTCGCTGGCTTTCCCCCTTCCTTTGAGCTCTCTGTCTAGATCCTCAAAGTTGATGTCCATCCACTTCTCACTATCTTCCCGTTTGTCCCAAGACTTTTCGATTTCCTCGTCCGTAGGGAGCTGCTCATCTCCAGTCTCTATGTCCTCTAGAAGTAACTTCATTTCTCGGACGGAGGCTTTGTCTTGGTGGTGAGGATCGTGGAGCAGCATTTCAAAGCCACAGGCAAGCTTCATCCCCGCCTCGGCGCGAGCGTATGCTTTTTCATCATCCATCAAGGGCAATTTGGGCGCCCAGCTGCTTGGAACTGGGAATTCTTGGCTTTTCAACTGAGCATATCCAACTCGCGTGAATCTAACGCTCACGGTGACCAAGTCATCAGGGCCGAAAGTAAGGTCGGAGACATCCTTCGTTCGAAGCGGTCGTAGAGCAATCGGGTCTCGAATATAAAACGCCTCCACGGCAGGGGATATGTAAGCTGGCTTTTGATGTAGGAGGAAGGCGACCTTGCGTGGGATTGTGAGGATCGCGGAGTGGAGGTTCTCGGTAATCTGCTTGGGGTAATTTCGCAGTCGGTAAAATGCCTCCTCTTGAATTATTGTTGACTTCATGAAGCGATCTGGCTCATTCTGTATGATCTTCCTTGCGTCGGCAAGCGTAAGTTTTTCGGTGACTCTTCGACCCTTGTCTTGCTTTGGCTTGATTATCCGGAGCTGTCCTTGATGAATCCAGACCTGATCAACGTCCTGTTAGTTGATTGTATTTCCATAGCCTGATAAGAGCATCCAAAAAATCAACAACTCACCCTGTTGTCTGCAACCTCGGGTTCCAGCCATGCAGGAAGTGTGCCGGCGGCCTCGACAAGCAAGAATTCGCCATCGCTATCCACGACCTTGACCCAAATGTCCTTGTGCCGGTTTGTCAACTCACGAAGAAGATAGACAATCACCCATTCGTCCTCAATAGAGTCGCCGTAGTTGGTACGTCCATGTAGCGAGATAATGCCTGATTCTGTAATCAGCGGCTGCCGCGGGGAATTGAAAAGCAAAAAAGGCGGGGAGGTGGGGGACACAGGGCTCATCGTACCATTTTCTTTGCTGATCTCCAGGCGAAAGCTCTCGCGCTGCCAGATGTAATCTTTCAGAAGCTCCTTTGTCAATTCAGCAGCGGTGCGCTGCACCTCCAGCAATCGGGCTCGAGCCTCCGCGGCTTGGTCGATAACGGCGGGGGCGGGGGAGGGCAGGTGATAAATGAAATATTCGACCGAATCGTCAGGAAGCTCGGGCTTCGGAATAGGACGAAAGGTTGATTGGAACCACGCGATATCTTCTTCGGTCGCCATGATTTTGCGATGAGGTTGCTTTTACAACGCCAGCAACCATGACCTCATGGCATTCCGCAAACAAAGAAAAAAGCGGCGAGAGTCGGGACCCACTCGTGACTCGTGCACTAGTCCTAATCAGGTTAGACATCAACAATCTCCGACTCTCTGCTTGTTGGGTCTCGACACAACACGGCTAGTTCAGGCACTTTCCACCATTTTCCCTTGTTTTGACGGTGATGGTCGCGTGTTGAATGGTTTTGGATACCCGCCACACGGTTTTGGCACAATGGCGTTTCCATATATTGACACGCCGCGCACCGAATACGACGGAAACGCGACTTACCTCACCAATGGCTTCCGCAGCGCGGGGCGAACACATCTTTCAGCGCTCGATTCAGTCGAGAATTCGTTTGCTACACCATCGAAGGACAATGATGTGATCAAAGGATTTGGAGAAGGACGAAAACGCGTGTCGGGAGCCTCCAACATGGGCACACCGCGCGCCAGTGCGGCGACAAAGTCCTCGCGAAGCGCGTTGAGGCAACTTCCAACGGCTGGACCTGCTAGGGGCGAGTTCACGCCGCTTATGCGAAGCGCGACGAAGAACAATTACTTGAGAAATACGTCTATGAATCGAGGAGCCGACGACCCGAAGACTCCAGGATACCTGCGCGAAAGTAGCCGAGGTGCTGCTCACACTCCGGGTTTACCTCCCATCGACATGTCGGATATTTACGAGGAGGACGCGACGGCGGATGAGCCTACACCTCTTCCACAGGCTGCCAGCAGCAGTGCCCAAAGTACGCCAATGCCGTCTCTTTTGGGGCGCGATGGGAGAGGGGTGTTAGGCGACGGACAGAATATGACCTTGAAGGAGCAGGAGCGGGTATGCTATGCACATTCTGAACACTCAATGAACTTGTACTAAATTCTACAGATCATCGACCGTCTCGATAAAGACAATTGGAACCTCAAACTCAAGATTCACTACCTGGAGGAACAACTTGAGAAAGCAGGACCCGAATACAACAGTGCGGCTCTCAAAGAGAATACCGAGCTCAAAGTCCTGAGATTGACGATGCAACGCGACATTTCCCGATACAAGAAGAGTTTGCAACAAGCAGAGCGTGACTTGGAGGACTATCAACAACAACTCATAGAGATGAGGGACAAAGCTCGACGGAGACAAACGGATGAGGAAGTTCAGCGGGAAATGGACCTCATGCGGGAGGAGATTGAATCAAGAGACAACGAATTGAGAGAACTTCGGGAAGAGTTGAGACTCGCCAAAGACAGTCAGTCTCAAGAGATCGAAAAACTCCGGGACGACGTTGAAGACCTCGAGGCTACTGTACGAGAAAAGGACCGAGCAATCGACGAACGCGACGAAGAACTGGAGGAGCTACGAGAGAATCGCCAAGAGAACGACGCAGAAGCTGAACTCCAACTCGAACTCGACCGTGCAAAGGAACAGATCCAAGAACTACAGGATGACCTTGAGCAGGTGCGATCAGAGGCTCGAGAAGCGGATGCTGCCACAAAGGCAGCATTGGACGAGAAAAATCGTGCCGAGGACGACCTTCGGGAGCTTCAAGATGAGATGGCAGATAAATCCTTCACGACAAGGGGCCTCAGTCGACAACTGGAGGAGAGAGCCGATAAGCTTGAGGAGGAAGTCCAAGATTTACGCCAGGCCAACGACAACCTTAGGGCAGAGGTTGATAGCAAGACGGAAACCGTGACTCGCCTCGAAGAGCGTTATCAGAGTGCTCAACAAGACCTCAGGAACGACGCCGGAAAATTGAGCGAAGATCTTGAATCTGCCAGGCGAGAGCGGGACCTGCTCCGCGATGAGCTTCATAGAACCTCTGCTCAGCTGCAAGAAGCCCTCGACAACGTCCAGCGCCGGACTGAAGAGAAGGAACTCCTTCAAACCCGGCACCATGCACTGACCGACGAGTCTGGTGGCTTGCAATCGGAGCTGACCCGAGCACAATCTCGGATTCGCGAACTCCAAAAGGCAGTCGAGGAGGCCACAACTCGTGCTCAGGACAGTCAGAACCAGCGCTGGCAACACAAGGTGGAGATCGATCGACTTCAAGATGAGATTGAGGCTCTTCAACACGAAATCGAAGACAAGGAAGGTCACTTTGCCCTGGAGCAGGATAGATGGGAAAGTGCCAAGCGAACGTTGCAGTCTCAAAAGGAGCGTGCCGAGGAACAAGCAAATGGCTTCAAGCGAACCATTGAAAAACTCCAGGAGGCTGAGCACACACTTTCCGGAAAGGAGTTTAAATTGCAGGGCGCTATCGATAGCGAGAAGCAACGTCATCTGCAGGAAGAAGCTGTGCTCAACAGCCAAATCAAAGACCTCGGTAATGAGCTTACTCAGAAGAGAAACATCTTGGATGAACAGCGTAATGACCTTCTTACCGTCAGGGAGGAGCTACGTTTGTCTCGGCGTGAGGAGCAATCACTTAAGGAGAAGGTGCAGGCTCTGGAGGACGAGGTGATCGTCCTGCAATCGAGCTTAGCGGATGAGCAGGAATATGCTAAGGGTCGCATGCAGAAGGGCTCGTCCGAAGTGGAGGTTCAGCTACAAAAAGCCATCGCTGACAGACAGACCCTCCGCGATCAGCTCGCGAATGCTCACGTGGAGCTACATGACTTGCGAACTTCTATTGGCGAGGTCGAAGCCGAACGTGATGAACTTCAAGCTCAGCTGAATCGTCCTGAGAACGTGAATGATGCTACTCGCTTCGACCGCGATAAACTTGAACTTCGCAGAACGGCAACTCGACTTGAGAATGAAGTTAAGCGTTTGCGAGATGACCGGGCCTCCCTATTGGAAGCCAAAGAGACTCTCGAACAGCAACTCGGGTCTGAAATTGAGCGGGCTACCGCGGAAGAGGGCCGGCTTTCAGCCGAGATTGATCGTCTTCAGGACAAGCTCCTTGCAGGCTCTGGCAATCGAGACCGCAAATTAACTACCGCCAAGACAAAGGTCCAGCGCCTTGAGCGACGCATTCAAGAGCTCGAGGCCATTCTTCAGCAACAGCAGCCTGCTATCGAGACCGAGCAGTCTGCTACTCATGGAGATTTATCTCTGATCCGGCATAGTCTCGATGAAGCTCGTAAACGGGAAAAGATTCTTCTGCAGCGCGAGGCCGAGCAGAAAGCCTCCGTGCGTACGTTGAAGTCGCGAGTTGCTGATCTCGAGCGTGACCTCCATGAGGCAATGATAAACAAATTTGATTCACACTCGCCGCGAGACTCGCCATCTAACAAACTTCATGAGGAGCTGCGAAATCTGCGGAGGCAGCTTTCAGATGCCCACCGATCCCTCAAGGAGATCAAAGTCAAGAACCGTGATCTGGAGCGTGCCGCGATGAAGGAGGAGGACCAAAGAGATCTTCATGAACTTCTCAAGTCGTCGACTCTCGAAGCGGAGGCCTTGGCTCTCAAGGTATCCGAACGAGATTCTCGGTTGAATGAGCTCAAGAATCAGGTCCACCGAATTCGTGAAGAGCGAGCCTTCTGTGCTCGCAAAGCCGAGACTGCTACGAAGGAACTGGTCACCCTCCAACAACGGTACGACGAGGCACTCAAGAAGGTATCCAACTCCAAGGCTTCCACCAAAGGTCAACATGAGAAAGAGATGCGTGGTTTAGGCAAGGAAATAATCTGGCTCCGCGCCCGCTTACGGCGGGAGGAGAAGTTCCGCTCTGACTTGGCCTGGAGTAAGGGCCTGATGGAGCTTGGCGAACGTGTTCGAGTTGCATGGTTAGTAACGCCTTTCTAGTCCCATCTTTGCATCGTGAACCTCCGACTAACCTGACTCTCCCACACCCAGTAACGAGGCCGACCTTCGCATGATCTCCGAGATGGGTGTTCAAGCCCGTGACCGCAATCCTACCCGATCACCTCGCCGCAAGCTTAAAACTGCCATCTCATTTGTCAAGGCTACAGTCCGTATGCAAAGGATGGGCCAGGCATGGAGACAGACCAAGAAGCTCGGCGAGGGCTTGAAACGAGCCAAGAGCGAAATGCTCAAGCGCCGCGAGAGCTCCAATAAGATTTTGCTTGGCCAATAGCTTGCATGCGTTCCTTTTTCACGTTTTGTTGTTTTGTCTCATTTTTCTAGCGTCTTCTTCTACCCTACTGCCACGAGAGATTCCCCGACATGTCTGTTCCTATGAATGTTTTTTTTGTCTTTCTGGGATTTGGTTTAATGCGTTCATTCAAGGTGTTTGGGGTTGGGGTTTGAGGTTGAGCATATTCACTCTGGTATGGACTGGGTGATTCGAATGTCATGAGGCTGTAGTTAGAAATTGATCATTGAAGAAAATTCCTCTAAGTCTATTGACATGCGTGAAGCGAAAGAGTAGTCTTCTCGCGCGCCTAGGCTTCCATTCTATATAAATTCATGTGGTGAGGAGACTAGATTTACAACGGAGCGATCTACAACGTGGAAGTGATATAGTATGTGTGCCATGGTCTGTTTCCTCATGACGGAGCACGCCAGAATAGACACATGAATATTTGCTCAAACAACGCCTCGCCATTGCCAAAATACTTGAAAAGCAGAACAAAATCAACCCGCTTCTGAACACCAAACTCTTCAGACACCCCCCGAGTCACAACAAGCAATGGTATTGACCAAAGCAAAACAAGGTCGAATGAATATGAAACTTCGGATAAAACATGGTCTATTCCATGTTATACCTCCCCTTCGAGATGAATGTAGACGTACCCAGGAAGTCCTCAAACATATGAACAGAGGAGCTGGACAGGAAGCACATGCAAGTGAACACGATGGGAATACGAGCGACGGAAACAATGACAGATATGGATCAGGCTCCTTCACTGCCAAACTCCTTGGTCCACTCCGAATTCCTTGTAAGATCTTCCAGACTGACTGTAGGCCGGGAATTCTTAACCGCCTTGATGAAGTCCTTCAGCACAAGTGGGGGCTCCAAGAGGTGCTCTGCTTCGACGCTAAGCCAGGTCATCTCGACGGCGCCGGCATCGCCTGGTGAGCATGGAGTAAGCTTCTCGACACCTTCGACAGTGACCTAGAACGAGAATGCAGTGTGAGCAACGAGACCAAAAAAGTGAGATAGATACAGACAACGAACCTTCTTATAATGCGTCGCCGTTTGAATCTTGCGAATAGGCTGCATCAGTGCATCTTGCACGGCAATACTGATATCGCTACCAGAGTAGCCTTCGCTCATTTCGGCTAATGTCCGGTAATCCGCCTGCGTCATGTGGCACGGTGTCGAGCCCACGGCCAGCATGAACATCTTCATCCGCGCATTGATATCTGGAAGACTGATGTGAACGCGGCGTTGGAATCGTCGCCTAATAGCAGCATCCAGCTGCCAGGGAATGTTGGTCGCGCCCAGGATCAGAACGCCCTTAGAGTCCTTTCCGACTCCATCCATTTGGACGAGCAATTCGGTTTTGATACGCCGAGACGCCTCGGATTCACCTTCACCACGTGGTCCACACAGCGCATCGACTTCATCGATGAAAATAATGGCTGGCTTATTCTCGCGGGCCATATTAAAAAGTTGTTTCACAAGTCTGCAGGAATCTGTAAGCCTCATGCGTCATAATGGGCCGGCAATCTGGGCTGTTTTCCCTACCTTTCACTCTCACCCATCCACTTCGATACCAGGTCACTACTACTGACGCTGAAGAAGGTGCTATTCGCTTCGGTCGCAACAGCCTTTGCAAGATAGGATTTTCCGGTACCGGGGGGCCCGTAGAGCAGAATGCCCTTCCAAGGTTGCCGCTTGCCAGTAAACAGGTGCGGGAACTTGATGGGGAGAATGACCGCTTCCTTCAGGGCTTCCTTCGCGCTCTCTAGACCAGCAACATCCTCCCACTTAACATTCGGCTTGTCTGACAGGATGGCACCCTGGAGGGCCGACCGGAGCTTCTTGGCCTCCGCATCCTCGCCATTGTCGTCCTCCTGGTTCCTATTTCCAAGATAGGGTCAGCGCAGAACAATTATAAGCAGCACTCGTCGCTGGCGACACTGATAGACATGTCTTCTCAATGTAGCTGCCAAGCGCAGGCTGGATAGGCCATAATGGGCAGATCATACCCTTTCCCACTGCCTTGCGCGACCTTTCCATTCGCGCCCACGGCACTTGGTTTCTTTTTATCTCCTGCCGAGGCCAGATGATTCTTCAGCTTCTCAGCGCGGTCCATGTATTCGCCCGTTTTGGCGCGAATCATTTCCTTAGACTTGGGGTTTTTCTCCCACTTGAGCGCCAGCATGAACAGCTCCAATGCGGAGTAGTACAGCTGATAAGCCTTCTCGTATTCGCCCTCATTGTCATTCTCAATGGCCTTCTTGACTGTATCAATCGCCCGCCCCAAAAAGTCCGTGTTACTCATGCTGGTCGGTGGAGTTCTGCCTGGGCTGGTCACGGCTCGGTGGAATGGCAAGTCAACCGCGGAGACGTGAAGCGGGGAGAGGAGGGGAGACGCAAGGGTGGTCGGGGTTGTCTAGGCAGCGGTTCAAATGGTAGATAGTGGCGTATCAAAGGCGAATTGTAGGTCAGAGATTCCAGCAATGAGGAAATGCGATGGTGTTTGCAGAAGTGGACGTGGATGATGAGATCGGAGGGGGAGTGAGGAGGAGACAGAGAGAGAGAGATCGGTGTTGACGGGCGGGCAACAGGCGATCGCTTTTCCCTTCTCCCACCTCCCCGCCAACCGACGCCATGGACGCTCAGAAAAAGCTTCAGGCACTTTCGGACGAGTTCCAACAGCTGCAGACCGGTAAGCAGCTAGACTGAAGTATTTTCTCTTGCCGACAATGATAGCTAATCTTTTCGGCCCATTCAGAGCTCGAGGGTCTGGTCGATGCTCGCCAGAAGCTGGAGTCGCAGCAGCAGGAGAACCAGGGTGTTCAAAGCGAATTCGCACAGCTCGATGACGATTCCAACATCTACAAGCTCGTCGGCCCTGTGCTCTTGAAGCAAGACAAGACGGAGGCCGTCATGGCCGTCAGCGGCCGATTGGAGTTCATCGAGAAGGAGATGTGGGTGTCTCGGTCTTCCTTCGTGGGGCTTCCCTTTGCTGACTTGTCATTATAGCAAGCGTATCGAGAAGGAAATTGAAGAGAAGCAGGAGACTAGTGAGAAGAAGCGTACAGAGGTAACAACAGGCCCTTCACGTTCCCCGGCTATAGCAATATGCTGAATGTCCTACGTCTAGATTGTGCAATTCCAAAGCCAGGTCCAGCAGCAAGCTGCGCAGGCCTCCGCTTAAGCTCGAAAGTCGAGGTTGACGAGTTACGATAGAGATATTATCATGGCATGGAATTTGAGATAACCGACTGGCCATGTCAATTGCATACGATGGATGGGCTGTCAATTAGGTCCTATTGGTTCCTTGAGAAGACTGGTAGAAGACCAGGGAGAGCAAAGGAGACAATCAAGATGCAGGATGATCACTTGCATCAGTGCGTGAGAGGGAGTCCCTTCACGCTAGAAGAGAACGGCAGAGTTTGCCGAGAGAGATATACCCATGGAGCCTTGACAACAAAAACTAGAAGCTGATCGGAGAGCCAGTTGATTTAAAATGATTGAAGCACATGTTCAACTCGATTGAAAGCTAGCTAAACTTGAAACTAAGGCCATCTATTTTCTACATCCAGTGTATCAACATTTCGATATATCCATTCATTGATTCGTTTTCGTAGCCAGACTCGTATATGAGAAGAAAAGATCTCCATCTAAGCCTTGACGAGCAAGCTCTTGCCGGTCATCTCGGCAGGCTGCTCGATGCCCATAGCAGCAAGAACAGTAGGGGCGACATCACCCAGCACACCACCGTCCTTGGCGAGGCTCCAGCCCTCGGGAGCATTGGCCATAACGAAGGGAACGAAGTTGGTGGTGTGAGAGGTCTTGGGAGTGCCCTTCTCGTTGAGCATCTCCTCGGCGTTACTACAAGATTTCGTTAGTAATTGGAACTTCAACAGTATCATTGATTTGATTGCAAGTGGACTTACCCGTGATCGGCGGTGATCATGAGAATGTAGTTGTGCTTCTTGCAAGCCTCATAGATCTCACCAATAGCCTTATCGGTGGCGGCAACACCCTGAATGGCAGCCTCGTACACACCAGTGTGGCCGACCATGTCGGGAGGAGCGAAGTTGTTCATGACAAAGTCGAACTTGTTCTCGCCGATGCGCTCGGCCATCTTGGTGCCGACGGCAGCGGCGCTCATCTTAGGGTCAAGATCGTAGGTAGCAACCCGGGGCGAGGGAATCATGTCGCGGACCTCACCAGGGAACTGCTTCTCAATACCACCGTTGAAGAAGAAAGTGACGTGGGCGTACTTCTCGGTCTCAGCGACGTGGCACTGCTGGAGGTTCTTCTTGCCGAGCCACTCAGCAAGAACGTTACCCATGTGCTGAGGAGGGAAGGCAACGGGGAAGGTATAGTCGGTCTTGTACTGGGTCATGGTGGTGAGGGAGATGTTCTTGGGGTAGGGGAAGTCCGGACGAGGGGAGCGGTCGTAGTCACCCAGGAGCTGGGTAATCTCACGAACACGGTCTGAACGGTAGTTGAAGAAGAAGAGGGTATCGTCATCTATTGCCAAGTTTAGTTTCTGGACCGTAGTTGACGCTATTCTATTATGTTGACTTTGGAGATCATACCCTGCACACGGCGCTCCTTGCCGCCAACAATGATGGGCTGGAAGAACTCATCGGTCTCGCCTTTCTCGTAGCGCTCCTTGATGGTCTGGAGCGGGTCCGAGCTGTCCTCGCCCTCGCCAGTGATCATACCCTTCATGCCAACCTCGACACGCTCCCAGCGCTTGTCACGGTCCATGATGTAGTAGCGACCCACAACGGTGGCAATCTCACCAACGCCAAGCTCCTTGGTCTTGTTCAGCAGCTGCTCCATGTAGATACCAGCGCTCTTGGGGTCGGTGTCACGGCCATCACCGTAGAAGTGGATGAAGACCTTGGGGATCTGCATCTCCTTGGCAACGTCGAGCAGGCCGAACAGATGGGTGATGTTAGAGTGAACACCACCATCAGAGACCAGACCGCACAGGTGCAGACGGCCATTGCCTTCCTTAGCACGGGTGAAAGCCTTGACAATGTTGTCCACCTTGTTCAGCTCGCCCTTCTTGAGAGTCTGATCAATGCGGACGCTGTCTTGCCAGACGACACGACCAGCACCAATGTTCAAGTGGCCGACCTCACTGTTACCCATGAGGCCCTCGGGAAGGCCGACGGCAAGCGACGAGGCATCAAGCGCCGTGTAGCCCTGAGCAGTCTTGGAGTTGGCTTCGGCGAAACCGGACATGTATGGGGTCTCGGCGGCAGCGATGGCATCACCCTCGGGAGGGGACTGGGGTCCAGCAATACCCCAGCCATCGATAACAACTGCAAGGTCGCATTAGCTCGGGGTGAATCTGGGGACCTGGGGGACAAGCTGATCATACTCAAAGCGACTTTGTGGTCGACCGCAGCCATGGTGGGGGTGTATGTGTCGATATTACACCTAGATCACGAATCAATTGCTGACCCCAAAAGGAGAAATGGTTCAGATTGGGTCTTTTTTCTGACTTACCTCTAAAACGATAAGGAGAGGAAAGAAAGGGTGAACGAAGGAGTAGTGTTGAGCGAAAATTGGCTGGCCGGTGAAGGAGGGGCAGTTTCCCGGTGACGCTTTTGGTTGTCTGGCCCCGACACCCCCGACGTCACCCTGCGTTCCGAGTCTTCCCTAAACATTTTACCCCAGCCCCGACTTCCAATCGTTTCCTCACGTCCTTCCCGAACGCCAATCTGCTTGAAAGATCCGCAATGGCTTCGAGGTCCCCGACAGCTGCCACGCCGCTGCCAAAACCCTCGGCCGTGCCCGAGAGTCCTTTGAAAGACGCGTCCGAGACCCCAGAGACAGTGCCCTTCCCTCCACCCCAGACCTTTGAGATCATCCCACCCCTGCACGGCATCCTACTTCGCTTGCTATCTCCTAAGCCCCCTCAGGCTGGACCAAGTGGTGTCCCTGGAGAGACCACAGGAGCTTTGGGGGCCTCGACAGACGCGCAGGCACAACACCAGCAGGCACCTTCAAGCATCCCCGGTGGTGACAACAACAATCCTGCAACATCGCAAGCTATCCCGGAGGTCTCTGTCCTCGATTCCAATGGTGTCCCACCCCTCGACATGAAAGATCTCCCAACCGCAACCAGCTCGGTCAGGATTCGCATACAAAAAGGGCGGGCAGTGGTGGAAGCCCTGCCAGATGTAGACCGGTCCGTGGAAGAGCAGCAGACGGAGATTGCGGAGCTTGAGGACCGTGTTGCTCGCCTGCGTGCTGTGATTTCAGACTTTGGAAATCGAGCAAAGAAGCCTCATGAGGGCCGTGTCGAGATTACAGCCAGCTGAAACTGCGGGGAGGGAGAGGGTTTGAAGAGGAGCCGTCAATGGACATAAAATAAACAGTCTGCATACTTGCTGCAGCTGGCTGTTTTTTCTTTTCTTTTTGTTTCCTTTTTTGGCGTTATGGAAAGGAATACCCAATATGACTTTAGCCAGCATCTATTTACGAGATCTCCGGACATATCAATTCGGAAACCCAAGAAAAAGAATCGGTTCTCATCTCCTGCCATAGACATAGAAATGGCCATTCTTTGACCCTAGCAACGGTTACGCGATGGAATTCGAGTAATTCGAGCCCATTTGCTTACCGGTTCAGGACCCCCAAACCCAATCCGGCCAAAGTCTCCGATATCGTCGAACCTTCGTGCTTTTGTGGCCTGAGGCACCCGGCAGATCCCTCCGCCCCTCCCCCCACCATTCAGCTTTTTTTTCTTCCTCTCACCATCCCCGACTTCTTATATCTCCTCATCCCTCCTCCTTCTTCCCTGATCAGTCCTCCTCACAAGGATAATCACCACCATTCACAATGTCTTCCTACGCTCTCTCCGAGTCCCACAAGGACGTGAGTGTTCTATCAGGTCCCCCACCCTTAGCCAGATCACAGCATTGACTCATCTCGCAAAACAGCAAATGCACAACTCCCTCAAGGAGTCTGACCCTGAGGTCGCCCAGATCATGGTATGTAACCATCCAATTGTGTTGACCACGATGGTCAATGGTGTTAGATGATGACATTCAATCCCGACTTCGTACTGACCCGTGTCTTTGTCTTGTCCAGGCGAACGAGATTCAGCGTCAGCGTGAGTCCGTTGTCCTGATTGCCTCGGAGAACTTCACTTCCCGTGCTGTCTTCGATGCTCTTGGCTCCCCCATGTGCAACAAGTACTCCGAGGGTTACCCCGGTGCCCGTTACTACGGTGGCAACCAGCACATTGATGCCATTGAGATCACCTGCCAGAACCGTGCTCTCAAGGCCTTCAACTTGGACCCCGCCAAGTGGGGTGTCAACGTCCAGTGCCTTAGCGGCAGCCCTGCCAACCTGCAGGTCTACCAGGCTCTGATGCGTCCTCACGACCGTCTCATGGGTCTTGATCTCCCCCACGGTGGTCACTTGTCCCACGGCTACCAGACTCCCTCCCGCAAGTGAGTCATACTGGATGATGAGAAGTTTGAGATCAACAATCTAATCAATGCTTATCAGGATCTCTGCTGTCTCTACCTACTTCGAGACCTTCCCCTACCGTGTCAACTTGGAGACCGGTATCATCGACTATGACACCCTCGAGGCCAACGCCGAGATGTACCGCCCCAAGATCCTGGTTGCTGGTACCTCTGCCTACTGCCGTCTGATTGACTACAAGCGTATGCGCCAGATCGCTGACAAGGTTGGTGCCTACCTTGTTGTCGACATGGCCCACATCTCGGGTCTGATCGCCGCTGGCGTTATCCCCTCTCCCTTCGAGTACGCCGACGTTGTCACCACCACCACTCACAAGTCCCTCCGTGGTCCCCGTGGTGCTATGATCTTCTTCCGCAAGGGTGTCCGCAGCACCGACAAGACCGGCAAGGAGATCATGTACGACCTTGAGGGCCCCATCAACTTCTCTGTCTTCCCCGGCCACCAGGGTGGCCCCCACAACCACACCATCACTGCTCTGGCTGTTGCCCTCAAGCAGGTTGACACCCCCGAGTTCAAGCAGTACCAGGAGCTCGTCATCAAGAACGCCAAGGCTCTCGAGAACGAGTTCAAGGCCCTTGGCCACAAGCTCGTGTCTGACGGCACTGATAGTCACATGGTTCTCGTGGATCTGCGCCCCAAGAGCCTGGATGGTGCCCGTGTTGAGGCTGTTCTCGAGCAGATCAACATTGCCTGCAACAAGAACTCCATCCCCGGTGACAAGTCTGCTCTCACCCCCTGCGGTATCCGCATCGGTGCCCCCGCCATGACCTCCCGTGGCATGGGTGAGGAGGACTTCAAGCGCATTGCTGGCTACATTGACCAGTCCATCAACCTCTGCAAGAAGATCCAGAGCGAGCTCCCCAAGGAGGCCAACAAGCTCAAGGACTTCAAGGCCAAGGTTGCCTCCGAGACCGTCCCTGAGATCCTGGAGCTCCGCAAGGAGATTGCTGCCTGGGCCAGCACCTTCCCCCTCCCCGTCTAAGTTAGTCATGTCTGACTAACTAGGAGAGGAGATGATGGATGGATTGTTTGGATATGAATATGAAAATTACGAAGAGAGATCATCTAATCAACTTGAGATCTCGCGAGTTCAACATCATCTGCGAAGCGTCGAGAGATGTGAATACCACACGGTGCGTTACATGGGGTTTTATTATATACAGGTCTGCTTTTTCAACCTTAGGGACATCTGGGATTTTGGTAATTTCTGTTTGATTTTGTTTAATGATGAGCATGCGAAACGAGCAATTTCTTCACACCTCTGCGCTTCTTCAACAGCGAGAGGAAAATGGTTTTCAGGAGAGACAAAAAGTTCAACATGAATCTGGCGCGTGGGCCTCTTGATTTTGCTGTACTACTTTTGCTGTACATCACTCTTGAAATCAAATACAACCATAAATGGTTGATCCATCAATTATTTTTTCCCTTTCCAGGTATTCAAATACTTGTTTAACCTACTCATTTACCTCATTATTAGCATGTCCATCTGGCGGTCAGTCAGGAATGACCCGTCACGTGTAGCTTCCCAGTCACGCCTCCGCCAGGTTTGCGCCAACTTCAACTTCATCACCTTCGTCTCCTTCATTTGTTTTCTTCGTTGCGTTCGTTTTGCCTACCTTCAGACCTCGTTCTTTCATCCTCGTGCTGCAGCTTTCATCGCCTCCGTTCAGATCACCTCGGTCCTGCTTGCGAGTCCGTTACGCAGCCCCACCTCCTTCGCGATAAGACCCTCCCCCTCATCTTATCTGGGTGCCGGGGCCATTGCGGAGGTCCCTTTCACCAGACTCGCGGTTGTTCCGGGGATCTGATACGGCGCTGCAGTGTGGTCAGCGTCTCTTGTCTTGACTTCCCCAAGCTTGCTGGAACCCACCACACCACCAGTTCAAGCTCTTTCAGTCATGGCAAACACCGCCCAGTGCTTCTATTGCTTTGAAAGCCTTTTGGCCTCCTTTGAGGAGCGCGAGCCTTCCTCCCTGGCTGAGATAGAGACCCTTTGGGAGCAGCATAAGCAATCGGAGAAGCTCTCGTGTCTTGGAGATCAAAATTTAGACGAGGAGCCGGAGGATGCAGAGGCAGAGGCCGAGATAGCTCAGTCCGTAAATGACTTGGACGCCGATGCCGAGGGCACCAGGACTTCCAACCGGCCCCATGGTTTGAAACTACCCAGCATCAGCCGCCTACAGAGTCAGGTATCGTCTTATTCGTCCAGCACAGCCACGACGCCTTCTTGTGCGTCGAATACTTCATCAAACTCGCTCTTGTCTAGTAGCACGACTGTGACGACTCCGAGCGCGCAATCAGAGGGGATAAGTTCAAGAGCCAAGTCTACCGACCAGCGATATCCGCTGTTCGTGACTTGGAACACGGTTTCCCGTGGACACAAGTCGTTGCGCGGGTGCATAGGCACATTCGAAGCCCAGGACGTCGAAGTGGGTTTGAAGTCCTATGCTTTGGCTTCGTACGTGGTCCCTTACTCCTCCTACTGCAGTGCCCTAGCCTGGGCTATGCCTCGATTTTGAGCCGAAACTGACCATTACCCCGTAATTTTATAGGGCTTTTGACGATACCCGCTTCTCTCCGATTCCCCAGTCTCTCCTACCCTCGCTCTCATGCTCCCTAACTCTCCTGGGTTCGTTTGAGCCATGTACCAACGCTATGGACTGGACCCTCGGTACCCATGGTATCCGCATCTCCTTCATTCATCGTGGCCGTCGATACGGTGCCACGTACCTACCAGATGTTGCCGTTGAACAAGGATGGTCGAAAGAGGAGACCGTTGAGAGTCTGATGCGCAAGGCAGGTTGGGACGGTGGTGCCGGGGGCGTTGCTCGGCGGTTGCTGCGCACTGGGGCCAGCTCTAGCGGCACCAAGCCGTGGGATCAAGTCTCTGATTTCCGGACGGTCCGTTACCAGGGCCTCAAGGCGAGCGCAAGTTACGAGGAGTGGCAGGAGTGGCGGACTTGGGTGCTTTCGCTAGATGATGGGCGGGAGATTCTGGATACGGCCTGAGTTTGCTGGTCCTTTAGTACCTCTTACTATCTCCAGATGCCGTGTTCTATAGAACTCGGTTTAATGACCATAATGAAACTTTTCTATTTTTCTACTCTTCCGGTGTTATTGGGTCAGGGTCCATAGTGGGCTAACTTGGGAAACACATTAATAGCGTCCCTACAGTTGACTAGACATAGTGAAATACAAACACCTTCATCAGATTACGAATCCAGTCTCGGTATCAAAATCTCCACCACGAGCTCTCGCCCCCGTAACAAATAATCATCAGGCATTGGATTTGGGTCATGATATTTAAGAAATCCCTCAACAAACACTCCCGAAAACAACGATCAAGAAAATAGATCATCCAAAGCAAGGCTGCAAAATGTACCAAAAGAAGATGTCAACAAACCATGATTCCTTCATTTTCCATGTCCACGGCTCCACAATCCAGCCACCATATCCTTTACTCTCCGCTCCTGCTCCCGAATCTGCTCCTCGGTCTGCCCACGAGCATTTCCGCGACTATCAATCTGCATGGGACTACCATCCCCATGGTTTCCAGTAGGCGTACCATGACGACTCTCCTCAACAACCTCAGGCCCATTCACACGCTCCGGCTTAGGATCAATACTCATCACCCCGTCCATCATGAACCCGCCACCCTCGCGCAACTTGTTAATCGCGCGCACGGTATCGATAGCGCGATGCAAGGTGCGCCGGGCATTGAAGTTCTTCTTGACGGTCGGCAGTAGATCCTCGCCGGAGCCGATCTTGGCCAGGTCGTAGGGCGGGTTGACCCAGGTGTGCTGCAGGGCTTCGTGGGCGGTCATTCGCTTTTGCGGGTCGATAGTTAGGCAGCGGTTGATGAAGTTGCGGGCTTCTTGGGAGACGCCGCGCCAGTATTCGAGGGGCGTGAAGGAGTAGTCCGCGGCGAGGATGGCTTGCATTTCTTCTAGGTTGGAGTCCCGGTCGAAGGGGGTGTAGCCGCAGAGGAGGAAGTAGGTGATTACGCCGATGGCCCAGATATCGCTAGAGATATTGGTTAGGAGAGGCGGCCTAGCGGAGATGTAGAGAACTTACACTGGCTTGCCGTGGCCGCTCTTCTTGAAGATCTCAGGGGCCATGTATCCCGGTGTACCGCATGTGGTGGTCAACACGTGGAACTGCTCCTCGTCCATAATCCTGGACAAACCGAAGTCGGCGATCAAGAGGTCCGCATTGTCCTCTGGCGTGCGGAACAGCAGATTCTCAGGCTTCAGGTCGCGGTGGACAATTCCGTGGTCATGGAGATAGGCCACGGCTGAGAGGACGGCGCGGATGAGGTCTGCGGCGTCGGACTCGTAGTAGCTGCCCTTACGACAGATGCGATCAAACAACTCTCCGCCGAGAGCAAGGTCGGTGACCAAATATACTGGAGGAAAGTATTGTCAGTCAATACTCAGGATACCCGTTTCTCCTGAGGAGAGCTCGCAAGGTCTCGTGCCACGCACAGTTATTCATAGTCTCAAAATAGTCCACCAGCGTAAGGATATTCTGGTGACCCATAGACACTTTCTTCAACACGGCGATTTCATTCCGGACCTATTGCATTCCCCAAAAAACGACCGTCAGTATTGCGCGCAGTGCCAGCGAAGCAAATGCAGGTCCTCCTACCATGTGTTCGCGCCCCGCCATCAGGCGCTTGTTGATCACCTTGGCCGCATAGTAACGACCGGTGTCGATATGCACGCACTCCTTGACGACCGAGTATGAGCCCGCGCCGAGAGTCTTGCCAGTCTTGTAGCGACACGGCTGGACCTGAGGTCTCTGTGGTTGCGCCATTGGAAGTTGAGGTGGAGAGAGGGGTCCCGCGGACAAGGATGCGGAGGGGGAATTGGAAGGGCGCAGACGAGACACACCCAGTGCGATCACGGAACGGGGTGGGATACGAGGCGAAGGAGCTATGAGGTTAAAGGTGGAGGAGGGAAGTATGTTATTATGTACCTGTGAGGTATGGAAGAGTCAGCCTCATGTCTCGAGTTGCGCGAGGTGTCAACCGCCAAACAAGCCAAGCGGTTCAGCCCCGCCAGGGTGCGGGCAGGGATCCTCAACCCACAGGTTCGAATACGCCTCAATTATAGCACTCGCCGTCCTGCGGTTGTGGATATCAAATGGGTGCAATAATCTGTAACCCGAGGATTATCAAAGGCGAGCTAGTCGGGGGTGATTTAGGGAGAATAGGAGAAAAAGCAAAGGAAGAGGATGAAAGAAAGCAGTTGGATTGATCGCGGGGATCGACGAGGATCGCCAACGGTTCCGATTATTTACAACCTTGGTCCCAACTCCAAATGCAGATGCCATGCAACAAAGGGACCTCTTGAAACGCCTAGAGCACCTCCATAGAGATACAACAACCATATCAAAACATGCAAATCAATCATCAGACAGAGAAAAGAAAGAAAGTCAACTACCCATTATTCCTTCTGTAGCCGAGCCAGCACCTCCTCCACCACCCCCTCCAGCAGCTGCAGACTGTGGAATTTGGCAGCACTCTGTAACACGCGCAGTTTCTTCTCAGTCTCCTTGAGATCAACCGTCGTAGCCCATTTGCCACTGCAGGAGCAATGCTCCATAAACTCGCTGACTTTGAGCGTGCTACATTTAGAGCACTTCAGATCCTGGGTCTGCCATTCGACCACCAGGCCATGCACCTGGCCAATGAGGATCTCTTCTTGTGCCAGTCGATCATATTCGGTTTGGCAGAAGGGGCAGCGCCATGGCTTGGGACCTTTGCTGTTGTCCGTGCCCGGGTCAGGAAGGACATCTTCGTCACGGCACAGGTCTAGATCACGGATGAGACAGCAAGCGTTGCAGGTGAGTTCGGGCAGTTTCAGATTGGCACTAGGGTTCTCAAAGCGGCCCTCTTTGCTGAATTCGCGGACTTCGAAGAGAGCTAGAAGCTCGCGGCGCAGTAGGCGAGACTCGAGTGTCGTGGTCTTGGATAGACTCAGCACCTGCATGAGCAGCTTGACCAGCTCCAGGGCTGGGTTTCGCTTGTCTCCCTTGGGGTCGACGAGCACACCGGGGAGGACAGGGAAGGCATAGTCAGAGGCCAGTTCGGGATGGAGCATCTCATCACGTTGACGGCGGATGAGACCGGAGATTTGCTTCTTCAGAGGCTTGGAGAACCGTTCGGCGAGAATAGCTGTCAGGCCTTCATCATCGACATCGTTGGGTTTCCCAATGGGGATCTGTGTCAGACGAGGCGTGGAGGAAATTTCATTCTCCTGGAGATCTGGATGCTTCGCGGCATGCATCAGCTCGATATACTCAACGACCCAATCATGGAAGATGGTCTGCATGGGTGTCGGCAAGAAGCGGCTGAGCTGCCAGTGCATCACGGTCTCCAGCTCTTGATTCTCAGCCTCGACGACCTCCCGGCATCCTTTACCGCCGTAGTTGTACTCGTCGTACCAGACGAGGTAGTCCCAGTACTCCTTGATGTCCAGGTCGATGAAGTGGAACGAGGGATTGGCTCGGATCGACTTGAGCACGTATTGACTGTAGGCATAAGCATTGCCCACTTCGGTCTTGGTCGTCTGGAGAAGAAGACGAGTCGGGCTGGCGAAGATGACATTGGAGCCAACTCGTCTGAACTCCGCCATCAATCGTTGGAACGATTTGCGCGAAAGCAGCCGGACATAGTTGTGTAAAGATCGATCGTAGAGACAGGAAACAGGGCTCTCCACCCATCGAATCAAATGCTGGACCATAATGTCGGCCATACTGTTGCCTGCGCAAGCCTCGGTCCACCAGTTCTTGACCATCTCACGCAGCACCAAGGCGCCAGCAGATGCAAACGCTTTCTCGGAGTACAAGACACCCGAGTCGTCCCCTCCGTTTCCAGAAGGCGCTAGCAGAGAATCATTCCCTTCCATCTCATTGACAATCGAAGAGGTAAGAATGGTGTTGATAGCGAGATTGCGCACATCCAACTCAATACACACAGTTGAGTAAGCACTCGGCGTATTGACCGCAGGCATGGTGACTTTCTCCAGCGGCCCAACAATGTCATCCTTTTCAAAGCCAGCATGGTCTGGCCGGGGTCCGTTCGACCACCAGAGGACAACGTTACTCTGTTGGAGACGGCGGGCATATGCGACATCGATGAGATACCGAGGATCATCGGTCTCCAAGTTACAAAGTGGAACATCACCATATCGTGCAAGCAGGGTCAAGTGCTGAACCCAAGCTGCCAAGTACAGATAGTGTGTCACAATGCGCCGTGCGATGAACGCCTGCCATCCAAGCGGTGGGAGATCCATGTCCGAAACTTCGGGCTTCACGGACAAAGTCGGATACTCCTTGAGGATGGGGATGTCGTGACACAAGCGATCCTTTTGTTGCGATTGAATGACCAGAATGGCAGGCTGGGCTTCGTCGCTGCGAAGCTTACGGACCAAATCACCAACTTCGAGGTGAGCCTTTCGTCGAGTCATCACCTGGATGGTCTTGAAATGAATCTTGTCCTGGTACTCGAAGGCATTCTGCGATGCCTCGCCTGATGCATCCTGCAATTTCCGAGAAAGCAACTCCCCGTAGATCTTGTCGACATTCGGCAGACCCTGCACATCTCTTGTGCGGTTGAGAATGACAATATGCGCTTCCTTCTTTGTTGTCGAGAAGAGAGCAAAGATTTGCCTATCACCAGAGGCGACATGGTAGAGATAATGGTACGCCAAAGGAGAGTCCATCAGATATGGCTGGTCGGACGTAGTGTGGAGCAGCGTGGAGAGGTCGAATCCTTTCTCCAACCCGTCACCCAGAACACCACGGTGTTCCTCATCAAAGGTACAGTGGCTTCCCAACTTAAGCACAGCTCGAAGGCTGGGCGTGATATTTCGCTCGTAGACACCTTCGATACTTGGGTGCTGGAACAGGACATCCATCTTATCCGATTCCTCGAGGAATTTGTCTTCGGATAATGATAGCTTGAAGAGATGGACCGAAGGATGACCGTTTGGCAGGGTGTGGTTCACCTTCTCGACCTCACAATCTGGCACCTCAATGTCAGGCAAGGAATCACGCTTCAAGTTCACGAAAAATTGTCGGGGAACCTTGACGTTGAGAGCTTGTATCTTCTGGTCAATGAGCACAAAGGCGCGCACAATGCCTGGCCGACCTGTCTCACAAAGTTGAAGGACCTGCCAAGTACTGATGTACAGCATCTGGGCTTGGTTGCGGAAGAAACTGCTCAGGCCATCTGTTGCGACATTGGTTCGCTCACCAAACAATTGGCGGCGACGAACACGAGCCTGCTTTTGGATCTTCCACTTCTGCTTCTGGTACTTGATGAAGCCTTGGTAGTCGTCTGTAATGGAAGGCATGACTGCCGGTAGGCTAGCAAACGGATCAAGAGCTGTCTTGGCGATACCTTCTGGATGCTTTCGTTTCTGCACCACCTTGCCATCGGGAGAGGACCTGAGTTTTTGTGTCGAACTCGCAATGACTTCGTCCATGTCACCCACATGTTGAACACGATGATCCAGGATGTTTGTAGATATCGTCGAAAGCGGCGCCTTTTCAGACTTCTCAAATAGATCAGTCATCTTCTTTTGCTTGAACTTGTCATCCTTCTGGTTGATTCGCCGCTGCAACCAATCTGGGTGGGCGACACGAGGCACAGGGTTTCGCAGCTTCTGAAGAGCAGCCGGAATGGTGATGAGCTTCTGGACAACGGATCCAAGACGCTCCAGATAGTAGTCCCAGTCAATGATAGACCGAGGATCCATGTCACCAGGGTCATCCTTGAGCCATTTGCGCAGGAAGAAACGCTTGACACTCTCCTCGGCGGAAAAGATAGTGACTGGAATCGCTCTCTCGGTGACAGGCGTGTTTCTTGGCCTTGAAGAGATAATGTACTTGCAGTTCAGACCTTTGTCCTTGACCATCTGCTCACCCAGGAACTCCGCCAGACGTCTCGCAGTGGTGATGGACGTGGACTTTTGGTTTCCATACTCTTCCAGAGTCTTGGTCATGCTGCGGTTCTCCGAAATGAGGTCAATCAGCTCTTCATCGGCCAATGTGGCTCCGTGCTCATAAAGCACATCCAACCATCGGTCGGCAACTCGAGCCACGGCGGCATACGTCTCCGCAAGGTTGCTGCCTTCCAGGAAGAACTTGAAGATCTGAGTTTGGAAGATCTTGATCAACTTGAGCTCTCCCCTTCGCTTGACTTCGAAACCCTTCAGTTCGGCCAGCGATCCATCGTGGTTGAATACGGCGTATCGCTTCTTCAGGTTCTTGTCTTCCTCCTTTGATGTTGGCAGAATCATTGCTCGGTAAGGCCCATCGACTTCGAAGAAAATCGAGTTCTCGCTGTTGGTCTCGTACTTGTGGGTCGATGGGTCGACAAGTGCCTGGTACTGATGGTTCGTGTATCGAGCATGGACGAGGTGGTTCAGCATGACACAGGGGTATGAAATACCCAATTTCTTGCCATTCTTCAAAGTGAAGGTAAAGTTTTCAGGGAAAGTACCGGGCAGCATGCACCAGATACCATCGGTATCCAACTCCAGCGGACGACCAATGCGTTCGACAAGCTCTCGTGCCATCTGAATGATGTGGGCACCCGTCAGACAAGTGACGCCCGCCATTTCCATTGAATACCATCGAGAACCTTTTCGCATGACATAACCGTAGAAGCTGTTCAAAATGACCTTGTGGGCAAGTTGAAGGGAATCAAAGAGAACAATCATCTTCTTCGCCTCGTCGATCTCAGCTGCAGAAGCCCCGGATGATTGCAGGGACTCGGTCTTGATCTTCCAGACCTTCTGCTTACCCTTGAAGTCGTATCGTCGATCACGGAAGCTTCGCACTGTATCGACATAGAACGGATTTTCTCTTTGACAAATGATTGCTTCTCGAACAATGGTCTTGCTGTCATGAATCTTGTGATAGATCTTCTTGCTGTAATCTTGGAGGCGCTTCTTCACTACTCCGGCCTGTTCCTCGATGCTGAGATCACCGAATGATCGCAACAAGCCATTCTTCCTTTGGCTTGGGAACCGTTCATTTGTCGTTGCTCGTCGAATCATGTTGTACTCATCACGCTTTGCAGGCAAGAATTCACCACGCCAGGCCCAGGGCATACGCCTGTCGCAGGTCTTTCCGGGTCGATTGAAATCGCAAGCGGCACAGTCTGATTCATCAATCATGGAATCGGGCTGGAGACGATTGGTGATCATGATATTGGGGTACATAGAAGCAACATCCAAATGGTAAATGGACGGAACCTCGTTTCGGCTTGGGTTGTTCTTCAAGTCGAGGAGTTTCTCGGCAATCTGAGCTTTCACTTCATCAAAGTTCGTGACATCATCCATGGATTTCTTCTCCTCAACCTCGATACTGAACTTGAGAGCATGGTCCAAATCTCGGATGAGCTCTTCGATTGCGCTGGGGTCAATATTGAATCCTGTGGGAATATCACTTCGGAAGACACCAGCTTCAATACTTTCGACGTGGCCACCGACATAGGTCTGCGATTCAAGCAGGTGACCTTCATAGAAAGCCTCTGGTGGGTCCTTGTGTTTGTTGGGCAAGACAATCTCGCCTTTGTAGGCTTCAACCATGAGCAGCATCTCACACAAGGTTCCGGTTCCCTTTCGCAGGGTATCGTCAGGGCTGAGCGGAATGATAGTGCACAAAGAGAAGATGAAAGGATGCACATATTTCATGTACAGGTAGTACGTAGCCACGGCATCGGAAACGGAGTACTCAGCCAAAGTTTGAGGGCGCTCGCTCGCATAAGGCGTCATCAATTCAGGGTCAAGCTCGTCGGGGTCATAGCCAAGCTTAGCGACAGTCACGGCTTTCAAACCACGACTTCCTTGAGGGAGGTAACTGTCACGGCTGACCCATGCGAAGCAGTCCATGTGGACACAGTTGTCGCTTTGGTAGATGTCCTCGCTGTTCTTGCGGAAGCCAATCTCCATGTACATGTCGATTCCCTGGACGCTTGCCCTGGCTTCGACGAAAGGCCAATCGAAGAAGTCACCGTTGTATGTGGCAATGACGGTCGGTTTGGCGATCTTGATGTGTTCGAAAAAGCGCTCCAAAACTGCTCTCTCGTTGGGTTCGTTGAAAATGATAAAAGGTCCATTGTACTCCGGTTTTGGGGTGTACTCGAAGTCGTTGATGTCCTCGGAGACGATCTCTCTGTTAGTGATCAGGAATCCTTGCCCGTCAATCATATACGAGATCATCATGATCTGATCAATCACCGCGTCGGGAAACTTGAGAGGTAGTTTCGTCGTCTCGATATCGAAGGCTAAGACAACTGGATCGGCGCGCTGAAGTCGTTCTTCCAGACATCTCACAGAGATCACGCCGTGCTTCGCCTCCACGTCATACCATTTTCCGATCCGAATATCTATAGGGACGAGGTGTCAACAGAGGTCGCGCATCATATAGGGTCAAATCACAATCACAAACCCTTGTCAATACAGACTCGGACATGGTACGGAACGTCGTACTCTCGAATATCAACAATAAAATCACTCGCTTGCATGTTGCCATTAGGTCGTTGCTCATTAATTATTTCGTCGTCAAAAAGGTCGAAGCCAGTTGTGGCACTATGAGAGTATACAGTCAGCATCAGCGCAATCACAAACCGGGATATCACAGATGAAAACGAACCTGGTCATTTCGACATATGCATCCATCACGTTTGCGTTTTTCTTGTTCTTCTCTGCCAAGGGGAGCAGAGTCCTGCGGACCTCGAGCAGATTGGGCACATTGGCAAAGTTCAATCTGATGAATGTCCTCCGGTGTCCAAGCAAGTGGTTTGGTAGGTTCAAGTCTTCTTTTTCCAGGCGCTTGAAACTCTTGATCAAGCCCTCAAAGGCTCTGCGACACCATTCCTCGACTTCCATCTCATGGCCTTTCTTAACTGCAATGAGGAAGTAAGGATCGTATTCCACAGTAGCCTTGAAACTTCCGCCGTCATCTTGGAGGAAATAGTAGTCGACACCCGCACGGCCGCCCGGTACATTTGGATCCTCTATCGTGGTGCTGTGCATGTTGATAAGCCAGCCGGTTCTCGTCTCGCCGGACTCGAACCGAGGAAAGCCAAGGGTTTCATCGATGCTGTTGGCCGTCCGGATGGCTTCGAATTTCTCATCTTGGGAGGTTGCTTCGCTGGAGCGGAGGGATCCGAATTCAACTGTCTTTGTTCGTCGAGGGTGTGATGATGCCGCGCTAGATCGGAACTTGTTCCCAAACTTGCTGGGTTTGCGCGAAGGCATTGCGACACTGGCGCCCGGCCGGGCTTTTCAAAGTAGGGTTGGCGGCAGACGGTGGTGTTCAGAGCATGAAATTGGTGGGATGGTGAGAATTCGCAGATATTAGTAGTAAGAAAGTCGCAGGTTGAAGCTAAGGTGGTAAGTTACTCAAGGCCAATGGCTGTCGGAAGGCCTAGCAATGACCTGCAACCTGATCTAATCCAGTTGATCGCAATCGCTTTTCTCGTTTCTCGACGCGTCCGCGTCTCTGCACGTCCCCGGCACGCGTAAGGGTTAGTCAGCCCCTCTCTCGGAATAACCATCCATATCGGGATTTGGCGGAACATCATATGATCCGCTTGTATTGCTCTGGTTATCAGCATTTTGGCCCGCCGAGATGCTCGCCGATCGAAGAGAGCGAGCTTGACAAATATGGCCGAGGACCCTCGAGAGCCCAGCTCCTCACAGGAGCCTGGTAGTCACCTTCCCGCCAGCATTCCGAATACCGACCCGAAAAAGCCAAAGCATGACTTCCCGCAATCGCAAGTCGGCAAGTTATGGGATGCCTTTGGCAACCCCGAAGAACCCGTGAACGCCCTCGCCAATGCAAGCTACAAGCCCCGGGGCAAGGACCCCAAGGATGTCTCATATTCCGATGTTGTTGGCACAGTGTCCATGTCCGAGATCTCATCTTTCTACAAAGTACCATGCGCCCGCGAGTCGCTCTTGACCGGAATTGGCGCTGGATTTGGAATTGGTGGTGTACGAGCTGTCTTTGGAGGTATAACTATGCATTGAAGCAGTGATAGTGATCATATGGCTAACCTTCATAGGTATGCGCTCATTATGGTCCGCCGGAAACTGGGCAGTTGGAGTGTTCGCAGTTTCCTCTCTTGGAGCATACGAGTTCTGTCGACGACGCCGGATTCAAGAATTGCATGGAATGAAGGAAGCTGTCGAGCTCATGAAGGAGCTGAAGGAGAAAAAACAACGGGACAAGGAACGAGCTGCTGAGGAGGCAGCCCGTCGCGCAGAAGAAGAGAAGAGAAAAAAGAGTTGGACAAACCTCTCCAACTACAAGTTCTGGTAGGTTTGCTCTTTCAAGAGTCGGAGTCACGGTGTTTGTACGATATATCCCAAGTTGTATATTCCAAATCCTATGCTATGGTTATTGGCATCGTGTCATAAGTCATATCTGTGTATCATAGCGCCAAAATGATCATGTTATTATTCAAATTAATCCCCATCTTACTCCGTGCTCCTCGGAAATGCCAAATGCCAATTGAATACTGGAAGATAGTAGACAATGGTTGTTCAGGGTCCGGCCTGGACATTGAACTTGACTCGTTTTTGGATAGCGCCTTCGTGTATGCTGCGCAGTCTATCCATTCCAGAGCTTTCATTCCTTCTTTCTCGTCGCTTCTCACGAGCTTCTCGTGCCTCGCGAGACTTCCATGCGGCAACTTGCCGCTGTCGTTTCTGAGAACGTGCCCACGCAATGGCTGCAGTTGGTTTGAATCCAACGCCATTGATTCCATAGCCGTCATCGGTTGGGTCAGTCGGGTTGTGTCCCGTAATTTCGTGGTCATGCCATGTGAAAGGATCATCCAGAGGAACATCTGAAGGCGGAGGGGATAGTCGCTGCTTGCGGCCCTTGGAAGGTGATGCAAGATCACTTTTTTTGTGTGAAGATGGAGTTGACCTCTTTTTTGAGGGCGTGGAAATAGGTGTGACCAGGGCATCGTCCGGCATATGATGTGTTGCCGCATCGGAACCCGTATGGTGGTTTTGAGCGTGACTCGACTCCCCGCTATGAGATTGCAAGGGTTCAGTCAGGCTCAGGGAACCCCGGTCGTGGCTGTCGGAGATACATGTTGCCTGCTCCGGTTGTAGTGTGTGTGGTTGCTGGAGGTCGCGATTTGACCCTCTCCGGTCTGGGAAATGCTCTCCCCGAATTGCCAAATCTTTGAAGCGCCCCGCTACCACTGCGCGAGGGCTATGTCGCCCAGGCTCTGTCTCGTCACGTATCCTGGACTCTTGTAGACTGATGACAGAAACGGTTGATGTTGGCGATGCCGATGGACTATAATAGTCCGACTCGGAAGGTTCTCGCTTGCGCTTAGGCGAGAAATACCTTGGGGTGCCCGTCGGCATCATCGCGGGGCTGAGGTGGGAAGAAGTTGTTGGGGCGCCGAAGCCGATCAGCCCTAGAGATCGCATTCAAAAGGAGTATCGATTAGTGCCAGCCCCGTTCACCATTCAGCAAGGACGGGGGGCATGGTGCAGCAATCCCCGTCGGCAGGTGCGGAGATCAGAGTGAGGGGCAGGTCACTGGACGTTCGGGTGTGAGTTGATTCTCCGGGGGGCCATTGGTGCCTTCATACTGGACATTCAAACCCCTTCGCTCATGCCCCGACAGAACCCACCCGACCTATCACGACCTCGGAGAAAGGCAATAGTTAAAGGGAGACTATACTAGCTGTTGATTAGATCTTGCTCTGTTTAGCCATATTTGACAGTATCCAATAGCGGGAATTTTCGGGTTTAGGCTTGAAATAACTGTATATAATGACCACGCAGGCAATGCTATACACTAGCCACCTGGAGGACTACCCAAAGCTTAGCTGGCCCACGAACGAGAATTCTACACCAATTACACACAGTCATACTGCGGGGCAGCTATTACCCTTGCTAGAGTTAAAATTGAGGAAGAGCCAGACGAGATAGAGCAAAATCTTATTGCCACAAAGGGCCTAAATCGAATAATTTACAGATCCCCGAGCCCATCGAGTCGTGAACAAGATTGAGAAACATGAAATGGAAAAAAGACGAACCCAACGCCATGACAAAGACTCCCAGTACCAAAACAAAGCGCTTTTATGCCTTTTGCTTCTTCTTCGAAGGCTCAGCGTCGGTGTCGTGCTTGCGCTTCTTCTTCTTCTCGGATTCGCCCTCACCAACATCGGACTTGCGCTTCTTCTTCTTGTCGCTCTTGTCGCTCTTCTCCTTCTTGTCTTTCTTCTCCTTCTTCTTCTCCTTCTTGGCGTTGACGTCCTCCATCTCCGCATCGCTGTCATCAACGTCAACGTCGATACCAGCCAGAACGGCATCCATAGCGGATTTCTATAGATAATTCGTTAGCAAAATGTGAATTTTCAAGTGGAAGACTGTTGTCGACATACCATGGCAACCTCGTTCTTGGTGGGGGCAGCGCCGGTGGAGTAGAACTCCAGACGCTCCTCAACCTGCTGCTTCAAGACCTCACCGAACTTGGTGGTGGGGGCCTCGGAGAAGTTATCGATACGGGAAGCGATCGAACACTTGTTGGCAAGGAAGCGAGAAATGCGACCCTTGTTCTTGGGGCCAGCACGGCCAATGAAGGAAGAGTGGTACAGCAGACCGTACTTGGGAGTGTTACCCTTGGTCTTCAGGGCACGGAACAGAGCCTTCTCGGCACCGAGAATCTGGACAGTAGAGGCAGGGTACTTGGACAGGTTGGTCAAGCTACCAGCGTGGGAGATCAGGCGAGCACCAACGATCTCACCGATAAGGGCAGCAAGGTTGGGGGCAACAACGCTCATCTTGGAAACCAGGTACTGGTAAAGGGACTTGCGGTACTTGGCAATGCTCACAACACGCTCAGCGAAAGCAATGACGTTCTCCATGTCGGACTCAGAGATATCCTGACCCATGCTGCGCTTGGCGGCATCAATGATGCTCTGAGCAACACCCTTGTCGTCCTCCACGAGAGCGGCAATATCGTGCAGGCTGTCATCATTCAGGCTCTTCTTATCCTTGACGAAGAGAGCAACCTCGGCGTAGCGCTGGTTGTCGGAGACGATCTTGTACAGCTCGGGGAAGTGCCAGGAATACCATTCGCGAACACGCATGGAGAAGGTGTTGATAGCCTTGTCAAGCTGATCCAAGATGGCAATGGCCTGGATAATGTGGTTGTCGTCACGCTGGACGGAGAACTTAACCTTGGCACGAGAGTAGGCGTGACCGAGACCGAGCTGAGCGGTGTCCATATCACCCTCACGGAGCTGGCTTAGCAGCTTGGCGAAGTGCTGGCGAATACCACGGAGAAGGTCCTGAACAACCTCGCTGGTGTCGCCAGTCTCGCAGTCGACGAAGGAGAAGGCGGACTTGATGCTACCAGCGAGACCCTTGTCGCACAGACCGAGGACAACCTTCTTCTTCTTGCTGGGCTTGGGGAGATTGAGATCGAGGAATGAAATAAGGGTCTCGGACGCGACACCTTCCGAAACGTCGTTGATTTCACCGAGGGCCTGCTTGTTGTTTCTACGGAGCATTAGCAAGGACTCTTATGATCACGACCACGAAAAATTTCGCATCCGGGAACTTTGGACATACTCGAAGGGCAGGAAACTGGCAAGGTCAATCATCTTGCCGAACTTGGCAAGGTCGTTAACACCAGCCTGGACTTCCTTCAGACGGTTGCCCACGGCGTCACCCTGAAGGGTGACCTTGAAAAGCGAGTAGCCCATAGGGCTCTCGAAGAGTAGATAATCCGCCATGGCGCTGATCTGGGGGCCAAATCAAATCGCAAAGATGGCCAAAATATAATTGTAACGGCAGGAACCCAGAAAACAACACAACGAACGAACCGGTGGGTTGCTGATGGCGGACGTTCAAGAGGGCGGGAGACTGGCAAAAAGTCGAAGAAATCGAGAAAGCTCTTTTTTTTCGCCGCTAGTGCGAATCCGTGAATGTGGGCTTTTTGCCCAAAATCATCTCACCGCCTTTGCCGTCCATCGCGGGCATCCAAACTCCTGTGTGTTGCTCGCTGCTAGCTCCTTTACCCATCCCATTACGATTTTTCTCTTGGGCTAAGCTCCCGGTCGTTCATTTTTACTGCAGATATGTCTGCTACCCAGCTGCTTAACCCCAAGGCGGAGTCCCGGGTATTGAACGCTGCTCCCCTGTACGACCCCTCTGTGGCCCGCACTAACATTTCATTTAGCGACGTGGAGAGGCCTTGAAGGTCAACATCAGTGCTGGAGAGGGTCTCCAGGATGTTCTCAAGTCGAATCTGGGTCCTTCGGGAACCTTGAAGATGTGAGTTACGAATTCTACCCACCGATGGGGGTGACATAGCTAACAAAACCTCAGGCTGGTGGACGGTGCCGGTGGAGTATGCAATATGCCCCTTTTACCCATGGAATACAACGGAGCAAATGATCTGATGCGACGGTCCTGTAACAGATCAAATTGACCAAGGATGGAAATGTTTTGTTGCGTGAGATGGTCAGTCTTGAAGCCCGAATGGTCTCAAAATATCAGAAGCCAAGTTCTAACATTTTAACAGCAAATCCAAAACCCTACCGCCGTAAGACAAGACTCCTCCGCTGACCTCGACTCCGTTCCTCGCTGATAATATTGAAAGGTTATGATTGCTCGTGCAGCAACGGCCCAGGACGACATCACCGGTGATGGTACGACATCGGTCGTCCTCTCTGTTGGAGAGCTCCTGAAGCAGGCGGACCGCCACATCTCGGAGGGTCTTCACCCCCGTGTGATTACCGACGGCTATGAGATCGCGAAGACCGAGGCATTGAAGGTACTGAATAAATAGAAGAATGCTTCTTGACGACTAGTCTGACACTATCTGCAGTTCCTCGACAACTTCAAGCTTGAGCGGACCGTTGACCGAGAGCTCCTCCTCTCCGTTGCTCGCACATCCCTCTCCACCAAGTTGAACAACGCTCTCGCTGAGAAGCTCACCCCCGATATTGTCGATGCTGTCCTTGCTATCCACCATGCTCCCGAGAAGCCCGACCTGCACATGATTGAGATCATGACCATGCAGCACCGCACATCATCCGATACCCAGCTGATCCGTGGTCTGGCTCTGGACCACGGTGCCCGTCACCCCGATATGCCGAAGCGTGTGGAGAATGCTTTCATCTTGACGCTGAACGTCAGTCTGGAGTACGAGAAGTCCGAGATTAACTCTGGATTCTACTACTCTAGTGCCGAGCAGAGAGACAAGTTGGTGGAGAGCGAGCGCAAGTTTGTCGATGCGAAGTTGCAGAAGATTGTGGATCTCAAGAAGCAGGTCTGCGGCAACGACCCCAAGAAGGGTTTCGTTGTGATCAACCAGAAGGGTATCGACCCCCTTAGCTTGGATATCCTCGTCAAGAACGGCATCATGGCTCTGCGGAGAGCTAAGCGGAGAAACATGGAGCGTCTGCAGCTGGTTTGCGGTGGTATTGCCCAGAACAGTGTTGAGGATATGACGCCCGATGTTCTTGGCTGGGCTGGTCTGGTCTACGAGCACCAGCTCGGCGAGGAGAAGTACACCTTCGTCGAGGAGGTTAAGGACCCCAAGTCCGTGACTATTCTTATCAAGGGCCCCAACGCCCACACCATCGCTCAGGTCAAGGACGCCGTCCGTGATGGTCTCCGCTCCGTTTACAACACGATCGTCGACGGTTGCGTGATCCCCGGGGCTGGTGCGTTCCAGGTCGCCTGCGCCCAACACTTGAAGTCGGACAGCTTCACCAAGACCGTGAAGGGTAAGGCCAAGTGGGGTGTTGAGGCCTTTGCTGACGCACTTCTGGTTATTCCCAAGACCCTCGCTGCCAACTCTGGTCACGATGTTCAGGATTCTTTGGCCGCGATGCAGGATGAGGGCAAGGAGGGTGCTGTCGTCGGCTTGGACTTGAACACCGGTCTCCCAATGGACCCCGTTCAAGCGGGTGTCTTCGACTCCTACCGTGTCCTGCGAAACTGCGTTGCCTCCAGCACTGGTATCGCATCTAACCTCCTTCTCTGCGACGAGCTGCTGAAGGCTCGGCAGATGAGCAAGTCGAGCGGTCCTGGTGGTATGGAAGAGTAATTCGCCTTTGGTTGACGGCGGTTTCATGTAAACAATTAGATGATCTTGGTACCGGATACTTTTGATGCCTTTTAAGGGTCCAGTCCTCTCAAAAAGAAATGCACACAATAATTGCACAACATCTGTTAATTACCAAGTAAAGGGCTATGTACTAGAGATGACTACTCGAAAGTACGGCTACCGTAGTTGACGGCGAATCTTGCTAAGATAGCTAGTCTTCGAAGAGTATGTATGTATTTCGGAGTGGAATCACAAGATATTTGGTTGATGTACATGACGCTCATTATTATTATTATCGTAACTTGGGAACGGAAACTCGCTATCGTACGTAGGCTTCTGAATGCAAAATGAGACAGGGTCACTCCTCCTCCGAGGCATTGTCGCTGCCCTCAGAGACAGCCACAGAAGGAAACCCTGCCACAAACCCGTCATCTCTGACAGGATCTTCGAGTGATAGGTGATGAGTCTTGGCCCATTCCCAGATATCATCCTTGTGAATAACAATCTTCGGGCTCTCCTTTGGTTCGTCGTCACCCATGAGACGACTCAACTTGCGCTTTTTGGGAGTCGTATCAGGTCGAACAACGCCCATGCTTTTCACAGCCGTGATCACGTCTTCAGTAAGCATTCCAGTAGCTTGACCAATCTCCTCGACGGTCATGTACTCCCGAGGGGGCCTTTTCCGGGAAGCCTTCGATGGCGAGGTTTTTGGCTTCTGGTGCTCTGTCTCGGATTTGCCGTCCCCCCGTTTGCCGCAGAGAAAGTGCCGTGCAATACGCTCGGCCCAGAAGCGATTGTAGCTTTTCTGGCCCAAGTCACTGAGAGGTTTCTCTGGTCCTCCGATGTATCCACCAGGATATTCCCATCCACTCAGTTTATAGCTCACGCCCATCAGGAGCTTTCCAAGTTGCCTATGCTGGTACGGCGGGAAGACGCAGATGCATGCGAGATTGTTCGAGTCCCAGGAGAGCTTTTCTTTCGAGAAGAAGCCCAGGACATGGTAGTTTTCGGAGTTGTCCGGGTCGGTAAAGGTGAGTATGTAATAAAGGAAGGTCGCAACGTCGAAGAAGACCGTCTTGTGATCAAGAAACAGTTTGGCAAAAAGGGACAGGTTTTGTCCGAAGAGCTTGTGGTCCTCGCCATCTACCTCCCATACAGCATACCCGCCATGCTCGTACACTTTGGTGCCCGGCGGTGTTGTGCGATGGACACAGGCCCGAGTGTGTTCCGCAAATGCAATGTCATCGCAGGAGTATCGGAAGCACCAGCGACAGACATAGAGGCAGTCTGCATCTTTGACGACCAGATCCTCTGGGTAAATTGACTGGTACCACGGCTTGAATAGCAGATCTCCGAGAACAACATTCTTCACCTTGCGACCGCCTGAACTTTGAAGACTTGAAGAGGGTTTTCCAGCGGCCATTGATTCGCTCTCGATGTTGTAGTGAAAGCTTGTGGTTTCGGTCGCCTAGGCTTCGAGGGCTGGTGTGTAGAATGCGAGATCCGGTGGACCAGCCATTGGCATTGCCGCGAGGGAGAAAGTAACGTGTTGGGTGGGATCGATGAAAGGGCTGCGGAGCAGTCGGACCGACATGAAGGGTAAGTGTTGAGTGATCAGAGACTCATCGAGGCAATTGCAACAACAATTTTGCCCGAAAAGTCCCTCGTCACCGCAATCAACAAAGATGAGGGCGCGGCTCTCCAGGGCTGCTGAAAGTGACCTGACTCAGCCGCGGTTATCAGGTGATCCGGGCGGGGAGAGCTCTCGCTATCTTATCCACTGTTGCCTGGAAGGTTCACTGTGAGATCATCCATCCAAGTCTATCCTTGCTTTCATAACCCCTTTCCAAAAAGGATCCTGGGTGTTTCCAGGCAACAGCCATACATCTCTCATGATATCTGACACATCTCTCGGATTCCGTGGGGTTTAAGATCACCCAGAAGAGATCCCGATATCACGCTCACGCCTCTTCGCGCCTACAGTAGTTCACCCGTGTGACGGTCCCCACTCGCTGGTCCTAAGCTCAAGGGTTCCCAGCATCCACTTTCATGATGATGAAGCCTTTCCAGATCAGAGACCTTCATGGGTCCTCATCTCAAGGTCTTGATGAAGTTTCACGTCCAACCTCGAACCCTCATGGAGTTGTACAGGTCTCAGCCACCGACTACGATGACATCGCCCTGAATCACCCTCGAGCACGACTCACTTACTTGGATGAAGATGACGGTGATCAAATTATGGTAGGACCCACCTAAAATGATTTTCATTTACCGTCAAAGCAGCTAACTCTTTCATTCAGGTTGGATCTTCTCTCGAGCTATCTCAACGGTTAGACGAGCCTGTGGGCATCGACGCACGGCTCGATAACGAACCGGTCCCTATGCACATCTTTGATATTCGTCGATCAAACTCGGTGACCGAGTTATGGAGGCGATTTGAAAGTGACAACGACGTTATCACGTCCCAGCAAATCACCAGCGATATCTGTGTCGAGACAAAGGCTTCAATCGAGGAACGTGATCACAAAGACGAACCAGCTCCCCATGATGATGCTACTACAGCTGCTCCTCGGGCTGAGAACCAGACTTTTATGGAAGCTTTTGAGGCCGAGTTGGCCAGTCTTCTCGATTCTGCAGAGACTACTGGACAAAGAGCTACACAGCCTGAATCATCATCTACAGCCGAGCCCTCTTCAGACACTGGCTCACATCGAACACATCATCCATTGGAGGTGGTTGCTGCCACATTCCTTTACCACTTGGTCAATGGGGCCAACTCAGTACAGTCTGAACTGAGAAGTAGGCTGCCAGAGTTGCAAGAGCAGCTTCGAAACGCTCAGCGGACAGTCCCAGAGAATGTACGATCATCGCTTCAAAGCCTGCTCGCCACAATCGAGGCACACATGCGGACTGCTTTCCAAAACCTGCCTGATAATGGAAGACAATTCGCGGAAGATGCCATCAATGCCGGACGTCCTGTTGCTGAGCATGCTGCGGATGGCTTTCGGATGATGGCATCGGAGCTTAATGAGGCCAGCCGAACATTGTTTGCCGCCTTTGAGAATGAATTTGGCCGTTTTGCTTCGAGTGGATCGAATGCCAGATCCGAGGGACTGCACACAGCGTCTAGTCCAATGCCCGGTGCTACCGGTGATGAGACTGTGTTCAACCCTCTGTTCCAGGGCACGAATTCCCAACCCACAGAGCCAGGTGCTCAAAAGGAGGCGACAGCCAGTTCTGGCTCAGTTCCTGCTCAAAGCCCCGAGGTCAATCCGCATACATTGCCATCCGACCTCGATAGTCCTCGTTGGGATTCTCCGCCAGAAGGGCCACCTGATTTCTTCTATTCTTCGGGTTCCTTTCACCCCCCTCCGTTCCCCTCTCGACCCCCTCATCCTCCCGCTCCGTCTATGCCTCCAAGACACTGGCCTCACTGGCCGATGCCATGGGATCATGTTCATCCTATCCAGCACCACCTACCGCACCCTCCACCACCACCTCCACCCGTCCCTGGAATGTTCCCAGGTCAACCATGGCTTCCTACGGATCACTGGCTCAACCCTTTCGGACCTCTCAGTCCTCATAACGCGCCTCCAGCGCCTCCTCCAAAAGAATCCTCCACGCATTTGCATGGGCCATCAGACATCCCTGAAAAGAAAGTCTTGTTCATCGGCAATGTCGGTTTCAACGTGACTGAGAGGATGATCCAAGATGTCTTTGCTTCGAAGGGATTCATTGTTTCCGTACGCCTGCCTCGCGATTCGGATACTGGCAAGCATGCAGGCTTCGGCTATCTAGAGTTCCCCTCGATTCATCCTGCCATGGCGGCAATGGATGCTTTGCAGGGTGTACATATCGACGGACACGCAATCAACCTCGAGTTCAGTGATGATACCATCATTGATTCTGTGCACCCACCAGAGCGTCCCGGCCAGGAGAGGACTTTATACGAGACTTTCGCGCGCCATGGTCATCCTGAATCTCAGGACTCCGGCGTCTCGGCTGATCAGCCAGCGCGTCCTCGTCGTGCTAACCGCCGAAAATCCGTGACATTCCAGGAACCTGATATGTCTTCGCTGGATATTCAGGACCAAAACACCGACACCAACGATGTTCCAATCCGGCTTCAATCGCCTGCACTGATTGATCTAACCGCCGACGATGCTTCATCCAACCACCAGTCAAACGAACTGCATGATCAGCTACCGGAGATGAGTCGATTCCCGCCTGTCTCTCAACTCGAAGCACAGCTCTTTGCCAATCAGCAGAACACCGAATTTGATGCAACGATTCGCCCAGAGGCAAATGTATCAACTCGGTCACTCGACTATGATCTCCCAAGGAGCTTTTACGAGCCCGTGCCCTCGGGTCCAAGTCTTCGTCGCTCAAATACCGTGGCATTCGCGCCCCGAGGTGAATTTTCTGAAAGCCCGAATCCAGCCACCAATAGTCCATTGAGGCGACGTGCTAGTGAGCGTCACTCCTTGCGACGCGACACCCACGACCTCAGCGAAACAGATACTTGGGCGCGATTGGACAGGAGAGAACGCCGCCGCTCCAGACGTTCGTCCCAGCAAAGCATCCCAGGAAGCTTTCCCCTAGAAGAGCCATCTCAGCCTTCGGCACCTAGTCCCTTCGACTTTAGCGCTGAACCTCAAGAGACCGATATTGACAGATGTGTGTCGTCTCTTGTCGATATGGGCTTTGGAACCGCTGAAGATGGCGGGCGAGCTCGGATGGCAGTCTATGCTGCGGCTTCAAACGGCAATCTCTATGACGCGATCGAAATGATTGAGGAGGAGAGAAAGGCGTATGCCCGCCAGGGTCGTTACTGAGATGGACTAATGCGGGATTCATTTTGATTCTGGCTTGATGCGCAACAGTCGCTCCTAGGTTTGGTCGAAGTTTCGGTCGGATTTGCAGGTTTTTTCTATCTCTATGTCTTATGATTAATTTTGCTTTTGGAGCGATATTTCCAGATTGATCAATCTCAATTCAATCATTCTTATGTATTTGGTCCCGATATATATATTTCTTGGTAACGCCGTAGACTATGTATTCAACAACGCACCCAACGCGTCGATTCTTTTCAATTTATAGAAAGGTAGATTTATGGAACTATGGACTCGGTGAGGCTTCCAAGGTTGAGCAAAGCCCTGCTATTCTTGATCCTCCTAAAGACGGGCAGAGTTGTGAATACTATGGTTGTGCCTGGGACCAGTATATTGAGTAGTAGTATTGAGTGGAGCGCTGATCGGACCTGCGGAGTCAACGCTCCGAGGTTTTCCCAGTCCGCCATCTAATGTTGACCTCCGATCATCATTCCACTTTCCCAGCGCAACGCCCTCGATTCAGCCATGCACACATGGCGGCGGACCTTCGCCACGTCTGTCGCCAGACTCGGCTCCAACTCCACGCCGCATTCTAGAATTGCTGCTCTGCGATGTGCGCAGATCCTCCAGGCTAGCAAGGCGGATGGTCCATGCACATTGGAAGACAAAGAGGTCAAGATCAATGGGTTCATTCGGTCGGTTCGGAAGCAAAAGCGCTTTGCATTTGCGGAGATCTCAGACGGTTCTACTGTTGAGCCATTGCAGGCCATCCTGAAGCCTGTGCAGGCAGCTGAGTATGTCTACCGCGGAGCTATGACTCCTAGCTTCATCTCTTTGCACGAAGAGCTAATACGGTCGCTTCCCTACATAGTCTCTCCACAGGCACTGCCGTTGAAATAACCGGCTTGTGGAAAGCTTGCCCACCTGGAAAGGAGCAGACTCATGAGCTTCAGACAACAGAGGTGACCGTGGTTGGCGGGGCGGATCCAGAGGTTTGTGTTGACCATCATTACCAAGCCGTGAATGGCTCGACCTGACCATCGCATCCTTTTCGCAGACATATCCCATCCAGAAGAAATACCATAGCCCCGACTTCCTGCGCCAGATCCCTCATCTCCGCATTCGAACGCCCTTCCAGTCCCTCCTCGCGCGCTTCCGATCCGAATGCCTGTTCCAACTGGGCAACGTCTTCCACTCGCGACCCGAAGGTGCTTTCACACAGGTCCAACCTCCGATCATCACATCATCAGATTGCGAGGGAGCAGGTGAAACCTTTACATTGCTTCCGCGTGGTGCCGCTGCGCCGTCGAGCACCGAGGCCGAGCATTTCTTCCGAGCACCGAAGTACCTTACAGTGTCGTCGCAACTACATCTCGAGGCATACGCAGCTGAACTGGGCAATGTTTGGACATTGGGACCCGTGTTCCGTGCGGAGAAGAGTGATACACCTCGCCATCTCAGCGAGTTCTACATGCTCGAGGCCGAGGCCAACTTCATGCACGATCTGGACTCACTCACGAACTTGGTAGAGGATCTACTTCGAGATCTGACCCGCCGGTTGTATAATACCCCTGTCGGTCAAGAAATCTTGTCTGCCAAGCGGACTGGGGAGTCGGGACAAGAAGGCAATGCCGAGGATTCCAAATTGGATCTACTGGGGAGGTGGAAGGCGCTGATGGACGGACCTAGATGGCACCGCATCACATATACCCAGGCAGTGGAGATGCTCCAAAAAGCAGTCGCAGAGAACGGTGCCGTGTTCGAGCATCCCCCTACATGGGATGGTGGCTTGCAGACCGAGCATGAAAAGTACATTGTCGAGGTTTTGCGTGAGGGCAATCCGGTGTTTGTCACGGATTATCCCAAGACCATCAAACCATTCTACATGGCTCCTTCGCAGGGTAACGAGGGCAGCGTGCCAGGCGAGACCGTTGCCTGTTTCGATCTGCTTCTTCCCGAAGTGAGTGAAGTTGCTGGCGGCTCATTGCGTGAACACCGTTTGCCCAACATCATCCAGAACATGCGGGAATACGGCCTTATCAAGTCCCGCGTGGCCGCTGATTCCGATGCAACGGTCTCAAACGAGCCATCTTATCCTCATCTCACCGCAGAGGAGGATCTTGGACATCTCCAGTGGTATGCCGACCTCCGACGCTGGGGCTCTGCTCCTCATGGAGGATTTGGACTTGGGTTTGACCGGTTCCTTGGCTATTTGTCAGGAGTCTCCAGCGTCCGGGATGTCGTATCTTTCCCGCGCTACTTTGGTCGGGCTGATTGCTGAGAGAGCACAGCTACACAGTGTATGATATTTAGAAATGTACCAGACATGTAACAGATCGAATAACGTATAGTAACCATCTCCAACAAACTATGCCGCTATTTACGAAGTTGGGGGTCAGCTGCAAACATGGTGGCAGGCTTACTCGATATGCTTGATAGTTGATACTTCAAGTAGGTAACCTTGGTGATCATTGCCATCATATTGATTAGGCCACCAATGCTAAATGCAAAGCAAAGCACCGATCGTCCTGCAAGGGAAGATCTCACACATCTTGTCAAACACAATCATTCGCTTCCATCGTACACCGACTCGACGCACCGACTCGTATGTTTGCTTTCTGCCCCATTCTCAGCCTCATCAGACGTCCAGGCCACGCCCGCCCTTCGCACGAAGGATTTAGTACCGATGGCGGGCGCATCGTCGAGAGCCAAAAAGAGTAACAGATTCAGTAACGTGATTCGGCCTCGGGTTGAATGGGGCTCTTGGAAACCATTGACGCCGTAATGCAAGGTTGACTGGGGCTAAATGGAGCCATCTCAAACGTCTAAACCCTAGGTCATGCATTAAACTGCTACCTACTGTACTACCTAGTACTACTAAGTCCTTAAGTACCGGGATGTGCATTCTTTCCTGGGCATACATACGACGCAACCAATTGACGCCTCATGGGGCCAAAAGGCTTGTAAAGAAACTGGTGTATCTGGCCTTGCAGTAGTAGCCACGAGTCTCGATTACTTAGCTGCTTTATTTTGAGCACAGGTACATAATTCTATTTTAAAGATTCTAAGCTCTCGCATTCGAGATCCTTGTTGATAGACGTCCAGCAAAGAGCAAACTGCTGGTAGCATAGGGCTACATCATGCCCCATGTATATCCGTCTTTACCCTTTAGTACTGCCGACTCAGTACTACTCCACTAGCTTCCATACTCTCTCGGCGATAGTGATACGGAATAGGTATGTTCATGTACATATCTTTATCTGATTATTCCGAATACACCAGCGCACTCGAGGTCCGTTCTTGATAATTCTTCTGCACCGCTCTCGCACTGGTCCAAGCAAGGCCAAGCACTCTAGCGTGGGAGGAGGCGTCCGTAGCCAAACGCAAAAAAAAAAACCTGGGACCTCGAAGGGCGTGCGCATTATTAATCAACCTTCAAGCGACCGAAACGCGCAAACTTGGGTCAATTTAGGTTACTAGCACTAGAAAGTAAATAACCAAGTAGAACTGAGTTCGTACGAGCAATAGCCCACCATCCCGAAGAGGCAAGTATAGAACAAAAGAGCGGAGACATCCGTCAGCAGGAAACGTGGTCCGTGGGTCTCCGGACTTATTTTGCGAGGTACACTGGTACAGTATATTGAATACATATTTTCTTTTGGAAATCTTTTACATTCTGTACGGAGACTGGAGTAAATCTCTGGGAATAATTACCTTAACTCGGGGTTGCGGAGCTCGCTTAAGGGTGCGGAGGAGGGTGCGGAGGACTTGTCGTTTCTAGGCAATTATTATTTGGTGACGATCCGTGGTGAGCGAGTGGAGTTCGGTCAATGTAAGTAGTAAGCGGATTCATTGGTTTTGGTGGCTCAAATAATAGAGTATTTGGTTTCAGATGTCCTGTACAGGAGCCATTGATTAACTATAGATACAGTACGGAGCAGCTTTGTACAGTAGGTGAACTAGTAACATACTCCATTAGGGTCGCTGATCAAAGCATGCAAAGGAAACCACCAATGCTTGCCAGGCAATAATGTTATGTGGATGTAGGCAGAGAGATTAATTAACATAACATATTTGATCGATTTCCACAGCCTCACAGGATCGGAATGGAATGCCCATGAGCATGGCGGAGGGGGGAAAGCGAGGTCCGCGCACCGCGTTAGAAACTCTGGAAAACCGGGAACTTCTCAATTTAATAGACTTTACGAGAGCGAGTCGCCGAGTACATGCCAATCAGGAGACAAGGATCGGCGTGTCAAGGGGATCCAACCTTACCGGGGTTAAGCATAAGCACGACGATATTCGGTCAGTGTCCGCCTAAGGGAAGGACGAGCCATGTTCTGTTCGGGGACCATCCCTGCCTGACGTATCACATCGATAGAAAGGGCGCTCATTATGCATAATAATAAGGACTCGATAAAAATGGATTGTCATCCTGGCGGCCGACAGTTGGTTAGCTTTACGATCCTGGTGAGGTTCTATTTGTTATGATTGGTATAGTATTTGTAGTTCTTATTCAAGTACGGAGTACTCCGTACTCCGTCGAATAATTATTGATGTCCCATTTTGTCTCTCCGCTAGCCCCCGTACATATGTAGTACATAATACAACTGTCCTATCTATACATTATATATACTAGCTAACTATGGAAAATGGATTAATAAAAGGAACTCTTAGTTTGGAACTTGGCAAAATAGATAACTACAGTCAGCATTCATTAGTATTTGGAACATGGTACCTGCCCCACTTATCATTTTTCTAGTGGTCAGAAGTACTGTGTTCCAAATACTAATGAACGGCCACTGTAATCATCTGTATTTTATGTGTTACAATAAGAAAACCATTCCCTCGCGCTCTCGTATTCGGATGACATAAACTCAAAAAATACCGTGCGCCACATGGTTATGCGACTGATTCATTAAGAAAATGAGACACACCGTCGGTTCATCAAGCCAATTTGAGACCAATAATGGAGTCGTGGTGGACATAAACTCGCGAGGCTACCCTACTTTAGGTCTGGGCAAGGCGCCCTAGTGACCATGGTTCATAAAGGTCAAACTGGCAGACTGGCATTAAGGCTTGCCGGTGACAGTTGCCACCATTCCAAGCAAGCACCACTTCAACTTTCAACCCGAACTGGGGCTGTCCAGAAAAATTGGGGGGCCACTGCTACATTACTTAGCAAGGACCGATCGCCTTGGCAATGACCAGGCACCATTCATAAAGCGTGAAGCCCTTCTTGGCTCCGGAGAGGGGATGTTGATATTGCGTTAGCCTGAGGCAACAGCATGAATTGTCGTACAGATGATATTACTCCTTGAATGGCTGCCATGCCATGCACACAATCAATGATCCTGGCCAAGAAGAGCTATTGGTGGGAGAAAACGACACAGCCTAGTCAAATTGCGCTTGGCGTTACTTTTGCCCGAATAATGATAATGAATCAGACTTTGTGCCAGGATTTCTACGGCAAATTCGGATAAAGTCTCTTGGAAAAGCATACGCGTTTAAACTATTGAGCGGAGAGAAAAGCATCAATAGTGGTGCCAGGACCAAGTGTAAGCAACTAATTAGAGTCGAACTTGAGAGTCAAATACCGCCTTGGAACATTATTAGTCTGATTATTATCGTTTTCCTATTCTTCCAAGCGACCGGAAGGCCACGGACACCTTAATTATGTTAGTGGAGATAAGCTCGTGCGATGTTTCACAAAAGCAGCTCTTGGCAATCTTTAATTGTGATTTGGCTGAAAATTCCAGGGTTACAATGGAAATGTGTGACAATACGAGAACATGGTTGCAACTAAATCTCAAGTAAAGTTGATCGTGGGTTCTCCATAATTGCACTGTGCACTAAACCGATTTTATGTACTCCGTACTGTCACGTCATCGCCCCCCCCGCCCCCCAACGGAAAAACCCCCAGCCTACTATAGTAGTGGAGAATGTTATTATTGAGGAAAGAAAAAAAGAGACTTGAATTATTATTGTGTAGATTAAGATGTAAATGATCATCGGGATTGACACTGGGATAGAGTTGAAGAGTTCATTGCTACATAAAGTGATCAGCTCGCACGGCAGAGAGTAGTAGACCATGACAGTACACTACATTATCCAATTCGGGCAGTCGTTGTAACGTTCCCCAAGATGGACCACGCTAGGGCGATCGTCACGAGTCGGAGTTTAGTTTTAACCAGAATAATAATAGTCCTAAGGCGTGAGTTTTTATATTGATGGTCGTCGAGGGTGAAATAGCGATGTCAGGACTCAGGATACGATCAATTAAGATAATCATCTTACTGTCGCGCCTGAATGATAAACTAATTATGCACTATACACAACGGAATACATACATAAGCTCAAGGATATACCCAAGCGGTAGTTTCAAATGCTATTTCATTGGAAGAACGCTATGTTTAGAAGAAGCCGTCCTATCCGGCAGCGTATTGCGTATCGAAAGTGCCTCAAAACACACAAGATCGGATACAAAGATTATTTACACTCCGGCCCCGGTCGCCTCGGACTCAAGAAAATGGACTACCGGATATATGTGGAGTATTCTAACGCAATCTTTTTAAAACCCCATTTTTTTTTAAAAAAAAAGAGACAGGGAGAACGAGAGTAAAACCCCCACTCCGCCAGTACTGTAATCAGAAACCAGTCAAACCACGCCAGTTGCAATCCTCACGAACCACGGTCGGCAAGCCAAATGTCGGCTTGACCCGCAAGGGCCTACTCTATCAGCGATACAAGTTGATATGCTTAGCGAGCAGTGGAGCCCTGATGTTTAAATTGGCCCACTTAGCAGGACGAGAAAGGACTCTCACTCAGGTTCGGATGATCGGATACAACTTGACGGCAAGCCCGGAGCACGGAAGTACAGTAGTTGATTTTTATCGGAAATACTTAAACGGACTACATAACAATTAAACACTAGATTATTGAAATCAAAGTCAAGCTACGAAATGTTCATAGCCTATCTTAGACGAGGCTGGCTGGCTGGCTGGCTGGCCTCGCGGCCCCCCTTGATCACCTACAGTAATTGATTTTCGAACCAATCGGCACTCCCTAGTCATGGGTCAAAGCCCAGAAATATCAAGAATAAGCCTCTGCTGGGTTTATTCCTAATAAGGAAACGAGCGCGGGAGGGACGGGTGTCCTGTCGACAAGTGGGTTTGAAGGGTGATCTCCGCCTTTCTCTTGCGAATCGCTAGGATAAAATCTGAGCGCAGCCAAACAGGGAGGCCGGGGTTCAGGGATTGGAAGCGCCGAGCAAGTCGACAGATCTCGCACATGGTACATCATGTAAGGGAGCGACATGTGGTGATTTTAGGCAGTTTGCTTATTGATTCTGCTGTAATCAACTTAGGCATTATTAAGTCGGAAAATGAATCGAGACAATAGTTAACCCACAGGACAGTCACTTGGCTCGCTGCCCCGAGACCTTGTTCAGTTATTTTTGGGAGATCATAGACGGGGTTGGGGTTGTATTGGCTATTTTCTATTTTGCGTTATGATCTGCCTTGAACCCTGGGCGGCCTAATTCAATATGTATGGGCATATTATTTGCATCTGAAACAATAACCCATGCCCAGCTTTACAGGAGACAGGAGACTAGTTATTGCATGCTGCTTGACCGGTATTCTTGTTTCGATATCCAGTCTGATATCTAGACATGAGCCTGGGATGCATAATAATAATGCCACCTTTTCGAGAACATACACAGGAGCCATATTCCATATTCATATGTAATCTTCCCAGTTGATAATCTTCTTTGACCCAGCCCTCTCAAGGAAAGTCGTGCGACACTGGCTACTCCATCTACCAGGTCGATGGAAGTTCCAGTCATAACGACGATGACAGGTTACACCAGTCGGCACCATGTGAGACCTCTGATGCAGGCCATGCCCGAACCTAAATCAGTGCGGTGATGGCCACTACTAGGCTGTCGTGTTTTGGTTATTCTATGACCCAAGCCAAGCATAACCAAGTCGTACTGTAGCTATATATTGAAGGTGCTCTCCAGGCTTCAACAATATGTTAACCGGACCGTTATTCGCTGCCTAAAATCTATATGGTATACGTAACCCACCCAGCCAAGTCAGGATCAGCTGCCAGAGAAGACCAGCCCTCTGAACCCTATTATAGTGTTCCCTTGTGCAACTGGACTTTATTGGCGATACGCTTCTTTCACTGGGTCTTTTAAAGACCGGTCCGTGCACGGAAGCTCATCCTTGAATTGACGAGCTTCGTCGGGTGAGCAGTCAGACTCATTAAAGTATTTTGAAAGCCCATTCATTCGTAGCCAAGATTTTTGACTTTTCGCTGACAGCCCGGCGCCCTTCGACGTAAGTGTGCTGGATCTTCGGCTAAGCAGTTCCTCGATTGGTCGGTCATGTCTTGGATTGTCAAGCTCGGCAGCATCCACATATCGTATTTGACCACCACCTGCAAGGTAATCCATAGTACCCGCAGGACTGGCAGCGGGGGAAATTGTCCATCTGTTAACCTTATCGCTGAGTCAAAGAATGTCAGCGGTTAACTACCGATTCAGCCTACGAATTACAACTCACTCTACGGAGTACTCCGTATAAAGAAAACAAAGGACGAATGATGATGAAGGGGAATGAATAGGGAAAGGGGGCTATGTACGCCATATGGAGCTCTGAGTTTCCTTACTTTGAATATACTCCTTGAAGAGAGCGCTGCCTCCTTTTGTCAAATAATCAAAGCATAGACCATCAGTTCAGGCTACTATAATTTATGCTATGTATCTATTGAAGATACCTTTGCGCTTTGTTTGCGAAGAACCTAATCCTGAGTACATAAATGTATGTACATGGGCCCCTGGAATGAAGATTCGCATTCATATTACGTGGCATCATAACTTTTCGCTTGTGCATCCCACTTAAAAACATGTCGCTTGACATGGATGATCTGCCTAGAACAGGGGAGACCTGACTCGAAATGATTCATGAAATAGAAGAGGAGTCAGAATATCGTTTGCACATGATGATGCAGGGTAATGAGAATAATCATTCCTCGCAGCCTGTAAAAATAATCCAAAATAAAGAAGACTAGTTTTTATTAGAATTCAGTAAAAATATGAGCCCCTCCCTCCTGTTGTTGAACTCTTTCTGCTTACGTTTCTTATTGGGGAATTTAATTTCTCTTGTCAAGCTTTGCGGTCAGCGACAGTTCCAATCTAAACATTGGCCGCGTCACTAGTAGATACGAGTACGAGTCACGAGCGACCAAAATGGCCACTGTGGCTTCTTCCCCCTCCCCGATCCCCCGATAAACACTCGACACTAAAGAAAGTTATTTCCGAGGTGGCTGCTTAGCTAGAACCACCGTTGTGTTTTCTGGGAGGCTCATGCCGACGGAGCCGCTCCATTCCGGTTGCTGCTGAACAGACGAGGAGGGAGGGGGGTGAATAGAGTAATAATGTACTCCGTACGGCCGTCGAGTTGCCCCTCGCAAGGACTCCCGTTATTAGTAATTATTAATCCTGGTATAATCGGTGGGTGGGGATCGATCGGATTCCGTGGTCGTGTCAGTTGCCAAATCCCGATACATCACCAACTGGGGTTTTAAAACAGTCGTACAGCTGCCACATTTAACATTTTAACTCCTATTTTGTTGGGTGGCTGCTCGACTATAATTTCTTCTTCTGTACGGAGTAGAGGTGTTCGTGATCGATAGGTATCATTTCCCGACCGTAGATAAGTTTCCCCCCCAAGGATCGAAAAAACCGGAGTCGCTCAGCTTGAACCATGGTCATGACAAGAAGGTTAAATTACGAATAATTTCTGTGTGGTAGAAATGATTACCGCGCATAAAAAAAGATGGATTACTTACAGTATCAATAAAGTAGGATGTACCTGAACTGAACTAGGGCATAATTTAATCCGCGCGACACGCGCAAGGCTGATGAGAACTGTATGATTCTAAACGAATGAATCTCCACGACTTAATTAAATAGTCAATCTGTAAGAAAATCAGGTGTTGCCTCTCACGGTCTAGTCCAGGTGCCAAGCATTAGCGTTCATTTATTGTGCAATCAATCGGCCGGCTGAAAATGGACCGGGGTGGGTGCGGCCTCTCTAAGCGAGCATAAAGTTCAGCGCTGGCCTCCCTCGTGTCGGATTAAGCTTAAGCTTCGGAGACCGCGCACTAACCATATTTTTTTTTCTTTTGTTTTTGGGATTTTTTTAATTTTTAATTTTTTTAATTAATTTTTGTTCTTTTTTATCTCCTGTGATCAGAGCACCACCTTCTGAATAGTGAATACATCCGACACACTACTAGACACAGATCACTTTTACGGGGGTCGTACACTCCGTTTTCTTAGTAAGTAGTAGTGACGTACTTCCATAACAGCCTAACCAGTCACATTCTCTCATATTAGGCGTCTCAAAATTCAAGGAAAAAGAATGATTCGTGTTTACTTTCTTTTTGAATCTGGCCCTTTCGCACGTCATGCCAGGAATGGGGGATGCCTTGCGAAGGGGGGAAGCCAAGGCTCACGAATAACCTTACTGCGCTTTTTTTCCCTTCCCTTTTACCCTTCCTTTCAACCTTGCCCTTCCCCCTCTCCACCTTCTCGCCCCACTTCATCCTTGGGTCAAGCCACCGTAAGCTTAGCCAAGGACTTTCCAAGAACTTCCAAGACTACTACTCCTAGGTTGAGCAACCCTTTCGGAAGGCCTCGGCCTGAAGCAAACAAGCCAGGATGTCGTGCTTGCAACTATGATTTGAGATGTCTTGATCGTATCAAGACTCTACTTTGAGTAGGACATTATCATCATGATATCTATACGGAGTACTCCGTACTCCTTAAGTGATGGCGTATTTATAAAGTTGTTACTAGAGTCGGATTACAGTTTCATTGTTAATTATTATGCAGACTAAAGGGTTTTAGTTATATCTGCAAGGTAGTATTTTACCTCCTTAGTAGTGTCGCTATCCTACTACTACTAGGCTCCTAGAGAGTTAGTTCCCTCTGATCACGATCCCAATGTGACTTGTGCCACTGCCACACTGACTTTGCCACAACCATAAAATGGCCAACACTCAAATCCAACCAGCCCTTTTATCATTTTAAGACCAGAACCTGGATCCAAGGTTCTCATGCATAAAATAGGAGTCATGCGATAACCTTATGGATTTCAAATCAACCTCTTTCCTTGTCCAGCTTGCATTGTTCGGACTTTATTATTAATATTCTTCTCTCTCTCTCTCTCTCTCTCTTTTTCTCTAATCAGCTCCCTTTTTAGGCCTTGTTCCTTTCCCAGTTTCCGTTGCTCGCTTGATCACATCTTCGATCGTCATTGGCTCCATCTTTCAACCTTAGTTGAGTGTCCCCACCCAACCTTGTTTCCGAAGAGGCTGTGTATTGCATTACGAGTGGGTTGCTTTTCTTTTCTTTTTTTTGGAATTCTTTTCTTCTACATTTTCCTCTTTGATACAAGGCCCCCCATGCGGGAAATTTTAAATTGATTGGATTTTAAGCTTCCTATTTAAAGATTTCCGTAACCCTGGAAGCCTGAATATACTGTTGTATCTACTGTACTCCGTACTCCGTAGAGTATTAATATTTGTAGTGTGCTTATTTATGCTTTAGTCATTTCTCATTCGGTCGCCCATTCTTGGAATCTCGGCGTTTAGCAACCTCCGTCCGATCTTGGCTCGGTCCCTGCGACTGTGCCTCCCTTATTTAACCTTCTTTTAATGCTTCTTCATGGGGTCTGTTTCTTTATAAGGTTCCATGTACCCCCAACTCCCGCGCGAGGCGGTTTCAAAGTTAACAAGAAGAATTCCTCCTTTCTTCCCTTCCCTGCTCACCAACATTCCCCTTAAGTTCCAACGGAGTCCTCCGAGTACACTTATAAAACTAGTCTCAACTCCTTCGGATCTCGTATCTTCCAAATTCCGCCGAGACACAGGAGGGCCTAAACCCACATCCTGCCGGGGTCCAAAGACAAGTCCAAGAGACTAGAGTGAGTCCTGTCTCCCCACTACAGTACCTCATTCTGTTTTTCTCTCTCTTTTGCTGTGTTCCTGTCGGCATTCTTTACGCCCGCTCCAACCCACTCTTGTTCGCCCCACAACAAATCTTTGCAGGCGCTCAGCCTTTTTTTTTTTTTTTTTCCTTTCCCTTTTCCTTTCCCTTTCCCTATCCCCATTTCCCAAAACGAAATAACCCAAATTATTAAAAAAGAAAAGAAAAAAAGCCTCCAAAATTACGTCTTACCCTTACCATGTTAAGGTGACGTAAAAAAGCTCGGCCTTTATACTTTTCTCCTACCCCATACCTTTCTTTTTTTCCTATCCCGGTCCCCTCTGAGACTGTATCTCTCTTTATATGCTTGGGTCCCTCCACCTTATCTCGTTTTACCTTTTTATACTTCTTTCTTCTCCCTCCTCTTCTCTCCTCCTTTATACACACAACTCACCGCTCTCAAAGCCGGTCATCATCCATCGGGGACATTCCAAAGATTAACTGTCGGCTGCAGATCTTATCTTGTTTCCTCCAATCTCTCCAGCATTGGTCATCCCCGATCTCCAACCACAACACAAGAGTTGACCACACTTTGAGCTGAACTCGTCGACTCATTCGCACTATATTTAAATACCCCCTAAACAGGGTGATCGGTGACCTGCGAAGCTTAGATGGAGACATATTACGGCCACGTCCGCACCCCGGCGGACGCTATCATTCTTTTCGAGGCCTGTCGCATTGGTCTGCTGCCGCGAGTACAGCGTCGGCTATCAGAGAAGGAGCGTCAATCAATTCGATCCGGATCAGTGTTCGTCTGGGATGAGCGGGAAGCGGGCATGCGACGATGGACCGACGGCAAATCGTGGAGTGCGAGTCGGGTTTCTGGCAGCTTCCTGACGTATCGTGAGATGGAAGGCAAGCGAGGTGGCGGTGCCGTGCCCCAGACTTCAGTATCACGACCAGGGAAGACGCCGGAGAGCAGAGGTAGTGACGACGATCGAGATGGAACCGATGAAGGCCCTGATGGATATCGTTATAAGCCTGATGGCCTCATGAAGCAATCGTTCAGCATCACCACGTCAACTGGCCAGCACCTTCACCTGATTAGCTACTACTCTCGCTCGCACCCGTCCGCTGCCAACCTTCAACAACCCACCACCGACCCAGCTCTCCGCCATGTTCGACCACAAAAAGGTCTGTACCCCGAGTCCACGGTCAACGATCAACAGAACCTCCCCGTGGTGACTCGCGGTCCAATGCCTGGTGCTGCCGCTTACCCCATCACTCCTCACCCCGTGGGTGGTTTCCCTCGCACGAATCCTGGCCACGCTCAGGCTTATACTCAAATACACCACGCTTGGCCACCTACCCCGTTGGCTACTCCACCGACTATTGCTGTGCCATACCCAGGTGCTGCTTATTTACCTCCAGTCGCTGCAGCTGGCGGGCCTCCATACGGACCTCCCCAGCACCAGCCTCCACCCCACCTACAGCAATCCTCTCATGGTTTGCCACCTCCGCCTCATGCCATGGCAAGCCCATTCGATCGTCCCGGACATCACGAATCTGCACTGCCACCAGCGGGCCCCCCACCTGCCGGAGCACCCGTCTACCCAGGACGATCGCCGCGATCTCTGCACCAGTCACCACCTGAGCAGCGAAGTCCCCGGATGTACGGACAGCCAATTTCAGATCCGCGCATGGCGTCACCTAGAAACCCTCCGGGTTCTATTATGCAGCCTAACGGCGTGAGGCACAGCCCGCAGTTGCCAAAGCAGACTCCACCTACAACAGTCCGGCAACTCGGGTCTATCGGTACTCCTCCCAAGCCTGAACTAGGTACTGTCCCTGGTATTGGCTCGCTTATGAGTGGCACTTCCCTTGCTCCGATTACTTCAGCTGGCTCTCCCACCGGTGGGCCTGGAAGCCCACCTGGTGCTCGACCTTCCGTCACCGGTGACGGACCCCGAGATATCCCCAACGACAAGATTGGGTTCGGAGGAGAGGACGTGCGAGCTTTGCGCCAGCTGGACCGGGTGTTTATCTGATCGCCATCGCATTCAACACAATCAGGCTGCCATATATCTATACCAAAAGACATGGCACTCTCCTTCCCACCAAAAGGAGCTATACACGTCTCCACCCGCTTATCCTCGACCCTTCTTCAACCTCGTTTCGCGATTCCAAATTGCTTCTTCGCACACTAGACTGGACGAGTCTATTATTTTTTACCGGAGCCGGGAGTTCTTATTTCATGTGATATCCACCTATGTTTTTGCTGGGTTTCGTTTATCATGCTGGTCATTCTTAGCATCCGTTTTTTTGCATGGGTCGGAGGTGGTTTATCTGCATTTTATCTCTTTCTTCTATTCTTGTGATTATTTTTATAACCTGTCGTGTGTGTGATCTGGTCATGACTCCTTTTGATTTATGGGCCTGTCATACATATTGTTATGCATTGGGATCGGATCGGTCTACACGGATGGGATACGGTTTTGGGACTTCGGGTTTTAGCTAGTTTAGTCAATGGACTTGCTTTCTCTATCCATCTTTCCTCATAAAGTTTTCGTTGTAGAAATAATTACAAGTCTTGCCGGGTATTAGATATTGGCTTAGGAGATGACACTGAAAATCAAAACCAATGGGACTTTTATCCCCCTTTTTTTTTTTTTTTCTTCGAAGATTTCTGTTCTCCATGACTTGACCCAACTATTTGCCAATGGCTCATATTGTTTGTTTGCTTGGTGCTTTGGGTCACCTGACCTCTCTGTATTTAGACCCTCTAGACCTTAGGTAGATCTTTCCCTCCTACATGTATCTCTCTAGGCTGCTTCCTTCTTCTCTTTCTCACGCATATGATCATTAAAATCCTCAGACCTTAGGAGCATATCTCTTTACACTTCTTTGAATGAAAAGTTTTTCTGCCTTCTTCTGCCCCTTACTTTTAACACCAATGCCATGACATACAAACAATGTGAGATGATATATTGAGGAAGAACAGAAGAAAAACAGAGAAATGCAAACAAAAGTTATCATGCTCTTGGTCCAGTCTGATATCTGACGCTGCTCACGGCGACTTGCAGTGTCAAGTTCTACGATAGATCCTCCAAAACTCCTCAGCCATACGTTCGTCAATATCCCACAGGCTTTCCCCCAATTTCCGCTTCTCTTTTTGCCTGGTTTCTTCTGCTGGTTCGCTCATAGGTAGTGATTCTGATGGTAGAGGTCCCCCCAATGGCCCAAAGTGAAGCAGATTCAACGCCGACTTGATCTTGTCGGGGTCTGTCTTGTCCGAAGGATAGACGCACGTCTTGCCCGATATTCGACAGTTATAGCACTCCGGCTTTTCCCAGTCGCAGGACACCTTGCGCGCACGGCATGAATTGCAAGCTGTTCGCCTCGGCTCCATCACAGGCGAATTACTAGGTGCTGGTGGGCAGACCGATGGAAGTTTTCCATGCTTATCGTCCAGACTGGCTGGGTCGACATTGAGTATGCGGGCGATGTTTTCGTTTTGCTGTGCCAAAGACCATGGTGTCTGACCGAGCGAGTTGGGTATGTGCATGTCTGCTGCATGGTCCAAAAGGATCCTGACAATTGAATCCAGTCCACCTGTGATGGCTAGCGATAATGCTGTATTGTCCTGCGCATCTTGGCTGTCTGGATTCGCTCCGTACTCAAGCAACGTCCTGACAGTTTCATCACGGCCTATCGTAAAAGAAACTGTCCCAAAGGACCGTGAACCTTTTTCAGTCTTGACTATAAGTATCAATGCAGTATCACCATCCTTATTCCTGGTATCGACCCAAGCACCTCTCTCAATCAGAAGTTTGATGATTGTTAAATTGTCAGATCCAGCTGCCAATAACAAGGGTGTATTGCCATTGACATCGACGCAGTTAACATCGGCCCACATCTCGAGAAGGACTCTCACATTCTCCTTATTGTTGGCTAATACAGCCTCCATTAGTGGGGTGCGACCACGGAAACCTTTCTTGTTGATGTCAGCATCGTTAGCAACTAGAAATTTGACATGTTCTGTTTTTCCAGATCGAGAGGCCAATAACAATGGTGTATTGCCATCGTCGTCGACGCAGTCAACATCGGCCCCGTGCTCGAGAAGGACCCTGGCTGATGTCTCGCGGCACGATAACACAGCTTTCATGAAGGGGGTGTGGCCACGGAGATCTTTCTTGTTGATGTCTGCACCACTAGCAATCAGAAGTTTGACGATTGCTGGATCCTCAAACTTAGCTGCTACTAGCAACGGAGTAGTGCCATCGTTATCGACGCAGTTAACATCGGCCCCGTGCTCGAGAAGGACTCTCGCAGCCTTCTCATCTCTGTCCGATACAGCCTTCATTAAGAGAGTGTGGCCACGAAGATCTTTCTTGTTGATGTCTGCACCACTAGCAATCAGAAGTTTGACGATTGCTGGATCCTCAAACTTAGCTGCTACTAGCAACGGAGTAGTGCCATCGTCATCGACGCAGTTAACGTCGGCCCGTTTATCGAGAAGGACTCTCACAGTCTCCTCATTGTAGGCTAACACAGCCTGCATTAGTGGGGTGCGGCCGATAAGATCTTTCTTGTCGATATTAGCACCGCTGGAAATCAGGATGCTTATGACTTCTTCATCACCATGCAGTGCCGCCTCTGCCAAAGGGGTGCTGCCAAGAGCACCGTAAAAGTTTACCCTGGCACCGCTCGCTATCAAGAGGATGATCATTGCTCGGTGGCCTCGTCTTGCTGCATACACCAGGGGTGTGTTTTCTTCATGACCAGACAGAGAGTTAGGATCTGCACCAGCAGAAAGTAGGAGCTTTGCAATAGCAAGGTGCCCCTCTTCGGCAGCCAGTGCGAGAGGCCTCATTTCGAAGTCTGTGCCGACTAAATTTGGACTAGCACCTGCCTCAAGAAATGAAGCAACCACTGCCTCATATCCCTTCAGTATCGCCCAGCATAGAGGGGTATATCCACTAGAGTCCTTTTTGTCTAGTGAGCTGTGCTTCGACACCACCTCAGTCACAAACCGAGTGAGACCAAGTTCTTTCGCCTTGTGAATGATCTCGACAAAGGTCAATACAGGAAGTGCGGCAATTTGTTGTAACGATTGAAGCTGCATCGTTGGAAAGCGTCCACGAATCTCATCGAAGACCACATAAGCGGGTAGTGCGTAAGAAATATCATTTGCTTCAGATCCGGCCACAATCATGCCAAATATTGCTTCAGAACTAGCATCCACAACCCATGATCCACAATATCCAGGTACTAATTCGGTGAACATGTTAGTGGCTAGTTACTGGGGCATTTATTAACTGAACTTACCTCGCTTCATATTCATGGCCCAAACATCTTGCAATCCAAAATGTGGAGCGAATAGCCCGCAAATTGATGGTGAAGCCTTGGTTCGAACTGGCTTTTCTGGGCTCACTGCTGCCCAGAGCTCCCCGCCAGGGACAGATTCTGATACTCGCCATGGAATCACAAGTTTATCGCCTAAAGACATAAGGTTGATGGTAAGGTCGGCTTGTCGAAGTTTGAGAAGAGCCCAGTCTTGGCTTTGGGAGATACAGTCAAATCGCGATCCGATTGGAATCCATCCGAGAGTCCTTCTCTGATGAGACCCTGGATCTTCCACAAAGGCCACGTCGGATACAAGCGTGACATGGGCATTGTCAGAGCAACTGACAGTGTCTGTCATCTCACCACTATCATCACTCATATCGCTCTCATCTTCATCTGATGATTCATCTTGGGGAAAGTTCATGAAGGGATGAACAACTGTCACACCAAAGTATTCTCCATCGATCACGATACTGCCTCCCAAAGTGGCCGTTCGAGTGGATATCCCATCCCGGCCTCCAACAGCGAAACGCGTCCCACTGATGGCACAGAGAGGAGAATAATCATCATTGTCGTTTGCAGAAGTGCCCATAGTTATTGATATCTTGCTCTCGTAACCGTATACCCGAAAGCCCCAGGTACGGCCGAGCTCGCCGTGCCCTTCAATCAATTTTACAGCATTTTTGGTGACTCTCTTATTTCCGCAAATGATGATCGCAGCTGGACGTGATGAATGCCACTCTTTACCAATCATCCAGCAGCACACACTGTAAGGTGTCTGCCTTTTGACATTCTTGTAAACCATCCTCGTGTTATCTTGGAGAAGAGGCTTGATAGCCCCGGGATAGATAGATTTGTTCCATTCGTCTTTGACCGCCCCGATTGGGTCCCAAGCGGACTCACTGTTGAATTTCCAGGATCGCTCCTGGTCCACGGATGCTCGTCTGCCATCAAGGTCGAGTTTATCCCAGAACGTGGGCTTGAGGGGTGGACTAGGTTGGGACGCGAGGTCCAGAAGTCGGCCGAAATGTGTTTGGAGTTGAGTCCGTGTCGTCATTTCCATTTTTTGCACGAAGGGCTCTCCATACAGCCCGGGATAATGGGATATTATCGGGACCTCATTGGCAAGCAAAGGTCAAAAGTAAGAGGTTGTGTTCTCCAAGTGCTGCTCCTACGGCGAGGCTGACTCTCAGCCGCCTTACAACTCATCGCGCTCAGCCACTGCGGGGAGACTGACGAATGGAATATAGGACAATCATGCAGGCGATGTCACGTTTTCACCCGGGTAGATTCGACTTCAAGGGAGCCGCTTTGATAGCTTTCCAATCCCTCTTCGAGTTCTATTCATAGGAGGTGGTTTATTGAGCACTCAATCCCGACCGAGAGACATGGTTGGGCCACAGGCGTCCCCTCTATCCGATCTATCTGCCATTCACCTAGACCAACACACTGAGGATGTGGAAGTAGTCTTGAAAGCTAAGTTACCGCAAAGTCTATGGAACCTTTCCTCAGACGATACTGAGGAGCCATCAAATGAGTTCTTGGAATACTACCGGGGCCAACTCGTCGGAGTTGAGGCTCACAAACTGAACTTGAAGACCCATCAAGGCCTAATTGATCTGATTGATTTCATCAAGACAAGGGCAGATTTCACTAAACCGGAACTGATTGATTGTCTCGAAACAAATTGGCCCGATCTCGGTCCATCCATCCCAGCAATTGAGCTTGCACTTCGGATTTGGCTCTTCTTACCTATGGAGGAATGGGGTAGCAGACAGACACTTGAGCAATATATCCACTCAAGGTTCCTCAGGTCAAATTCTTTACCAGACAGCCCACCGATAGCATTGAATTTCAATGCCCTGAATCTTGAGCAGATTGGTGGATTCAACATTGTCTGGACGGAAAGCCTTCAAGACCATCTGTCTCTCAGTATCGACGATACAGAGAAGGAACTGAGGATATTCCACGTTGCCTCCTTTCTCCATGGATACGGAAAGAGCAGAGACCGGTATAGACCTATTCCTTTATCATATTCCTTCCACCCACTGACCATTTTCAGGCCCATCTTCCCACCGGGATTCCTTGAAGAAACTGCCCGCACATTGTCACTCTTAATCCCGTCATCAAATCTCAAATGTCAACGATGGATCCGAAAGGCTCGCAGGCAGGATGAAATCGATTTAGAAGCAGCGTATCTGCCTCCCACGTCGCGTGATCTTGCCGACTTTCCGTACTGGGGACGTCAGCTCATGGAGCTTCGAGATGAATATGAGCGGACAGAACCGACGACGGTGCGGCAATGGATCTTGGATAAGAGGAAGCCGAATCAACGGTATACGTTCTGGATTGCTGTGATTGCACTGTTTCTGGCATTAGTCTTTGGTTTGATTCAATCGGTGACGGGGATCATTCAGGCCATGCACATCAGTTGATGGAAGGAAATGTTTCTGGTTCCTCATACCTCGTTGGTGTCTTTGCTTGATTGTCTGCTGTGAGATTAGTGTGTCTCTGCCCTGGAGATATCTAGAACGCCCTTTTTGGTTAGTTTGTTAGCTTAAATAGCTATCTCCTCGGCAGGTTGAGCTTGGGATTAGATACGAGGGGAGCTCTATCGGTGATTCTCATTGTTCTCAAGCCACCGAATGTTTTTCGTCTGAAGATAGATGTTTAAGAGATAACTGTCAAAAACCTCTTCCCTCACCATACCCTTCCCCCTGAATCTCAATCTATAGTCAATCAATATACCTAGCTCCGGTAGCTTAATGTTCTCCAACAAATGACGGCGTGGATCCGCGGAATCACGTCTTATCAAACCCGAATTTCGGGTCTCGATAAGACAATCGGTCTCTCTCCCCTGACGGCCCCGCCGAGATGCACCTGCAGCAATTCCGAGGAGATGGCCGTGCCATCCTCTCTTCCTTTCTTTTTCCCCATCCCAAGAAACAAAGTAAATTAGTCAACAAATCCCCCTTGAACCTCGTCTTCCCCCCTCTGCCTCTCCCCCCCAGTCGCTAGTTGTCTGCACATTCCTCGTCGGTTCCAAAGTACCGGGTTAGGCAGAAGGACATGAATAGATGTATTCTAGATATTTGCCTCCATAGATCCTCGATCGACCTGTCGATCATTGTTAGGAGGCAACTATAGATCACCAATAGACCCTATCAATCGGAGTCTCATCTGTCACTCCCAACGCCCGGAATGCGCCATTTACCTCTTGGAAGAAGGAAAAAGCAAACCGGCCCGAACTGCCGGGTCGGGCAGTGGCACAGAACAACACATTGTCGGGAAAGGAGTTGTAGCTGGGTGATTTGAGTGGTTTGCTTTTCTGCGCTACCGTTAGTCAAATGGTGGCACGCACGTCGATGATCACCTATCATCTGGAATTCAGAGTGCACCTGTCAACCATAAGTTACACTATTTACCTAGGAAAGAACTAGGACATTCCTTAACATCGATAATCAATGCACCCGTCGCCGATCTTCATGGGTTAAGAGGCGCCTAGAGTTGAATCCCGAGCGTGAATGATTTGCACTTGGTTAGATCTTCTTTCACGCAGGACTTCATGACCCATGGCTCTGGTTCCAAGGACTAGCGTCTAGCCTCGCGATTCTTGCCAGCAATGATAGTTTGCATCATGCTATTGGTCTTCATCCAGTAGTTGATGATCCAATACGAGGGGCAAATTCGGCCGAGGGGATATCAGACAAGAGACTGCCGAGTTGATGGCTCAACCTGGAAATGTGCACGATTATGGTGTGTAGAGAGAAAGGGATGTGCATCCGAGGAGGCGAAACAGATGAGCCACAATCGTGTACGTAAAAAGAGAGCAGGCAGCAGAGGACATAGCATAGCCATGGACCTGGGTCTGAGGCTGAAGTATAGATATTGACGGTGGACAATATCTGTCGCTTTCAACCGCCAGGGGTGATTATATAGAACAAATGCAATCTGTGAATGAAGTAATTTCGCTACCGCTACGATCTTGAAACCGTGGCTAGGCTTGTCTAGTTTCATGCATGCAATGCCACTGTAGTAGATAGCCCTTAACTAACGATTTAGGATCCTCCCAATCTAGTAATCCGTCAAGTAGATGAACCAATTTACTGGAACTAAACAATCCTTCTATGTCCGCGGGATAAAGATCCCCTGGGGCCATCTCCCTGGGATTCTCTTACTTTCTTCCACAACGGCAAAAGCCTCGTAGGCAGGCAGATGACCAGGACATTGACAGCAACCCAGCCGCCACCACAGAACAAATTCTCCCACCGGCTGGATCAGTGGATAAGTGGATGACCCTCTCCCAGTCCACCTCCCCCCAAAAAAACACCTTGACCACGCTGGCCTCACAGCCACGAACGATCCCGTCACAATCCACTCAGCCCGAAGTTGACTCATCATCAAAAAGCTCCGGAAACCGGAGAGGATCGCCGAAGGCCTCGAGCGGGGTTGCATTTAGCAGGCACCCATGTCGCGCGACCTCCGACATCGTGGTCTTCTTGTTTTTTTCTGTTCGTGCCTTTCTATTTTCTTCTTAGTCCTTCTTTTTGGGAGCCATCTTGAGGTGTTAGGGTTGAAATGTGTGGGACAAGTTCGTGATGACCGAACAGAGCCGACCATCGCCGTTATGACTGGTGGGGGCAGAGATGGAGAGATGGAGTGTGAGTGGGGACAAGCTGGATCTTGGACGACAAGAGCAAAATCTAACGAGAGATGTACCGTTTTAGGGTAGATCGTAATGATCGCCGGGCTCTTGGCGCTCGGGCTCCTGGGGAGTTATGGAGAGTATGGAGATGGACTTTCTTGTTAGCGTAGAGAATCTCCGTACGGAGTACGGAGTAGTTTTAGTCAAATTGTAGATGCAAGAAGTTGTTTTCTGCCGTGTCAGTCTTGTGCTCTGCCTGTACAGTGACCATCGTCTGTATTCTCATTGGCACTCGGCAATATTGCTGTGGGTTGGAATTGTTGAGCCCGAGAGTATGGACGATGGAGACACAAAGTGGAGGTCAGTAGGACTGTTAATTGCCCCGTTTGATGGGAAATGAAGGCTTTTCTAGTAGATTTCCTGGAAAATCGTCAACGCCTCTCGGCGCTTTGAACCCTTCTTGTTCGTCCTTGATCGACGATGGTTCGGCTGTAGGATATATTAAGGAGTCTGATCTTCATCGTGTGAGCTTTAGTTTAAAGCCCGAGGTCATGAGCCAACCAGAGGCTGACTGAATGATGCTGGATGGACCCGAAGGTTCCGGCTTGGATGCTAAGTTTATACAATCATACAATGTACATTCATTATTCATGTCAGCGTGAGACTATACTTTATGATGACTGGGCAATGGGGTCATGGAAGTATGTAGTGTAGTCTGTACTCTACTGCGTCGTTTTGAGTAACGTTGGCCCCAGCTTTAGCCATGGACCTGGACCTGGCTCATGCTTGTTCGAGACTGTTGGGCGTCAAGCCTCCTCGTTCCCGCGTTGCGCCCGACTGGGAATGGAAATATGTATGTACGTGGGATCAGCCAGGGGGGCCCGTTCTGGCCCGCATCGGTCTTCTCCACCTCCACTTTGTGCCAGTCCCAGCCGCCCCCCCACTACCTTGTCCTTCCCGTGGAAGGTCAAAGAAGAGCTGACGGGCGGGGAGAAGGGAGGCAAATGGAGACATTTATGGTCCCCGATCTGTGAACAATCCAATGGAAATGAATCATAAGAGGGCTTAAAACAGGTCAATGCAAGCCAATGGAGAATCATCTATACACGACAAGAGTCATGCTATTATTCCCGTACAAAGTGCGTGTAAACCAACGGAATTCAGCCGACGCTCGGAAAACCTGCTCTTCTCAGAACACGAGGTCATGTGGATCGTCTATTTAGCCCATTTAGCTCAAAGAGGAACCCGCACGAAGCGCCAGGTACGAAATACTTGCGGCCTAAGACGCTGGTTGGCTAAGAAATGCTGAACTAAACATGTAGTTTATGACCAGGTCTGCATACTAAACCTGATCAACCGTCTCCGCCATTTTGCAGTGTTACTTGGAGTGACATATTAGTGACACCTGTATGGAGGAATTGGGAGTGTAGACTCTGCGTAGCCAAGTTAGGGCTCGGATCGGATGTCCCTCGTGAGCTCATCTTCATAGCCTCATAGTCATACTTGGCAGTAGTACGGAGAGACCAGTCCCAATATTTATTTTTCTTTTCTTTGAATTCTTTGCTTATTTCTCCCCCCCTCCTCATCTAGCCTCTTCCCCATGATTTTCCCACAGTTAGCCCCCTTTGTTCAGGAACGCGCGCACACTAGACAACCACGATGTGCGACCGGTGAAAGACCGAGTGCTCACCTACAGTAGTTTACAGTAGTAGACTCACGACGGCGGGCATACCTGGTCGATTCGGCAGCAACCGATGGTTCATCTCCACTCCAAACGGGATGACGCGGGAAGAACCTTCAATTGGGGTCCCATCCCTGGTTGGGACCCGCCTGGTGCCATTGATTCGAGTTCGAGTTCGAGTTCGAGTTCCTGAATGTATACAGAGTATGAAGTACGGAGCAGTACAGAGTGTGCTGTAGCCTCAAAAAATTAATTGCTGTGCTGTGATATTATTTACGAATCGACGTGTGTCCTCCGTGATCGGGGACCAAGTACCGCGCCCTCGCAGCTTACCCCAGCTCCTTTCATGCTGTTTGACGCGAGGGCTATTATTACAGTAGGCCGTGTGTCTCTCGTTGTTTCGCTCTCTCGGGCGCCAAAATCTGCGACTCATTCCAGGGGACAATGATTGGTCCAAAAGCCCTGGGCACATTCTGGTTCTAGTCCTTGGTGACATCCTTTTGGTCGGGCTTGTACCCCGTAGTCCCAGTCCACTAGTCCTCTTAGTGTCAGATCACAGTGCAGGTCGATCTCCTCGGAACAGAATCTGCCTTAATTTCCTTAATTCTGACCGGACTAGGCTTGGCCCCATCGGATTGCATTAACTCGTTTGACCATCTTGATGACCACTGGACTGGGGTGTGCTAGCCCTGACATCCAGCCAAAATCTGTCCCCGACTCCCCGGCCAATCCGACGGTGGCTGTTGGTGGCCACGACTGGTTTGCCCAAAAGGTTGAGCTAGCTATAATGTTCCTGTAGCTAAACCACTTGGGCCGGCTGGCGAAGGGCCCCGAGCGTAGGATGATGGGTTATGGAGTTTTTATTCCGGTACCTGGGTTCCAAGGCTATTTGACTACTCGGGCTAAGTCTGACTAGAAGGCAACTAGCAGGGATCGTCTGCCTGAAACTCTCCCGGGTTTCCACTCTGGGGCATCCGGTCTCAGCTGATGCGCCGCCTAGAGTCAAAATGGATAAACGAGTTGGAATTGTGGGATCTCCGCGCTCTCTTTTCGTCGGAACAGTCATACGAGAGACGACAAGGTTTCTCATGTTTGCACAGGGCAGGAGAGGAATAAAGCATAGCGGTTGGCATGAATAAAGCATCATTTACTCCAGACATTAGACTCTGACGGGGAGATTTCCCGGTTAGTCGTCCAGCAGATCCTGGGGTTGAAGAAAAAAAAAGGAGATGAGCAGAGCACTAACTGAGTTTGGGTGTCCTCCTGGGAATGTATCTTTACTAGGAAGGATCACTCACAATGTACATCCAAGAAAGGTCACTGACCTGTTCCATCACCATCCGCAATACTCCGTCCTCGCAGAAAAGAAACGTCTCGCCACATACCACCCCCCTTAGGGAGGTCACAAGCTCTTCTCCATACGACGCCCACGGCCCAAGCACTCGGGGACCCCTCTCAGCCGTCATCGGCATTTTCGGAACTATCGTGGATGGAGCGTGTCCCACGCTCTTTTTACCCCGGAGGTCGAGTGACAGCCTGCTGATCTGGGTAATTGAGACCGGTCTCCGGAAAGGGACAGCAGAGAGAAACACAACTGCACCATCGTGTCCCCAATAATAGGTGGAACCCACAGGGAAATACGTACTCACTCCGAACCTTGTCGATTCCCTGCAGCGGATGTCCGTGCTTGGTTGCTGGAGACGATCTGGCCCACTTACCCCAGATTGTCGGCGTCGTACAAAGGGGAAAACTTGCGTAACAGCATTATTTCAATCTCGGCGGATCATCCTGTTCTCCAGGAAGCGCTGGGTGGAGGAATTGCGCTTAGACCCGATGTCGCCTCCGTGTGGGAGAGTAGTCTGAAGAGTCTGGAGAGTGGAAGTCCTGTAAATGTCACTTCCTTTTGGCATTTGCCCCCCATTTCCTGGATTGAGAGGGGCGGAGGACTGGAGTGTTGACCCTATTGACGCTCTCGTGCCGTCCCGGGAGGAGGGAACCAGCGGACCAGGGAAGGGAAGGTGTAAGTCAGAAGGGCCCCCCTAAGTAATGTAACGCCCGTTATAGGCTGAGATGGTGGTAAGTGGACTGGTCGGAGAGCCCAGCCGGAGGGTTTTTTTAGTCTGGAGTCTGGAGTCTGGTATTATTTTATTTTGATTTTTATTTTTCCTGCGCCTGTGAAACCTGCCGCGCTTTCCTTGCCCAAAAATTTTCATTAGGGGAAAGACACAGAGCAAAGAGGCGACCCTAGTCTTAGTCGATCCTAGTGCCGCCTAGACAAGCTCTTGAGGAGTTGGTCTGGGTAGTTTGGGAAAGTGACCTAACCCAACACTGTCTGTATCCCCTTGGAGGAAGTACCAATGATGCCGATACTTGCCCAACTAAGCGGTAACTGTGGGGGAACAATTGGGTGGCTTCGATTTTCCAGCTAAACGATTCGTTCTTCTGCAGGTAGGATGGGGGATGTGAGGCGCCAGTTGGACAAGTACATTTCTTCAACAATTCTAGTTATAATACTTTGAAGGAATTATAGGTAGGAACCGGAATTGCTGGGATGAGGTTCTGGGGTGTCGAAGGTGCCTGGTTCTTTCGGAGGCTCGGCCTTTGGGCCTGGCTAGGGCTATTAATATTTTCTCTCTATAAGTTGAGTTTTGGAGGGAGCAGTCACGGGGAAAGAGAGATATTAATTGGGATATAGGTATAGCAGCATAGTAAATATGATAGAAAAACCTGGGGGAATCTTGAATGCACTCTATACGATGTGCATTTTTTCATACTTGAAACTGCATGGCAGTATGCTGGATCCAACCCCACGAATTCCAACCGGAGTTTGACATTGCCTGTTCCAGCCGTGTTTTGCTGGGGGTTGCATGACCTTTTTTCCCGTCATACTAGGCCCTTGTCATAACGGAAGAGCGACCAGATTGAGAGGGGGCCTAGTAGAAGAGGGCATGGGCCGATATAGTGGATCGTCACAGTAGACTGCCCATCGTGTTTACCCGACTCTTCAGGATGGGCTCATGGTGCAGGCACCCCCTATAACTAATGGAAAAATATGAGAGAATTTTAAAACGAGGAAGAAAAAAGAAAGAGAAGAATACTATGGAAACTAATAACAATCCCTAGAAAAAAGAAATGATCCAAAGCGCGCGCCCCCATACAGAAGAGGTCTACTGAGGTGAATTCGATGCTGAACGATTTCATATTGCTTTTTCACACTTTTTTTTCCCTTATTTCTTTTTTTTCTCATTAATATTTTGATTTTCATTATTATTATTTTCCCCTATTTCCCTATTATTTTCTTCACTGCAAATCAGGGCGTCAGATCCAACATGCTTGGCAGCCTCCCCCGCATGCAAAGTTTAAACCCATTCTATAACGAGAGGTTCGAGGGCCTTCGTATGACCTCAGGCTTTCCATTACGCATTTTATTCTGTTGTCCAAAATGCCATTCAAGTCGGATTAAACATTCTTATGGGAGCCGCCTCCCCCACACTTTCGTTTCTTTCTAGTCTTCTTCGACTTTTTTCTTCTACTGCTCGACTCTCGTCTGACTACTTACGACCTACAACTACTGCAACGACTACCACTATCTACAACTCCGACTATTATTATTATTCCTCCCTTCCTCGGACTTTGGCCCCCTCCACCATTACCACCTCCTGCTTCTGACTTCCTTTTCCGATCGGCCACCTGATCGGCCACCAGTCCGGCCACTAAAACAAAAAGTACATCTGCGCTACGCCTGCCAGGAATCCTCTCATAACCGCTGTTCTCACCTGGGTTGACTGGTGGACTAGTATTTTGGTATTTATTACTATACTAGGATCACCCCCATTTGGACTATACTAGTTGGGTTATATACTAGTGTCCATCCTGCGGTTTCCCTCCCCCCTCCCCTCCCCGCCCCGGTTATAATCCCACCCAAACCCTCTTTTTCCTTTCCTCCGTCAGCATTCACACCACCGCGCCTGGCCCTACCGGTGCCTTCACCTGTTCTGGCCCATGTTCAATGTTGTCCATGCAGAACTCCCTGTACTTTGCGCGCCCAGAGTTCACCGGGTCCGGTCTACATACCGAGACCTGCTCCGGAAACCCTTCGGATCGTCCCATCCCCACTCTAGCCGACATCACCAACGCTCACTCAACCGCCCACTCCCACTCCCTACGAGCCAGCACGTCTAGCACCAGCACCGGCGCCAGCCCTGATGATACCTCGACGGACTCCCCCGACTGGCCGGGCGACTCGGCCGATCGGTCGCTGGCTGATTTAGATGCGCATTCCAATAGTTACCACCTGTCGCATCGACCGGACTCCTCCTCCTCGGCCTTCCTCGACGCGCCACCACACTTTGACATGGACAACCTACCCAAGGTGGAGGAGTTGGACGACGATATCCAAAGCATCAAACCATCCGATGTGGGGACAGAGGGGCCAAACGACTCGGCTGCGCCCGTCGCGGTTCCACGGAAACGTGGTCGTCCACGCAAACACCCGCTGCCTGCACCGGGCGGCCAGGTCAAAGTCACCAAGGGTCGCTCCAAGACTGGCTGTATAACCTGCCGTCGCAGGAAGAAGAAGTGCGATGAAACAAAGCCAGCGTAAGTGGTTACCCTGGAGTTTCCCCCCCCCCCCCCCCCAAACAATGCCCAAGAATTTTTGCCCCCTTGGTCGCGCTCGGAATCGCCGATGTTATGGTATGATGTACGGGTCTGACCTGGTCGCAGATGTCTCAACTGTCAAAAGAATGCGGTTGTCTGCGAGGGATACCCTCCAAAGGAGATTTGGAAGAGTGGTCGTCAAAAAATGGCCGATGGTATGTGATCCCCGCAATTCGAAATGCGAAATTCTAAATTTTGGGTTTCCCCATTTCAATCTTGACTTGGTCGGTGCATGCATTTCAATCTGACACATCCCTCCTCATCTAGCGGTCCGCACCCACTCCCTTACATCTGTCCCTCGCAACCTCCCCCTCCTCATCGATGGCATTGAAACCGAGATCGATCGCCGGTTCCTCGATCACTTCGTCTACGGATTCAGCCGAGTCCTGACCCTCATCAACGATGACTCGAATCCCTTCAAGGAGATCCTTCTGCCGATGGCCACGCAACATCGAGGGCTGATGCATTCGCTCATGTGCTTGTCGGGGTCACATTTGTCTGGTCTGGATCCCGAGCCCAAACTGAAGGAGCGCAAATACTTCCACTTCCATCGTGCGATTCAAGATCTCAAGGACAATATCACCGCAACGTCATCTCAGACTGCAAGCGCCAGCACGGGCACGGGCACGGGCACGGATCAGGACCAGGATCAGCAATTACTTGTGGAGGACCCAATCATCGCATCGACGATCGCTCTCAGCCTGAACACGATCTGCGAAGGTGAGACCAACGGCGAGTATCGCCCTCACATGGATGCCGCACGGTACCTGCTACTCTCACAGCAACCACGAAATGAGAAGTTCCGCCAATTCATCGTCGAATTCTTCCAGTATCACGACATCTCGAACGCGCTCACATCTCTGGACCGTCGCCCCTCGCTTATGCAGGGTGGCCTGCGCCTACCCGATTTTGTGCCCGGAGCCCAGGCTGGCAACTTCCTCGGTGTGTTTGACGGCTTGTTCAACTACATCTCTGAGGTCACCCAGTTGCGAGACAGGATTCGTCAAAGGTTTAACGAGGGCTACGAACCTGCCGTCGATTATCAAACCCTCAGTGAAGCCGTTCAGATCGACACGGCGATTCGGTCATGGAAGACTTCACATGAGGAGGAATCCCCGAACTGGTACTTGGCTCAACTATATCGACAATCGACGTGGGTCTACCTCTATCGGACGATTCGGCCCTCGCGACCGAGCGATAAGATTTCGCAGGTGGTCGACGACGGTCTAGGCTATCTAGATCAGCTACCCCAAGATGCGGGCGCCTACAGTATCGTCTTGATGCCACTCTTCTTGCTTGGATGCTCAGCCTTTGTGCCGCAACAGCGCGAGCGGATTAAACGTGGTTTCGAAACCCTCAAATCCTACTCCAACCTCCGCAACATTGAACCTGCTTTCAAGGTTGTCTCGCGGGTATGGGAGATCATGGACACCAAAATTGAGGACAGTTGGGACTGGGAGAAGATCATCAGTGACATGAATATGGATTTCTTGATCACTTAGGATCTTTCTTCATGTTCTCTCGCCTCCTACAACCTATTTTACCTCTACGCCCTTGATGTTGATACCCTCTACTCACGTTTTTCTTGGTTACGCTTTCTTTTCCTCTTTACCTGTTCACAACCATCATCACATTTGGGCTTACGTCCCCGTTGGGTTATGTGAATCTTGGACTCTAAGCATGACGGTTGTTTATTCCATGGAGGCTGTACTATTGACGTGTGGCGTTTTTTGCTCGGTTCTGTTTCTGTGATATCTTTTTGTTTCTGTTCTTTATTAACCATGCATTTGCATTTTTGGAAAGGCGGAGGGCATCGGAGGCCCAGCTGTTTTGAGTTTTTTGGTTTCTTCTTCTGTTCTGATGGCTAGCGAATTGCAACCCGTGCGTGACCCCGCAGTAAGGGGTGAAATGTGGAGGAAGTGCATGATACGAGCGGAGATGCACAAACAAGGGTAACGGTCAACAGTCAATTCTTGACCGCTTGATCTGACATTTCTTCTTCTCCACCCTTTTTGTGGAGAGAAACGTGTACGTTTTTCTGTACATTTCCCCCCTGTCTGTACGGGGGTCATACATAATGTCAAAAGCAAAAGCCGAAAAAAGCACTATGGTGTTACTAGTTCTTGGGGGAGGTGAAAAATTTGGTATCAATCGTGAGATAATAGCCATTCAGCTATCATCTCATCCTTAACGACAGAGGCGTTTTGTCTCTCCCTTGATGGTTGATTGATGGGATGGTGGTATTCTTGAATATGTCCCTTTTTTCATGGATTGTGTGTGTGTTGTATATATCCCATTGCTTTCTGCTGTGTATGTATTTGCCTGCAATTGGAAGCTGTGAATCTCTGTATATTATGTCAAATGTCAAATGCAAAATTATGACTCTTTTACTGATGTGGGTGTCCGGTTGTCGTTGAGTTTGAGTTTGAGTTTTGAGGTCTACCTTTTGGGTTAGGATGGAAAGTCTGCTTCACCGTTTATTGAGGTACCTAATGAGGCTAGCTTATAGACTGGAAGGTCTCCTTGGTGAGGTATACTTGCAGTTCTATTGATTCGCTTTTCTCGGTTTGGTAAGGTCTTTAAAAGACTCTTAGAATGATGATTCTCATCCGCACTCAGCCATACTTGTCCAGCACTGTGAATCTAGGCTACTCTCCTCATTGATTAAGCATGAATCAGGTACACTGGTTTATTCTGTCCGATCTTTAGTGTCTTGATAATACAAAATTTCCGCATCGATCATGAATGACTTGGAGACGTAACGCTGACGGACTTCTTTATAGCTTCAAGATGGACACTTCATCAAATAACAAGTCTATCGATTCCAAACAAGAACAGCGTATATTTGCACTCAGACATTAAAGACCTCGTCCAAATTTCCATCCTCGATTGCTCTTGGTATGGTCTAGAATATGCAACTTTATCCTCGTCGACCGAGAGATATCTGGTAATGGCACCGACTGGTGACCTCATTAGGATCCGGACACAACATATCGATCACATGCCAAGACCTATACACGTCTATCAAATATCGCCCATGGAACCAACTGAACCGATTAGGATGCGGGCCAATCTTTTGAAGTCGCCTAAAGTTGATAGTAGTGTCACACCTACGACGATATCGACCTTCCACCCCGAGACACTCGTTTTTTTTCTCCCCAGCCGCCCAAACGACATTCAAATCGCGTCGCTACAAAACAACTCTCTACATCAACCATGGAGTTGGTCTACGCTGAACCAGTCCCTCGCGCTTTGAAGCTCAAGATCGCGCCTCTGAAGGGGGACAAACAATCCTGCCCACCAGTCGTGAACGGTGGAAGGCAAATGCGTCGCATTGACAGTACGTGCACCTCCCCTCCTCCTAACCCAAAGGAACCATAATCCTCACAATCATATCAGAAACAACCTCCAACGCCTGGGGCCCCCAAGTCTTCGCCAACCGCCGCGCCTCCATCGAACCCAGAATAACCACCCAAAACGAAGACATGTTCCGTACCTTCCATCCAGCCCTCCGCTCCGAACCCGAAGTCTTCGCCCTAACCCGCAAAACCACCAACCACCAAGTCTGGCTCGTCTTCCCCCGTAAAGGCGACAGCGGACCCTTCACGCACGTCGGGGGTCGAGCAGTACATACCCAGCCGTACTTTGAGACGCCTACCGAGCATGGGATGAAGTATGCGGTGACGAGGGAGGATCCGATTCCGCGTGTTATTGATGTGAATGAGGCTTTGTCAGGGGAGGATCTTGGGAGGGTTAAGGGTGTTTTTCCGAGGGCGATTGGGATTCAGGTTTTTCAGTGTGAGTGTGTTATTGTTTGGTTTGGGGGGAGGGAGGATATGGTTAGGACTTGGGAGGAGGGGACGCCGGCTAGTGTTGGGGGGTTGATGGTGGGATATCGGTGTTAGGTTGGATTGAGGTATATCCTTCCTTGTTCAAGTCGGGGAAGTGTTTACTGCGGTATGTTCTCGATAGTTAATCTGAAATTTTATGCCTTGGATGTCTCGAGTGGACCTGTCAAAATAAACTCGAAGGGTGCAGCTTGATTCTGTGGGTCAAGATTGATCAAGTAGAGCGCAGTACGCATTTAGAGCACCGCCATAGGTGATACGATGTTGTTTGTTGGAGAACTCTCAATACTTCATGTCTATCGATCCCCTAGGGCAAAGTGATCACACTTCTATGTAGCAATGAAACAAGATCGAAACCATTATGCTTGAGTCTCTGTGTCGAGGTTCTCGATGTTGTAACGACATTGCCGACGATTTAAATGCGCGATTCGAATTCGCTCGGGTAAACTTAACTAGAACCTATAGCGCCGTCCCATTCAGGCGGGGGTCTATAATAACGCCAGTGCTTCCTTTTAGAGTGGATAAGCATGATAATAAACCTTATCATCGAGAGAGCTGAATGTGCAGGGCCGAATCTATCGATTCCACTAGGATTCTTAAAATGCTTCCACTACCTATCCACCGCGCAGAGTGTCGACCTAACTTACTATCCTATAAGTCTAATCTCTAAATAGGTTTATAGCTCTTATAGCCTTATTCCGAATTCTTGTATGATCACTACTATAAACTTTTCATAAAAGACTTGCGCCAAATACAATGTTGAAGCTTCCTCGAGTAGACAGTGCCTCTTCCTCCTATAATGTTTTTATAAACACCGGCTACCATTACAAATATAGCGACTCCCCGAGTCAGCGATAACATCTTTGTTCCTACTAGCACAAGGCTCTCGCCAAATCTATTATCTTAGCTAGGCTCTTATAGTAGATAGAGCCTACTAGCGGTTTCACGGATCGAGATTGGAACTAAGCGATACAACTAGGGAACAGCGACAACGACGGGTTCTCCGGCCAATCTACCCCCGAAAATCTCGGCGTGATAGTAACAGGAGCCGAACTGAATGTCTCTCAGTAGCTAGGTTTAGGACTTAGTCAAGGAGAAAACGGTTCGCGCTATTAAATAGAGTATCCACGTTAAAGGAGCCAGGGATTTTTTACCGAGAATATCGCGATTCCTCACTTCAAACCTATCGCTATACGTAAGGCCCTATTCATCTTTTTAAGTCTATTACTCATACTTATTTCAAGTCGCTAGCATCTCGTAAATAACTTAAGGAATATGTTTCTATTCAGGAGTAACCAATAGCTAGTAGATTCCCCTAGCCAGCGCCGATCTACCACAGTCGGCAACCCGGAATCAGTTCAAGGCTTCAGTTAGCCCTGCCGAAGCGGCACTTTTACTAATTACGTCCCACTATTCCGAGCAAATCCAGTTCGGTAGGAACTTCCAAGCTTCACTCGGCTTTTCCGAGCTGCCCAGGTTCCACGTGGTTATTAATAGATAACGCTTATTTTTCTCGGCGTTTACTAAAAGATAGATCGCTTAGGCACGATAAATCAATTCAACCAAAATAGAGATAATAACGAAAATGATGATATCCTCGGTTATGATTAGACCCTTCGCTAGCTTCTATTCAACCCAGTCCCGCAGGAGGTTTCCCATCGCTGGTCCGGTATCACCAACTAGCTTAGAGTAGCGTCTGTATTACCAGATTTGTCTCGTAGTTATCTATTTCCTTGATTTTCATATTAGTCATACAGCACACTGCTTTCCGGCGGATTCAACGATCCACTAGTTATGTTAGCTTTATCGGCGCCAAAAATTTCCAGGAGTCCATAAGTATAAAGTAAACAGGCTCTTTCCCTTCCTTATACGTTTCTGTAAAACACTCGTTTATTTCTCTCATTTTAACCATTATCACTCTTTTAGCTACGGCTACTATCATTCGTTTAATCTATAAGCATACGTCTGCTTCAACTAGCCACAGTAGCCTCCTCCTTTAGAGCTGCTACTACTGCCGCCATTCGTTCTTCTCCTGAAAATACTTGCTCCAATTCTATCGTCACCGGCGAGATCCTACATCTCTCTGTCAACATCATCGAGTACCCTATTATTATTAATATTAAGCTCAAGGAGAATGCCGTCGTCACTATTGATAACACTATTCTCATCAAATGCACTAATGCCCCAACTCACCTACACACAACAGTCTATACGACTGAGATCACGACTGTAACCAAAACTATCTCGACTGCCACTATTACTGCTCAGCAGGTTGCTGCTGCTTCGGATGAGGTCACTCGTACCGTCTTGACTCAAGTTGGCTCAAAGGAGACTTCCGCCTCGGATGCAAGCACTCGTACTGTCTTGACTGAGGTCAGCACCAAGGGACACTCCCAGCCGTATGATTTCCCTTCGATTCGAATTTTATGCCTCACGGATTCCTTTTCGGATGAAATTGCAATTTTTCAACTTGGCGTAGCTAACTAAGTTCAGGACTGACACCATTGCACCTGTGGCCGGTGGCTCTGCTGTCGGATCCGGTGTCAACGCTGCTCTCTACACTGCCTCGACTTCTAACACTGCTGTGCGCACAATGACCAAGACTACGGTCCACCATGGTACTACTGCCACAAAGAACCACACTGTCACTGCTGCCTCCACCACCGCCACCTTGCTGCTGGTGAATGGACTGATTGGACCAAGTTCAAGGCCAATGGTGTCAACTTGGGAGGTTGGCTCGAGCTGGAGGAGGTCTTCAACCAATATTGGTGGGATCAGTATGCCCCGGATGCCGATGATGAGTGGAACTTCTGCAAGTCCCTAGGTTCTCGCTGTGCCTCTGTCATGGAGCACCGCTATGCCTCTTATATCACGACCCAGGACATTGACAAGATGGCTAAGACTGGTAAGTCTTCTTTCCGAGGTAATTGTGTATAGATTACAGTCACTAAGAGTGTAAATAAAGGTGTCAATATTCTCCACATCCCGACAACCTATGCTGCTTGGATCAAGGTCCCTGGCTCTGAGCTGTACCACGGCAATCAAAAGTCGTACTTGAAGAAGATTACCACCTAAACTATTAAGAAGTACGGCATGCGCGTCATTTTTGGTCTTCACTCCCTGCCCGGTGGTGTCAACTCTTTGGATATCGGTGAGGCAATTGGCCACGACTCGTGGTTTTTCAACAGCACCAACTTGGCATACTCTCTGCAGGTTGTGGACGAGGTCGTGAGCTTCTTTGTCGAGACCGGATACCCCTGGGCTTTCACTCTGGCCCCTATCAATGAAGCATCCGATAACCCGACCATGTTCGCTTCCCCAGAGACTATGACCACCAACGGTACTGCTTGGGTCGTTCGCTATGTCCAGGGTGCTCTATCGCGTATTGCCCGCGTGGAAAAGCGTATCCCGCTCATACTTCAGGACTGCTTCCTTGGCGAGGAGCACTGGTCTCCCTACTTCGCCGCCGGCACCAATCTGGTGATCGATACCCATGTGTACTACTTTGCCGCCTCCGGTGTCTACTCCCAATGGGCCAGCGGCGCGATCTGCGGCCAAGCCTCGGTGCTTGGTGGTGACGGCAAGTTCCCGGTCTTCGTTGGTGAATGGGCTCTGCAGACGCTTTACAGCACCACTTTTTCGAACCGTAAACCGCTGTTTGACACCCAGCGCTACGCTTGGAGCTACTATGTCCAAGGTGGCACCTTCTGGAATGCCAAGCACAACAGCAGTGCCGTTGTTGATGGCCAAGGTACTCAGAGGGATTACTGGTCCTATGAGCGATTGATCGATGTGGGTGTGATCACTCGTGCTGCTTCCAATGTCACTTATTGCTAGGAGGAGGAGCTGGGTGGCAGACAATCTACAATGCTCGCGCCCAGGAAGGGATATATATTTGGGAACTAGCCAGTCACTTAATTAAGTACAAAGAATATCTAGATTAATGATGATGATCTAGTAGATTTGCTTAGATAGTAAATTATGAAGCCATACCATCAACTCGCCCAATTTCCCTTCTTAAATCGCTTTGCGTCAGCTTCAAAGCATCCGGAGTTACCCCGAGTTTGCGGTACCCGTCACTCTGACTTCCCGAGGTCGGCGTTTGTTATCCCGAGCTGCCACCCCACGTTTGGGGGGTGACCCCCTCTTATTGACCCGATTGCGTCCAGAATCATTTCAAACTTCTTTACCTCCTTAATTGTTGATCATAAAAGGATACTTTGACACAATGCCTTTCTCTACCGCTATTCGCACAAGCCTGCAGGGCTCTACACCAGCCTTTGGTTTCTGGCTCACGTATGTTCAATCTGGTTGACTCGGATTGAAGTCCGGCGGACCCCTCCGATGAATGGCAAAGATGAGAGGAACATTCCACAAGACAGAGACTAACTCGATTATACAGTCTTCCTAGCTCTGGCCTTGCTAAGACTATTCTTCACGGAGCCTCTGGATCTTCAACGAGGTTTAGCTGGGTTCTGGTTGATGCGGAGCACGGCTTGATCTCCGACCAGCACTATTATGACGTGGGTGATCAGTCTGAGCCCAGTATCAATGCTGCGGAGAACTAACATATGATTTCCAGCTGAATAACGCCATTGGCCATGAGAATGCCAGCCCCATCATCCGGGTGCCCTGGGGTGAGGAATGGATGATTAAGCGCGCTCTTGATTCCGGTGCCCATGGAATTATGACTCCCATGTGCCACTCTGAAGTACGCATGACCCGAGCTACAAGTTGATTAGTCCAAGAGGAGAAGCTAACAGTATATTTCCCGCCCGCCACAGGTTGATGCCGCTAAGATTGTCAGTTACACTCGTTATCCGCCTCAGGGCACTCGCGGCTACGGCCCCATGTTCGCTCCCCACTCCCTCCCCGGAGTCAACCCCGGTGCCGACTATGATGACCAATCGAACGCCAGTGTGACCGTTTGCGTGCAAATCGAGTCACGCCCCGGTGTCGAGAATGTGGAGAAGATTGCTGCCGTGGACGGTGTTGACGTTCTTTTCATCGGTCCCTTCGATCTTGCTAAGCAGATGAACGTCACTCGCGGTGGTGAGGAGCACGAGGCCGCCATCAAGCGGGTTTTGACTGCTGCCCACAACGCTGGCAAGAAGGCGGCTATCTTCTGTACGTGGTCCCCGGATTAAACTTCAACCATATTGAGAGCTGGCATAGCTAACATTAGTAATTTCTAGGTTCTGACGGCAATGATGCTCGCAAGCGTGCCGAGCAGGGCTTTGATATGATCTCTGTCAACACTGATGTTGGTGTCATCCGGACTGGTATGCTCAACGAGCTTAAGACTGCCAACGGGGAGGAAGTGCAGGGAGGTCCTCGCCAGGGCTACTAGATATTATTGAAAACGTTCTATATATTGAACGAAATATAGACAACAGATCTAAATACTAGCAAAGATCTATTCATTCTGTGGTCCATGAAACCATCATATGTTCTGGTTGGCCCTTTTTTCCCGATCGATCGACGCTAGCTACCTGATTGGTCAGCCTAATGGTCTACAGCATCCTATTTAGGTAAGGCTGAGTTCTCGCATTCGTCTTTAGCTGCATCTGGCTTTATATTATTCGCTGTATGTAGCAGAATGGCCGTGAAGGATACATAAACTACAGTCCTCTGTTCACTTTTTTCTTCCCCTTGCAGAAATCCCTCAAATGCCGTCATATGAAACAAGCATCATCACAACCTCATCTATTCCGATCGCAAGATCTGATTGGCCATTTTGGCTTCCTCGCTTCGACGCAAGGCGCCACGTGTGCTTAGTCAGGCGGGATGTTGAAGAACTTGACCAATCAGATTGTCTACGGGCGACGGGGCAGCTTATAGTCCGGGGACGATGGTGGGCCGAAAGCCCGGAGGATTTCCCCCAAAACACTTGACTTTGCTTCCTGTCAGCTCGTGAAGACAACGTCGCGCTAGAGATGAGAGATGGTGACTTCTCCTTCCTTGCGATCTTAAAATATCGAGACTCAACAGGCCCCCTGCGTTGGACGCCTTCTCTCAATCGCAGCTGACTTCATTTGAGAGCAAACCAAGATTCGGCCTAAACTTTGCGAAAAAAAAAAAAGCTGGAAATGACGTTGCAGTATTAGGGGAAGCATTTTAGGAGATATCCAAGTCTGACGCTAATCTTTGCGATGGAGAAGGACGAGGTCATCACTGACCTTGCTATTCACAAGGATGCTGCTGGATTCGACGCGGTCCTTCAGGATGCAGTGTACAACTTGTCACTGCGCGCCGTCAATCCGGTAGATGTCAATGTGACCGATCTCTCTCTTGATATCAACACCGCCGCCTCAGTATGGAAGGTGTCGCAACTCTGGCGTCGCATGCGCGGCCAGGAACCGGAAGATGCCTCGAAAAAGGTCCTGAATGAAGTTAACGCGGTGATGCCCAGCGGCAGCTTGACAGCCATTATTGGAAGCAGTGGATCTGGCAAAACGTCTCTCCTCAACTTGATGGCTGGTCGCATGTCCCTCTCGAGGGCGATGGTCGCTGGATGCACGACTTTCAATGGAAGTACCGATATCGACAGCGTCCGCAGCGCCTATGTCATGCAAGAGGATGTTCTCATTCCGACTCTGACCGTTCGCGAGACCCTTCGATACTCGGCCGATCTCCGCCTCCCACCACCAACAACCCAGGAAGAGCGCCGTGCTATAGTGGAGCAGGTAATTCTCGAACTTGGGCTGAAAGAGTGCGCTGATACTCGCATCGGAACGACGGCGCATAAAGGCTGCAGTGGAGGCGAGAAGCGGCGCACGAGTATTGGCGTGCAATTACTGGCCAATCCATCCGTGCTCTTTTGTGACGAGCCAACGACGGGTCTTGACGCGACCAGTGCTTTCCAAATTATTCGAACGTTGAAGCGCCTTGCTCAAGACGGTCGCACAGTCATCGTTTCTATCCACGCTCCTCGCTCTGAAATCTGGAATCTCTTTGATAATGTGATCTTGCTGGCTCGCGGGTCTGCTCTGTACAGTGGCCCAGGGAGCGAGTCGGTAGCGCACTTTGAACAATCTGGCCATGTTCTGCCTCCTTTTGTCAATCCGGCTGAGTTCCTCATTGACTTGGCTGCCATCGATAATCGAACCGAAGAATTGGAAGCTGCTTCTCACGTCCGAGTTGAAAATCTGCGCCAGGCATGGCAATCTCGACCTAAATCAGAACTGGCGGTGGGTGATGTTGAAAAGAAGCCACCAGCGAGGCTGGCCTTGGAAGGCGTGGACACTGGAGCCATGAAGAAGGTCTCATTTCGCCGACAGTTCCAAGTGCTCACGTCACGAACTTTCACAACCACCATACGCGACCCAATGGGTGTCGCTGGCAGCCTTCTCGAAGCCGTCGGCATGGCTGTAATCAACGGCTGGATCTTCCTACAGCTCGACGAGAGTCTCGCCGGTATCCGTTCACGCCAGGGAAGTCTGTATACTGCTAGCAGTCTGAACGGCTACCTGATTCTGCTGTACGAGACTTATCGCCTAACAATTGACATTCGCCTCTTCGACCGAGAGCGAAACGAAGGTGTTGTCGGTGTGCCAGCATTCCTGTTGAGCAGGCGAGTCGCCCGATTCCCACTAGAAGATCTTCCAGTGCCGCTGCTCTTCTCCATTATCTTTTATTTCATGGTGGGCTATCGGCTCGAGCCTGGGCAGTTTTTCATCTTCTTCGCGCTGACTTTGCTCACGCATTACATCGCGGTGACGTTTGCGGCGGTGTCTATTGGCGTGGCGAGGAGTTTCCCAGGGGCGAGTCTTGTAGGCAACATGTGCTTCACGCTGCAGTCGTTTGCATGCGGATACTTTGTGCAGTCTCAGCAGATCCCCGTGTATGTTCGATGGCTCAAGTGGTGCGCTTACACTTTCTATATCTTTGGGGCACTGTGCGCGAACGAGTTCATTGGCACCGGTAATTCAAATATTGGGCATTTTTACGACTGTCCGTACTCTGATGACCCTCTTGACCCGGCATGCAGAGAGTATACGGGGAAGTACATCATGGACAGTCTGGGCATGCCGTCCAACTGGATTTGGCGACCGATTGTGATCCTCGTCGCGTTTACTCTCGGCCATTATCTGCTTGCAGGTTTGTTGCTGCAGTACAATCGCTTTGCGATTGACATTGCACAGGCTCGGAAATCGGAGGGCGACCCTTCAGCGAAGAAGGCTAAGATCGCGATTCGTCCTGCGGAGGAGGCTCGACGAGTGGCCATCTCATTAGACAAATATGCTCTCGAGATTCGAAAGCGACGAGCTCCATGGAAGCGCAAGCAGAAACTTCAAATCCTGCAGCCGATCACCGCCGAGTTTCACCCTGGAGAGTTGAACATCATCATGGGCCCGTCTGGCAGTGGTAAGACATCACTACTCAACTCGATTGCTCGCAGGCTGCATGGTTCGGCTAGCACACAGTATCGTGTTACCGGGCAAATGCTGTACAACGGGGCCGTGCCGTCCGAGAATGTCATTCGCTCGGTGACCTCGTTTGTGACGCAGGACGACGATGCTCTTATGCCTTCACTGACTGTGCGCGAGAGTTTACGGTTTGCAGCGGGATTGCGGCTGCCAACATGGATGACGCGCGAAGAGAAGAACCGCCGAGCCGAGGAGATTCTGTACAAAATGGGCCTGAAAGAATGCGCCGACAATCTCATTGGCAGCGAGCTGATCAAGGGTATCAGCGGAGGCGAGAAACGCCGAGTCACCATTGCGATCCAGATCCTCACGGACCCCAAGGTGCTTCTACTGGACGAGCCCACGTCTGGGCTTGACGCCTTCACCGCGATGTCCATCATCGAAGTGCTGCAGAGCCTCGCAGCCGAAGGCCGTACCCTCATCATGACAATCCATCAATCGCGATCAGACCTGTTCTCCCATTTCTCACAGGTTCTGCTTCTAGCTCGTGGAGGCTATCCGGTATACGCCGGCCAGGGACAGCAGATGCTCCCGCATTTTTCAAACTTGGGCCACGAATGTCCGAAGACGACCAACCCCGCAGACTTTGTGCTCGACCTGATCACAGTCGACCTGCAACAAGAAGACCGAGAGGCCATTACTCGCGAGCGTGTCCAGCACCTCATTTCTCGTTGGACCGATGCAACACCGCAACTCGGGCGAACCTCGTCTCAGATTGCGACTCCGGCGGAGTTGGGTAGTCTGCGACGACAGATGTTGCCATTCCGTGTGACATTCCCGCTTGTGCTACACCGATCCTTCCTCAACTTCTGGCGTCAGCCACCACTGGTGATGGCTCGGTCGATGCAGATCGTTGGTATTGCGATTATCATGGCGTTGTTCTTTGCGCCGCTGAAAAATGACTATGCAGCGGTCCAATCTCGTATGGGATTTATTCAGGAGTTTGCGGCCTTGTACTTTGTGGGTGAGTTGGACCTTCCATTCTCTATTGCATCATATCAGATACTAATCGGCATAGGCATGCTTCAAAATATTGCAATCTACCCGAACGAGCGGGACGTCTTCTATCGCGAAGAAGCCGACAATTGCTACTCTGCCGAAACATTCATTCTATCCTACACAACCATTGAGATCCCCTTTGAGGTCATCTCGGCGCTTGTCTTCGGCGTGCTAGCCGCGTTCGCCGACAATCTAAAACGCAGTGCCCAAATGTTCCTCATCAGCGCCTTCAATTGCTTCTGCATCATCAGCTGCGGCGAGTCCGTGGGAATAATGTTCTGCACGCTGTTCTCGCACGTTGGTTTCGCAGTCAACGTCACCTCCATCCTTCTATCAATTTCGACGATCCTCGGTGGTGTAATGAGTCTCAATGTCAACGAGGTTCTCCAGGGCTTGAACCACCTGTCGCCGATCAAGTATGCCATTGCCAATTTGGCGCCGTACTCGATGCACGGGCAGAGATTCAACTGCACGCCGTCTCAGCAGCTGGCGGATGGGAGTTGTCCGATCAATACTGGCGAGGAGGTGCTCGCGCTGTATAACCTTGACAAGAACGGACCCAGGAACGTGTTGGCGCTGGGGGTGTGCACGATCATCTATCGATTGGTCGCATACCTATTCTTGAAGGCGATGCGGTCGCATCGCATGTTGGAGCGGTGGCGTGAGTGGCGGCAGTCGAGGCAATCGGCTTGATGTTTGTTTCTTTCGCATTTATGCCATCGTAGTTGATATCCTTTGCTCATAGTTGCAGCGTTTCCATCTAATCCAGATCTTCATATTGATCTTACAATGTACACCTTCCATATTCATCGTCTTTGTGCATAATCTCCGCGTAGATCACCAAAATCCAATCGTGTCTCTGATCTCTATAGTATCCTCGTCGGAGGCCGCCGGGGTGTACACAATGACCCTATTCGCAGGTCACAACGAGACACATCGCCACCATCCGATCGGATATTATTAATGAGCCTCGGGACGCTGCCCAACGTGAACAGGCAACCAATCATGAGCGCCTGGATGATAATATCCATTGACGTTCTAATTTGCCAAAATCTCATGGAGAACTCAGTGACGAGCATCGTGGACATTCTCCCCATCCGGCTCATAATCTCATGCTACCATGTCTAGTCCTCTCCGATCATGATGTTCATCGCCTTGTCCTTCTCCATCTGGTTTCTTAAAGTTCAAGTCCAAGTAAAGTCAATAAAGTTTGGCCGGAGGGGTGTTCTCGACCCTTCTAGTGTTGGCCCCAAGAACTATGTAGCGAGCTCTTGGCAGAGGGGCAGTAAGAAGATTCTTTGCTGAATTTCCAGAAGAGCCGCTCTTTGTGTTCGACCCATGGATTATTACCGGAGAGTTCTTTGAGTGTTTCAATCCTTTCAACCTTTAATCTGATTGGCCAATCCAACTAAAAACCTGTTTCGCAGAATGGTTCACCCAACAATCAAACATCATCGGAACCGAACATTCACACCAAATTCCATTCCCCTCACTGACCAAACCACTGTTCGGCATACTGTGGTCAAGCGGAACCAGACTTGAACACTCAGGAACGAGTGGTCCCCGTTGCTTCTGAATGGACATGTGCCTTTTTTCATCCCTCTTCTTCCACGGAGTTCCGTGTGTGATAGTGGGGTAATCAGAGTGAGATTCAGGTACACGAATGACACACAGTCCCTGGACACGAGCACGGATACTCCTACTGCATCAGGCACAATATCCAGCGGAGAACTCTCATCCTCGAACGCCGCCCCCTCACCCAGATTCCACGAACAATGACCGTTCACTCCGAAACAGGACACAATCCTGGTGACCCTGGATCTGTCATCATTCGCTGACCCCTTCCAGTGGAGTCCGCGACACGTCGCCCTGGGCCTAAAGTCCCTTTCTCGAACTCCGCCATCAGGTCTACCATCGTGATCCGACTGGCCAGAACAACGGAAAACAGGGGCTCTGCGAATCGCCGCACACAGGAACGGTGTTGCGGAGTTCTATTTGACCCACCTGTTGTAACTTGTTCAGGGCGCTAGTCTTGGATCCACGAATCGGAGGGCGAGGAGGGGAGGGAGGGGCTCGTTAGGCTGGCGATCGAATCGAGGACTTTGTTCTGACTTGACTTCTGGTGGAGTGGTGGACTGGCGGGGGTGCCTGTCTATCACTTGGGTCTGGATTGAGGGATCGTCTGAGGTGAGTTTTCTTTCAAGATTCGAGTTTTTCTTGGGTTTGTTTCGCGCGCGGTTCCACCATTACTTGGAGGGCCAATGGGAGTTTGGAAGTGTCATTTTGGTTCCTTTGTTACTGGTGAGGGGTTTTTTGGTTCTTGTCTTTGGTCTTTGGGCTTTGTTTTGTCTTTGGGTGTGGTCATAGTTGGCTCATACCTTTGTTCTCGGTGGTAGGAAGAGAATTCTTGTTGTAGTCAAGGAGTCGATACTCGAAGTGCTTTTCCTGTAAAGAATGGAGATGGAGATGGAGATATCAATCCAAAGTCAATCATGAATGTGATCATTCAATCTCTGTATCTATCTCAATCCCGAACATAAAACTACTCCAGTGAAGATCGAGAGATCCTCATTGTCCTGATCCGGGGGGGTATTCAACGAAGAAAAGGCATCATAAAAGTAGATTCATCATAGCTCGTAGACGACGTCCTGCCCCGGCGGGGAAATCAACCAGCGCACTTATAGGGGAATAAGATAGGCATGTCGAATCAACCGAACATGTTGGTCTTCCAAAATCAACAAGAAAAAGGGCCACCAACTTGGGTGGAACGAAGAAAAGCTCGAACGATAACCAAAAAAAAAAGGGGAGGGGGGATATCGAATCGCCAACCCGGAAAGGTGGATATAGGCGAGACGAAGAGAAGAAGTTTAAAGACCCTTTTAAAGGAGTGCTCGGGTCAACCGGCAGGAAGGCAGAAATGGGTTGCGAATGTAAAAAAACGAAGGTCATAAGGTAAAAAGGAATGTGGTTGCAACCATTTACTGGCCGATAGTCAAAGCCAGACCGGTGTTGATGGGGCAGCCGTGAGTGGCGTAGTCATCAGTAGGAGTGAGGTAGGCAGCACTGCAAGCATCGTCACCAGCCTTGCAGACAGCCGAGGGGCACGAAGAGGTCGAGTCAGTTGGCAGGACAGCGAAACCATACTTGGTGAACTGGGAGTTGGCAGCCATATTGATGCAAGACAGATCCCAGAAGATCGTGTCGACGGCCTGGGTGTATTCGAACTGCAGGACATCAGACTGGTTGGGGTCGGTGGCCAACTTGATGGAAACACCGCCACCATTGGGGTTGGTCCTCCAGGCCTCGCTGTAGGTACCGCCGTTGGCAGTCAGGACCTGCATGGGACCGACGGTGTTGGTGACGGACCAGGCGTAGACGTCTTGGCTCAGGTTGTTGGTGATCAGGACGGAGCCACCAGCGGGGACGGTGTTGTTGCGGCGAACCATGTTGTTCATGTTCATGCCGGAGGGGAGGGCCGAGGCCAGAGCAGCGAAGGCAGCGGCAATGCCGAAAGTCTTGGTGAACATCATTTTGGAGATAAAAAGAGTGATGTAGTAGAGACTGTGGGATAAAAATCTGTATAGATTTGAGGTGTTGGGTAGAGAGAGTAGGTCTGATCGAAAGATCTATAAAGAATGCAATCGAGAATCGATCTCGAAATGAAAGGCAGGAACCCGAGGGTTGTTGGAAAGAGAGTGGTCTTCACAAAGAGAGAGAATGAGAGACTTGTTTGAAAGGAGAGAAGAAGGGACAGAGGGAATGAACAGGGCCTCTTTATAACTTTCGACAGGTTCCTATTCAGTCGCCCCGGATAGGTACCGAGCAGAAAAAAAAAACGTGTGCGGGCCCAGTCATGCAACGGTCATCCATGGATTGAATCGAGGAACAAGTGGACTGTGGACGAGAAGTGGATCTGGCGCCAAAGGCAAAAAAGAAAGGAGTGGGGCAGAGTAGAGGCGAATGATCGAATCATAGATTTTCATAGTTTTAGTTGACAAAGGGTCTGGCCTAACGTCGCATTAACGGGGCTTTGACAGGCCCCAGGGCCTTTTTTTTGTTTGTTTGAATTAATGGGCATGTCTGGACTCAGTTAGCCGGGGCTTGTGTCGCCTAGCAAATGGGAGAAATTGAGAAAATGGAGGTATAGAAGAGATACATAGATTCTACCCATCTCGTATACTAAGCCAGCTATAGTCTAATTTCGATATGCGGTGTGATCAGGATCAATAATTGACGTGTCTGGTGGTCTATGGACGGTCAAATAATAACAAACGGTGAGTCACTAGCATAGTTGTTGTTCAATTGTGTAGTGGGAATCGACCAGTTGTCAGAACCGGGGGAGTGGTGGGCGTGGAGAAATAAAAAGTGCGTGAGAATTGCCTCCTTCCGTAGAAAAGGTGGTTCGAGCCACCACATTAACCCGCCGTGGCAATTAGCCACTTTCTTCTCTCTTCTCTTCGCTCCCCACGTCATCCCTTCCGCGCCCATCCGCGGTTCTCCCACTTCCCGAGGCGAATGAAAAAGAAAAAGTCTGACGGATCAGCTTTCTACCCATGGCAAGTCAACTCGGGAGTAGCCATAATCCATAAGCTTTGACACATGCTTGCCTCGGGGGCCATCTTAACCATTGCTCGAAGAAGGTTCTCCCCAGTTTTCAGTAGTCAGTAGAAAACTCGCCTTTCCCATTCTCACGGATTACTCTAGCCTCGCTTGGGGAATCTACCAATATTCGGCTCTATTACTACTTACTTACTCTACTAAACGTAATTCACGGCCGAGCGGCACACACGATCGAGCGGCACACCCCAAAACACATAGTAAATGAGATAAATTACCACTTTATATCTCAACAACCATATCTACTTATGATAAGATATTAAGACTCTATAATTTAGATTGCATTGTCAACCTACTGGCGAAGTATAGGGAAATTGCTCGAAGTACTATAGAGATATATATGTTTCTGTTCCCAACGGCAAAATAACTGCGTATTTTATGGTAAGGCATCGAAATAATCATCTAAATTGCCTGAAGCTATACTATGTTATTTCAAATGCTAAGGAAAAGCCTATATCCTTATATTTAAGTGAAAACAATCTATGTTTGTTGAAATATGAACGAGGTAATTTATCGCATTTACTATGTGTTTTGGGGTGTGCCGCTCGATCGTGTGTGCCGCTCGGCCGTGAATTACGTTACTCTACTTATGTACTCTACTTACTTAACGTCTCAAACTGACATGCCTGATGCCCGCCATTTGCCATTTGCCTTTATCCATTACCGCATTACTCTTGCTAACATTGCGGGAATTGCCAATTTGACTGGTGTTCCCTAAACCTGCATTCATCGGATGTTCGCCGTCCGCAAAAGGTTCGACGGACCTATAAGATGAGCTCGACATGTCAAACCCACACACACACCTTCTTGCAGTAACTTACTCTTGCTGAGCTGTACATTTCTCGTTCCTGAATAATCCTTACCATAGAAATTTTCTTTTCTTTTTTCTCTTACCCACACAGGTCCCTCTTTCTCCACCCCCGGTGCCTCTGACGTTGCAGGGCTTTTGGGTACCTGTCGATCGAGCCTAGATTTATGGAGGATTGTGGTGGCAATGCGTGGTTTTTGTTGGGCCTTGCATTTCTCCGTGGGATTTCGTAAGGTTATCTTAGTTTAAATAATAGGATAATAGTAATATTATTGTTATTTGTACTGTACTCTATGATCATTTCAATATTGACTGATCTTTTCTGATTTGCTCGGTGTGGCCCATGCTCCCCGAAGCTATACCACAACCCCGAAGCAAAAGTCCCTGAACCACTGGTCCAGTTTGTTGACACCCGACATATCAACAATCGAGACTATGTATTACTATGACTATTCTACAAGCTATCATTTCATCTAACTTCCTTGACATTCTAGCCCGGATATGCTGCCCTATCTCCGATCGCGCGACAGCACAGTAGCCCATCACTAGTCCCGGTCTTAGCCCAGTGTCCCACAGCCAGTGGCCACTTTAACGAGGCCAAGTGGGCCACCTAGGCAGTAAACAGTTACTGGGATCGCAAGGCAAGACCGCTCCTTAAACCTTTCACCGAGGAGGAACTCGGAATAGGGCTTGAATGGGGCCTGAACGGGGGACGCGGCCCAACCGCCGACTGCCAACTGGACGATCGCTGGCCCCTCCTCCCACCCACTTTCGCCCACGCTAGGGAATTAGGGCACTTCCAGAAAATGTGTGGGAAAGATTTAGTGAGTCTAGACCGACTTGTTGGATTTTTGGGCTGCGGGTGGGAGTTTATCGGACCTGTGCTCGTTTGGTACCTGCGTAGGGCGTTAACTTGACACGGGATTAACTCTTAGAGCTCTTCATGGGCGAGCTTGTTGGGCCTGGACGGCTGGGAATGAGCTTGGTGGCACTGACCAGGGTTGGATGTCACTGTCATTCACTTGAGTAGTGCTTGAGAATGGAAATTGACGTTTTTTTAATCATCGCCTCAAACATCGTGGTGGGCCGGGATGGGTCGAGATGGCAAATTCACGATGGAGGGAACGGTGCTAACAGTAAATACTTCATACAGTAATTGGAAAAAGTAACCGCTGATCAAGAAAGATGACATGATAAAAACTATTTGGTATACTACTGTGTACAGAACGGATCTCTTCAACTTCACGCCGTGTGGCACGGCACATCCCCGCCATGCCGGGCTGGTGTGGACTCCACTCCACCATCACACAGCCACTGAAGTCACCTTCCTGCCTCAGTCCTGAGTCTCCCGTTCCTTTTTTGTGGGCAGGGATGTGGTGTCCATACACTCCGACTGGGCTCTAAGAGAGAGCCTAGAGCGGAGCTGATAGAGCACCGAGAACAGGCCATGGAGAGGTCAAGGGAAGCCCGCCTGGCTGGACTAACTTCAAGCAAGGCACCAAGATTATCCGTAGAGACAGACTATCTTGAAGCCTAGGCCGCAACGACTCCCTTACTCTCGCTAATTTACCACATTGGTGATCGCATAGCCGAGAGACTAGCCAATGTGCTCTCGCCACTTGACTCGTCCTTCTTGCGGTGACCGGCCAACTCCAAGTTGATTTGCCGATGAACATGCACCAGCCAATCCACGTAGCTTTGGGCTTCGTTGTTCCGATCCTCCAGCAGTAGACGAGCAAATTCATATTCTGCCCCGTCGAGGCCTTGTCGGGCCAATTGGATGGTCACGGCCTTGGATCCGCGCACCGTAGAGAAGTACTGCAACAAGTTCCGGACTTGAGCGTTGAGATGGGTCTCTAGAACAGGCAGTGATGACATGTTGGGGTTCAGCTCCTGGAGGGAGTTGTGCCCGGGACCGAACAAGTCCTCCAGAAGATTTGGCGAGACGTGTGCGTGTAGCCAGAGCAGAATGGCCTGGCCGTTGTCCACCAGGTAGACACCTCCTTCCTCGACCTTGGAGAAGCTTGCCCTCACAGCTGGCGGGACTTGGAGTTGACCATGCTCGTTGGCGAACCCATCTTCCGGTTGCATGTTATGAATGGGAATGATGCGGGGATAGAGGTAGAGAGACATTTCTGTGCAGCCGATTGACCGAATCATGCGCATGTCGTGAACGCGGCGGTCGATCGCTTCGTTTCCACCTGCAAGACTTGATTAGCCAGAATGTCGCCTCGGTACAAAAGAGGAAGAATCACTAACCCTTGAACGCCCTGGACTTTACCAGGCTCAGCATATACATTGAGAACTCCTTCAAGTTCTCAGGCAAAACCAGCTGTCCAGGCGGGTGGGACCCAGAGAAGATCTTGCGATACCCACTAAAGATATCAACGGTCTTCTCTGAGATGCTGGCGCGAATGTCCTTGAGGCTCTTGTCAAGTGTCTTGGAGGCAGCTGTAGAGCAATGTTAGCAAGAAGACAAGAAAGACAACTCGACATCTGTTCGACGCTTGACTTACCCTCCTTGGCGATGACTGCCACAATAGCATCCTGATCAACAAACTTCATCGTCTCCATGCCACCTTCATTAACAGCAGCCACCACGTTGATACATCGGACACGGCGTTGACCATCCGCAGATGTATACAGCAAGGCAGCCTGGAAGTGAGCGTCCAGCTTGGGGTCCAGCTTCCCATCATAGCTGAAGAGAACTCCAATGGCTTTCTCCGCATCGACGCCGCCGATCTCGAGATCGGCACCGAGAGCATGTTGCACGAAATTGCCGTGGTATGAGGAAACCTGAAGTCCGTTGGAGCATCGGACCTTCATCAAACACTGGTATCCAGTCTCTCGCGTGATAGCGTGAGCCAACTCCTTCCGCACCTTGGCAACGTCGCGAGGCGCGTGGAAGTTGGAGTAGAAAAATGTCTCGCCTCCAGTGAGCGCTGCCACATGACCTAGTTATGGAGTTAGATTATAGATTTCCCCAAATGCCTTCATTCGCAGTCCAAACATACCAATTGTTGCCACATCTGTGTAGGCGCCACCGGGAGCGGCAATAAAAAAGTCCACGCCCACGCCGGCTTCGGCCATCTTGCTAGCAGTCTTCTTCCATGCCGTATCCTCAGTAGTATACAGCTTCCTCTCTGCGTCGGTTCCGTGAAGGCTGCGGTCATCACGTTGCTCTGACAGTTTTCCGGGGCCCCATGTCGGCAGGCTTGCTAGCGCGCAGACAATTTTGCCTCCCGTTGGCTGCAGGGCCGAGAGGGCTGCATTCAAGGTGGGGAGCAATGCGGACTCGGTGTTTTTGATATGGGAGAAGATAGTGGGTATCTGGTCCAAAAGTGAGGAGATAACGGATCTTTTAATTTCACCCGGTTAGTGTTTGAAAAGCAAGAAAGGAGCAGTTGGCAGCACGTACTTTGATTCGTAGGGATCAACGAAGAGACCCTCGCTGAGTGGTACAAACGGCTCCTCCAAATCAGTCATTACCATCATCTGTGCCTGGTTCAAGTTTGACTGGTTTACACGTTAGCTGAATTCCCGTTGTTGGGTAAACCGGGTTCCACATACCGTGAGGTTGTAGAATTGCACCTCCTTGTCGTAAGTGACAATGCCGACCTTCGCACCCGCAGGCAGCTTGCGGGCCTTGGATTCATCGCCCTCAGAGCCATCCACCTCCCCATCCTCGCCATACAAAGCTTCCGCGATACCAGCACAGACACCCTTCAAGTAGCCACGATGTGACGCCTCGCGGCTGACATCGATCAGGAATAGTGTGCGCAAACCCACGGGCTCCTTATTCCAGTATTCCTTGGGCACCAAGAACTCGACCGTGCCCATCATCAATTCTGGCCGTTGCATACGATCCACCCGCGCGCCGCTCGGATCCAGAGGCGCAAAGTACTCGGCAGGCGTATCATTGGGGAATGTGCACATGTTGCAGACGAATTTGCTGCCCGCGGCACGGAACGACATGAACGGATTGATGTATGTCCGGCATCGTCGGCAGCGAGGGGGGCCGACATCCCCAAAGTCCAGCACGGGAATTGGTTGTTCACCAGGGTCTAGCGGTGCGAGTGGCTGTAGGATCATTCCCAGAGGAAGACCAGTGGAGGAGAGGAAGTCGGAGGTCGAGGGAATGTTGTTGAGCGTCAGGCGGGCGTACTTTGGCGAAGAATTGCCCTGGTCGTGGGCAACGAACGGGATTGCGGCAGGAGGAGGTAGATGCCGGTCCATTGTCGGGTAGACATGGTTGAAATAATACTGGGCGGGCAGGTCTCGCGATCGGGGGATGCTGGGGATCTGTTCAGGGTCAATTCGACCTTGTGTAGGCACCGAGCCCGCACCACTGGGCATTCCAGGCTGAGAGGTGATCCCCGGCGCAGACAAAGCAGGCTGAGGAACTCCACCGGGTGCCACTGGCGGTGGACTTTGGTTGAGACCGGTGTTGAGGAATTGAGAGGTTGGTTGCACACCCGCGGGGAGGATTTCATTGTTGAAGCCTTGCGCGGGGGCAGCCGAGCCAGCTCCAATGTCATGATAGGCATGACGATGCTTCTTTCGGTGTGTCCTAGCTCCAGCATCTGCTGCAATTCCCAGACCACTCATCTGAGAGGCCAGACCAGCCATATTGTGATCTCCAGCAGCAGCCACTGGAGGTTGTTGCGCGGCATTGTATGCGGCATCGGGGCTCTGGGCCTGGTAGGCTTGCTGAGGAGAACCGTAGGCAGGCCACTGATTTGGCGAGGTGTTGGCGTAGCCAGCTCCTGGCTGTGGAGGAGCAGTACCTGGGGGGTAACCGGCGGCCGGGTATGGCTGTGATGATTGGGGGGGAATGTGTTGTTGAGCTTGGGGGTTGGAGGGGTCGTAGCCAGCCTGGCCCATTGCGTGATACATGGGGTCGGCCATGGTGGATCCGGGGGCGAGAGGGATAGAGGAGACTAGCGATCAGCAAAGCATAACGAGGGAGGTTGGAAGGTGTTGCACCCCGCGATGTTGACGATGTTGATGATCTACGGGACTGACCACCTTTACTCTCCCGCGACGCGGGCCTGCGGAAATAAGTGGCTCCGAGGCTTCACGTGTGGAACCGGGTCCCTTATTGTATACTTGGTACCTGATCATTCACCATTGACATTCACGATACTCTTGCATTTCGATTCTGTTGTCTCATTAGCTGTTCAATTTATCCCAAACTGTTCTTTCCCTTCATAGAAAATATTGTCCCACAAGATCACTCCTACAATGCTTCGGTGGCCTCATTTCAATAACTTTGTCGTCATTCCCCTCCACCGCCATTCCATACACTAAATGACACGAATCCAGTCCACCTATGCATCAATTTCCCCGTCCGTGCTGATTTAGGCTAGTGAAAAGGTCGGAATCGCCATCCGACTACGGTTGACAGATATTGAGGACCTTCCGATAAGCGTCCGATATCCATGGTCATTCCTGATTCCCTCGTACTTGGTCAAGTCCCTCCCTAGCCTGTCATTTGTTCACGAGGCCAAATCCCTGGACGTGCGTCCCCTCGAATCAACGATCTCGCGCTTATCGGATTGCGTACATCACCAACAGTAGTCACATTTTCTAGCCCCCTTAGGGCTCTTGAAGATTTTCTCTCCCATTCACTCCGTCTGCTCGCTTTGAATCTCGGAATTTGGCCCCTCCATCTGGCGTCACTGCCGGGCCACTAAAATAGCGAGTGCATACCTACTGTGCTGGGATTAATCCTGATATATTCCTAGCGTACGCGGTAAGTCGCCTCCCTATTAATTGCGTGCTTCTATCTTTCAATTTTTTTTTGCTTTTTCCCTTTCCCAACCTTATCTCCTCTCGTCCCTTCCCGTCCATTCGTTATGTCTAAACCTCTCGACCCAGATCGTAAACCAAAAGGTCGTTCGCTTGGAGACCCTCCCCCTTCGGTATCCCCACCAATGGCTACCATACAAGATGATGACGAGCTTCTGCTCGCCCGAATTGGCTACAAGCAGGTACGTGCGCGCGCCAGTTCCTCTCGTTCCCGCGGGTACTGCCGCTAACCTTATTTCCCCGGTATCCAGGAGCTTCGAAGAGAATTCTCCAAATGGTCGACCGTGTCCTATGCTATCAGTATATTGGGAGTCCTTGGTTCAGTCCCAGCAACATTGGGTCAACCTCTTATGGTTGGAGGCCCCGCCACGGCTGTATGGTGCTGGCTGATCGGCTCTATCATGGCTCTGGCCATCGGTAGTTCCGTTGCGGAGTTAGTTTCAGCATATCCTACTGCGGGTGGTATGTACTATGTGACAAAGCATGTGGTACCCCCTGATCAAGTGCCGCTCTTCGCATGGACCCAAGGATGGTGCAACCTGCTGGGCCAGACAGCGGGTGTGTCTTCAGTCGCGTATACCGTTTCCCAGATGTTGCTTGCGTGTGTTAGCATGAACTCGGATCTTATCAATGGCGAATACTCATATTCACCGTATGTGAACATCACCACTGAGTCAGATTGGATCCTAACAAATTCTTAGAACCGCTCTCCAGACAGTGCTGGTATCAATTGGAATTCTGCTCGTCCTCGGCATCATCTGTTCGTTGACTACGAAAACCTTGCATCGAATCATCCTTTGGTTCGCTCCAATTAATAGTATGTACTTCATCTCATACAATTTGTACCATGCCAACTGATACCTAAAAGTTTTGGCTACCATCGGCATTTGCGTTGCACTTTTATATCTTACCCCAGATAAGCAACCAGCCTCATGGGTATTTACCCACTTCACCGACGGGTCTGGATGGGGATCAAAAGTGTTCTCATTTTTTCTGGGTTTCTTGTCTGTTGCATGGACAATGACTGATTACGACGGGACGACTCAGTTAGTATCACCCGAGGAAATCTGTCAAGACCATGCTAACACTCATCGTAGCATGTCTGAGGAAACTCACGACGCTGCCGTGCGTGGACCAGTCGCTATCAAAACCGCCGTGCTGGTATCCGGCGCCTTTGGATGGCTTCTAACTGTCAGCATGTGCTTCTGCTTGACTGATTTCGAGGGTATCCTAAACTCTCCGACAGGTCTACCTGCTGCTCAGATCTTCTTGAATGCAGGTGGAAGGACGGGCGGCACAGTGATGTGGACATTCGCCATCCTTGTCCAGTTCTTTACCGGTTGTTCAGCTATGTTGGCTGACACTCGAATGGCGTATGCCTTTGCTCGAGATAACGCACTCCCGTTCTCCGACTTCCTGGCTAAGGTCAATCCTTATACTCACACCCCAGTCAACGCGGTCTGGTTTGTGGTTTTCTTCAGTATTTCCCTGAACTTGATCGCCATTGGGTCAACCGAGACTGCCCTGGCAATCTTTAGTGTCACCGCTCCCGCATTGGACATATCATATGTGTCCGTCATCTTGGCACATCAAATCTACAAGCACCAAGTCAAGTTCATCGAGGGACCGTTTACTCTCGGGCGATGGGGTAATCTTATCAACTACATTGCAGTAGTCTGGGTGCTATTCATTAGTACCATCCTCTTCTTCCCATCACAGCTCCCCGTGACACCTACCAACATGTACGAGCCTCCTCGCCGCAGTAAAAGTTGCAGCCAACTGACAACGCTTTACCAGGAACTATGCGATCTGCGTGGCAGCTTTCATTGCCATATTCGCCTTTGTCTGGTGGTTCATTGCAGCCAGAGGGTAAGAATTTCATTCTTCTGAATGAAGGAACAAGTACTGACAAGTTGCCTAGCAAATACACTGGTCCTCAGACCAACGATATTATTAACGAAATCCCCAGCGAAGACAACGAGGATGAATGTGAAGAGCTTGATGGTTTTTCGGTTTGAGATATCGCATTTCATCAGACATGAGTACATGTTAATATACATTTGCATTTCTTGCTGCTACTGAAATAGACGGATATGGGCTTAGAGAAGGAGGATTGGAGTTCATTTCAGTTTTTGTTACGTTTCCGGGGTCAATATCGTCATAATGATTACGCTGACAACGTCCTCTCGGGTGTTGTGATAGATAGAACCAAATCAGATTTCTGAAACAAGAGACGTCAAAAGTTTTGGCCATTTATACCTCACTTCTTCTTAAGATTTTCCCAACTGTCTTTTCAATCGTCTTCCTAAACCTACCTCTAAAGCAGATGACTGGAAGCACGTACAAATTGGGGGGTTTGGGGGTTTCTGTTACGGAGTCACCCTGGGTCACATGACAACCAACGTAGGCCAAAAAGACCACTATATCCGCGATCAGCGGATATGACCCAGGACCCAATATATATAGTATTGCAACTGTCAGGCTACGCCATGACAGTTTCAGACTCATCAAACTCCAATTAAGCCCGGTGACGGCAGGTAAGGTCGCAGGTTCGGAATATAAACTGATTAGTAGCTCTATCTACCTACGAGGCTAAATATATAGCTATAAGAGAAGCTATCTATCTAGCTAATCTCTTTAACTATCTAAACGATAGATTAGGCCTAGGCTATACGCCTAGTAAGCCTACTATATTAGTGGATAATTGTCATGGGAAATATGGAGATATATTTTGATCTCTTTATCTTCGTATTGTTGGTTCAACATTGGGGAACCCGCGAAACTCTGTCATTTCCCCACCTTTTCGGCAGCATATCCGAAAGCCTGA